>VZSE01007178.1:1232876-1249886 GCA_013398275.1 Promerops cafer | reverse complement strand
TTGTTGTTGTTGTTGTTTTTTCCATGTGACTCATGCAGAGCTGAACTTTTCTCTAGACATACCATGGAATTCCTCAGTGCTATGATGCTGGTGAAATGAGTATCACATTTTCAAAAATACAAACAAAATTCATTTTCTTCCTAGTCCCACTTACAGAAATGCACTCTTATGCCTACAGATGTTCTGCCAGATAATTTCATGAGATGCTTGACCAATGGCATGGAAAATTTGAGACTGAAGTTCATTAGTGACAAGTACTGGTGTAAAGGAATTTATTGTCTATGCACATGTGTGCATGTGTTGGGAACACAGATGCAAGCTGGTTGGGTATAGTTATAGCAGATGAAGCCAAAGGGAAGAAATGAATTTAAAATTAAGGTTTTTTCAATAGCACAAGCATGGTGCAAGGAAACATTTGTAGAACTATATCATAACATGAAATCCCCCAAACTCACTGAAAAAGAGTGAATCATTACCATTGAAGAAAGTTCTTGAATTTGGTGCTTACACCGACTGTTGATATATTGGTTTAATGCCTTTTTTCTGTAAGCTCTGTCTGCGGAAAAACATAGATTCCATTATTTCAGCAGCATACATTGATGGCCCAGATGTACCAGCAGAGTCCCAAATGTAGTTTCCTTCTCATCTCATTTTATAGGAGTCATAGTTCCCATTGCACCTGCCCTGAAGGTGCAGCTGTTTCCAATCATGTGGTGTAATGTATCTTGTCAGGCAACGGATGCTCAGCCTCAAAGGTTATGAAGACCTGAATTTTTTTCCCCTGCATCACTGCAATGTGCTGACAACATCTGGAACAAAACCCCTGTGGCAGAGGGACAAAGCTGGGGCCAAAGTATTCTTGGCTGAGAAGAAGCAGGTACTGAAAATAGATCCAGTGATTCCACAGTCTGATCACACTTTGCCTTTGAGAGAGCATTTCCACTCTAACCTACAGACGCACTTCAGAAACCATAATTCCCAAATATATCTGTTTGCTGTGATGGAGAGCTGTGATTCCAGAAAGAGAAACGTGTTATTGCGAATGAAACCTGTTCAGGAATTTGCTATCACTTTCGGGGAAGCCGTGCTCAGATACAGCGATGGGTGGCAGTATAAACTTCTGAAACCCGGAGATCTGTGCTGGCTGAGCCCGTGCCAGCAGCCCCAGTCCGGCTGCGCGGCAGGACACAGCGAGAGGGTGCGGCAGCTCTGCTGCGCGCCGCCTGCCCTCGGAAAGATCCAGGAGGGCAGGCTGGGAACGAGATGCGATGTATGCCTCATTCCTCACACTTTCCAGACTAGCGAAACGGGACTGCGAAAAGCTGCTTCTGTCCTGTTTGACACAGCCAAAAGGAACTGAATAATTCAGTGCCTCCCCAGACTGTCCCTCCAGACAGTATTCAAAAGTGTTCTCTAATCTATGTGTTTCTGTTTCCTTCTTGACAAAGAAGGGTGGGAGAACTACATTTATACCAACTTTTTATACAGGTTATACTGGTTTATTTAGTTAAATGTAAGAAACAGTGAGGTTCCTTCCAGAATAAGGTAAAATGAAGAAAGAAACTTCAAAGGGGGTTTGCCTTTAACCAGCACTGTACAAGGAGGTAACTCCCAGGACCCTGGAAAGTGTCTCTTTGTTTAGACCAAAAGCAAATAACATTCTAACTTTGGAGATATCCAGAAAGGGGGGCACATCAGCAGAGAGAGCACAGTGATGTGATGGGGGGCCATCAGCTCCTCATGTGATTTCTGAAATCCAGATCTCCCTTGGGTAATGTAAGTTAGTACAATGAGAATTACAGCAAGTTAGATACTATTTTGGTCATAATCATCTTTCATTTTTAGCTACTGGAAACGAACTTGTGACTGAAAAGCATCTATTGTTCATTCCTATCCATCTCTGACATCTCTCACCCACTTCCCCAGGAACAATTTTCCTCATATATTTTACCTTGAAAACTACCCCCTTTCAGAAATTTACTGAGAGTAGTCACTCACCTTGTTCCTGAACTCACCTAACCTTTTTCCTCACAGGTTAAAAATACAGTATTATCTTCACCAGAAGCCGTTAATCTTTGTCCAAAAAAGTCAGTAGTCCCAGTATAGCACCTGACACTAGATAACACAACAGATCATCATGGAAGATATTTACAGGTATTTCATTTGTGTCAATAGAGATAAATACTTAGCAGTTCATAGACCATCTGTTCTGTTTGCCAGAAAAGTTGATCCCAGAAAGAAGCCAAGGAAGGGTCACAATCTGTTATGTCTCACAAGGTAAATGCCATCAAAGTGAACACATCACAGATGGTGAATGTGCCCCAGAGGCTTCCTACAAGTCTATCATGTGGCCATGAAATGCTGCTGCCTGCTCCTCTGGTCCTCCTGTGCACAAACCCCCTCCTCTCCTTGTAACATTTTGTTCTCCTGCAACACAGTAACTTCCAGGGAAAATTTTGTAGCCCCTGACCTACAACAGAATTTTTATAATACTTACCTTACTTTGATATTTGGAGACAAGCAAGCTGGGAAATGACACACAGAGGGAACCTCCCCTCCACCTGTGCTGTCACAGCTGGTTTACATGTGGTCTTAAGTGACCCTTCCAACTGAATGGATAGAAATTCACATTTTTCTCCAGGTATTAGGCTTTGTTCCTTCTTCAATTACTAATTAAAGATGTAAAATTTGATGGAGGGTTACAGCTTGTTACTTGTTATTTCAAATGAGGATGCTCTTATAAAGTTTGTTTATTCCGTGTTCATTAAATAAGATGACAATAATACGTATTTTGGAAAGATTTGGGAAAATGAAGTGAATCTGAGTGAAGGATTAAAAGATGTTGAATTTGTTATACACCAATTTGTCTCAAAACAGTAAAACCACCTCCTAATTGAGGCTGAAAAGTGTCTCAATGAATTAGCTCATCTCATGCAGAATCTGTTTGCTTTCTGGCACAACATGCATGTATGTATTTGATTTGAGATCTGGCTGTAGAAACTGATAGTGTGAATTAGCCCAAAAATGCTCTTTCACTGTGAAGCAGAATTATGGTAAAGTCCTATTCCAAATCAGCTAAAGCAATCATGTATTTCTAATAGGCAAAGAATAAAGAATATAGCATTGACATTGGTTTTGCTCTATAGGTTTTCCCTTTCCTCAGCCTTTCTTTTCAGCTTCCTCCTTCTGTGACTTAGACAAGCAAATGGTTTAATCGTGAGACAGAGACATGCACAAACCAAACAGAACATGCTTTCTGGACATATTAAAAAAATTAAATATATATAAAATTTACAGCTGTTCATCTTTTATTTCTGTATGGATAAATATATACATACATATTATATATACACATATACATATGTGTGTATATATATACACACTCATATAATGCCACATAAACTCATACAAATATATAAACTTTCATAAAGTTCTAAATAACAGATTTTTTTAAGATGTTGTCAATGCTTCATAAATTTATAAATATTTTACAAAATTCACTTTGACATATTCAAACACCAAAGCATAATGTTCATCTGCTTCCCTTACTGTTCAGTCATGATTTATTTCCTATCTGGCAAAACTGATTTATCACCTCTCTTATGATTGGGATTATGTCACTTTTTAATACACTGAATCCTTGATTTTTACCAAAGCTAATTTCCTTTTAAGATTTGTCTGAAGCAGTCTATTATAATGTACTCCTCCAGGATCTGCATTTAAATTGATTTGTCATTATTTTCCATTCCATTGACCTAAGCCCTGTCTTCCTCAAATATTTTAGTGCCAAGCTCTGCAGCAAGTGTGATGGTGCTCAGTTGCAAGGAGGAAGCCAAGTGTGGCAATGACAGGTGCAGAGCCTTTCTGACAAGCAAACTCCTCCACGTTTCAGATAGCTCTCACCTATGCAGGTGAGTTCGTGGGGGGTCACAAAGGATCTGTGAGCCACACAACAACCACAAAGACTTTTGAAGAGATTCTGGCTAAGCAGGTTAATAATGTCTACTCCTGGCCAGGATCTGGCCTTCCGTGCAGAGGTAAAGGCTGCAATGATGTTACTCCTCATGTAGAGCAGAAATTTTCTTTAGATTTTTTTCTTAATTGCAATGCCTCAAGCAGCCTAGTGCCTGCTACTAATAAAAAGGGATATGAACCTCACACTGAGAAAAGAACATTGCTGACTCAGCTGCTATCACCAATTTTCTGCAATTCCCTTACTTAGTATTAAGGTGTTTTATTCAAGAACAGCCCATGTTGGTTCCTTTGTGAGCAGATAACCCCATCACACACAGGAGAAGAAGTGGAGACCCTGAGCACTCATCACCCCAAGTGCTGAGGCCAGCAGAGGCACTAGCCTCTTGTGTCCACCTTCCTGGTCAGCTTCTCCTTCTGGGAAGAGCTGGGGAGCAGCACTGACAGCTTTGGCAGGCAGATGCCTCTTTCATACTTGCAAATGGTCAGTTGCTTATAAATAGGATCATCTGTCAAGTGAGATGAGGGTACCAGTGGTCTAGGCACATCCCTTTCAGAGCATGTGTGCAGCCAGGATACTGGATGATGGTCCCTGTGTCTCTTCAGGGACATGTGGATCACAGCTGCAAAGCCACACAGGATATGTTTTGTACCTTGTCCTTGAGTTAAATAGTTGAACAGGGATTCACTACCCTTATCCAAAGAAACAAAAGCAAGACTTTTCTGCTAATGATGCTAATAACCTGCTTCCAGGGAATGGGGAAGCAGTTTCATTAACAGCTCATAAAAACTCATTTGATTGAAAAAAATCGGTTTTGTTCTTTTTTTTTAATTCGTCTTCTGAACTCTGTTCACTTAAGTCATGCTTTCTAAATATTTTGTAATCCCTGTTACTTTCTTTCAAATTTTCTCCACTGCTTCTCAGTTCCTCCAAAACAGGATTTAATACTCTAACCAAAACTCAACAGTATTGAACAAAGTGGAACCAGGACATCTGTAGCACACAGGGAATGTCCCAACATCCCCAGCATCTGACTTGCCATTTTCTCAGTGGCATCACTGAGTACTCAGCCAGTCAGTGTCACTTTAAGGCATTATGAAATGTTTCTGCCTATCTCACTTGTTAACATTTTGTGTTTGAGTGTTTGCCTGAGATTCAGAGGGCAATTTCTGCCATCTCAGACAGCATGTGGGTGGAAGTGGCTAAGTCGAAGAAAGCAAGATTCAGAGAGTCTATATCCCACCATTGCCCAGGTATGACAGTCTGGTTCCTAAACACAGGCAGACAAGCACACAAAAAGCATCCTGCCCTGTACCCCAGTCCTTCTGGGGTTCCTACCTAGGACAGAGACAAACACCATCTCCACCCAAGTCTGTTAGAAGTCATTAGACATTTGACACAGAGCAAAATGCAGTGCTCATGGAGATTTCTACTGAGCAGCCTGGAGGGGGAGGATGAGCCACGTCTTGATACACGAGTTTGATTTTTATTGATCTGAAGACTTCTTCCTTCTATGGGTAATTTGTTTTAGCTTGGCTTGCAATGTCAAGTCCAATAATGTGTGCACGCCGCAATTTAAGATTGTGTATACATGGATGATTACACAGCACGATAATTTGTTAAGCCACACTAATTTAATGATATGCTAATTCATTCACTATTAGATTTCCTCTTTTCTTGAGAGCATGTGATTTAGCATGTGTTGACTTAGCATCAGGTTGACTCTCCTTTGGCTTGCAATCACATCTTCTTTGCTCTGCTTTTTCTCAAAAGAAGAGTCTGTCACATCCGAGTACAACATTTAGTACAGCATTCAATATAGCATTTTTTGTTTTTTCTTCACTGAATTGCATCCCACTGAATTTATAAAGCATGTCTGTTTTCTTGGGATCACTGTGAATTTTGATCATATCCTCTGCAGAACTTGTCCCAGGTCAATGAATATAATAGTCCCACGTCAATGATGATTTTTTTAGTAAATCATCAAAGTTGTCAATGAAATTGCTGAATAGTACTGAGAGCAGGTTAGATTTTTCTCCTTCTCACACTCCAAAAGGCCTTCAGATTTCACAAAAGGTCAAACATATATGCATATTTAAAATAATATTTTTAGATACATCAGTTTTAATTTTAGAAAAAATTCATTTAGAGAATATTTTCCTAGTTTTATATGAAAATGGTACACTGGAACTGAATCAAAAGCCTCAATGAAATGAAGATCAATCACAGCCTACTCTTTTTTACCTAATTCCTTAGGCCATTCATCTTGTTAAAGAGGAAAATTAAATTGGCTGACGTGATAGGATGTTGGCAAACCAGCGTTGCCTAGTTTTTATCACTGTGTTATCCTCTAGCTACTTATAAATTGCTTGTTTAAAAAGTCACGGCAAAATTGTGCAGGGATTGTGTTAGGGCTGCAATAGGTTATGTAAGGTACTTGTCTACATTTCAAAATTTTCACACTTCAGCTGTGCTGCTGCATTTAAAACAATAGCAGCCTTCCACAAACCCACTGCCAGTGTCAGTGCAGTTCAGCTGGAATAAATATGTTAATTCCAGAGCATGTACTCTGCACCTGATTATTTGGTTCAGCAATTGAAATAAAATATGTCACATCTATGCCCTAGCTTTTCTTGACCTTACTAGTTCATCAGCAATGCCTGTCCTCATTTATATGGGTATGCCTATAATTCTGAGGCTGACATTCAACCATCTGTGAAGCTGTTGTACAAGAAGCAGCTTGCTTGTTAGTCCTGAGATCCTTTCCAGATTGCAGGAAGGTTCAGCTTATTTTAGGGAACTCATGAAAGCTAAGAGAAGCTAAGAGGTTACTGGAATTTCAGCTAGAAGTGATCAAGGCCTTAGTTCTGATATAATAGTACAGAACTGCTGTAAGTGATGCTCCATGTCATAACATCCAGTGTTAGGATATAGACAAAAAAACCCCCACTAAGCTGCTCTAATTACCTCTCCCTAAATTTCATTCTCATTAAAATTGCTGACATATAGCTAGAAAATTTTGAGCCTTCCACAAGAGATATTAAAAATGAAAATTCTTCACAGAAGCAACGAGCCATCAGAGTACCGAATGTTGAATTTTATTGGTCTTACTGTCAAGACCTTTCACAGCCTCTTTGTACACCACCTGTCCATGGTGTATCTAGCACCAGCCATTAAATCAGGAGATGTCATCTTCCACCTCCAGGTGGCTCAGGATGCCAAAATTCATCATCTCTGCGTTAAATTTTCAAACAGAAGTCTTTCTTGAACTCAATCCCTTCTTGGGAAGACATCCCTGAGGGTATCTTTCGCTTCATTATCCTCTCTTTTTCTGATGGCTGCAAAACAAATGACAGCTGATGGGGTGCTGGGATGCTGCTCTTCATTTTAATTAATAGCATATCACTTTTCCCCATCAGTTTCTCTCCTGAGTCTGCCTATCTGTTGTTTCTTATCTATTTCTTATCTATTGGTTATGCTGTAAACTCTTCATGGTAAGGGAAAAAAGTTTGTAAAGGGAAAAGTTTGTAAATGTACAATGTTCAAATGTACAAGTGGTCCATGGCTGGAGCTCCTAAGCATTACAATAGTATATTTAATACATGAGCAATATATTTAATACATGAGCAATAAAAATCTAATGATTCAAGCAACTAGGCACTTTTCTATGCCAAATAAATTTATATTTTTCGTATTATTTCTGATATCTCCTTTGTTTAGACTAATCTTTGTTTCATGCCTACCATGGCTTTTGTCTAATCAAGAAATGTGGCACAGTATTCATCAAATTTTCTGCTGAGTTGCTAAAGCCATTCCCAGAAGGAGACTTGTCTGCCCTGAAAGGAACTGAAAACTGTGAAGTAGGCTAGAAGCTCTTTTTGGTTATTCTGTTGCAAACAGTAAAAACACACAGAGATGCTTCAGGATTCACTTTGCTGAAACAAATCTATTCAGTTACTTCTGCCCACCAATGACTGCTTACAAGTAATTCAGTTTAGGGTTTTTTACAAGCAAAAGAGACCAGTGTTCCTTCTGTTAATGATACACTACGTTCTCACTCAAAATCAGTGGGTGACCTTCTATATTTATAGTATTGATGACTATAAATCAAAACACATCCATGGAATGACATAGCTTATTCCATTATTTGTTACTTTCCATCAGATTTTATATGCATCTTCCTTTTTTTTCAGCTAAAAATCCTATCAAAATTATTTTTATAATTTATTTCATAACACTCCAAAAGCTACAAGTCTAAAGTAATAGTTTACTGTTGTCTACAAATTTCCTAGTTGGAAATGTCAGATTTTAACTAATGCAAAATTTAAAATGTAATAAAGAGTGTACTCTATTTTTTCTCAAAAAATTTAATTGCAGAATTATTTACAGGAGATGAACATAAACAATACATAAACCAATTGAAAGAGGCAGCTTCATAAAAGAGCCATGGGGCAAAATAGTGAAGCACATTTTCTTACAATCAGCTGGAGGTGAGTAGAGAACCATGAAAAAAAGAATAACTCAATAATAAAACAATTTTCAAATATGTCTTCAAAGTAACAAATAACATTCTGGTAAAGAAGATATTACTGAGAAGCAATAAATTATTGTAGCAATGAAACAACATACTGTACATTCAATTTAGGTATCCTGCATGCTACTAAATAGAATTTATCAAAAGAACCATAAAAGCATGAGAAAGAATTACATAAAATAGTTTAATTCTAGTGAAGTGTAGCTTTATACAGATGGTGAATATTTGGCACTCAGTTCATCCTCTTTGTTGATATGATTTCTTATGTATATATATATTTATATATATTTATATATACTTTTAATGATACCTAAACAGCTAGTTTCCTGGTTCTAACATTCCTTGAAGTTCTATAGGAGGCATTTAATTTAGTCCTTAGGCCACACTTGATTATTTTGGCATGTCCATGGTAAATGAAAGTATGAGTTTTGTCTCTGTACAGAAAATCCTGCACAGTCATAGTGGCTTTTCTTCAGGAAAGAACAGTTTTAGAGCACGTAAGCCAGGCTACTTGAAAGGGAATTTTATTTCAGTCAGGAAATTAATGTATAAATTGAACTAAGTAATACATACATGCTGAGCCCTTTTAAAATGAGATGGCCATTCTATTAATCCTCTAAAGGGTAAATCAAAGCATGGATATGAGCATGTGCATTCCAAGGTAATTATAAAGAAAGCTGGCATGTCTTTGTGAGGACTCTCTTCAGAGACTCAAATCTACTACTGAGCCCTCTGCATGACTCTGACCTACCTGAAAGGAAAAATGAGCTCCTACAAAGTAATGGCACAATTGCTCACTTGCTACCTTGAACACGGAGTCCTTCCTACCTCAGACTTGCCGAGTCAGATGTTGATCTGAATTATATTGATTCAGATCTGATATTTCATCCTGGTTTCAGTTTCTGTGCATTGATTGTAATACAGCTGGGATCAGAACTTAGCCCGGTGCTCTGCAGTAATCCATCTCACAAATAAGAAACTTGTATGACAGTGAAGCTTTAGGAATGGGAAATAGTGTGTTGAATGAAAGAGTGGCAAGGTAAGAAGAAGAAAATTCCTCACTAATGGGCTGTGTTTGTGAATAATGACTGTATATTCAAATAAGCCTCCTCCTCATTTATGCTTAGGTGAAAATATCCATGGTTTTGTACCTAGAGAAGTAAAAAATCCTGTCCAACAAAACCAATTTAGAAAAATAATTTGGCCTTAATAAAATATAGAATTAAATTGCCAGCTGATGAAAACTGTTCTGTGTTTGCTCAGTTAAAGAGCAAGTCGTGTAGACAGATTAATTTACCTTAACTATGATCTTACTTCAAAAGCCCAGTTCTCTTCTGGCAGTGAAGGGTAATGGGACAAAATGGGACAAAAGCTGGGTGTGGAAAGGTGGATCAGTGAACGTGCAGTCTTCTTCTGCCATCATCTTTTATGAAATGCGATATGCATTTAATGAGAAAAGATCTGGAATTCCATTTTTAGATACAGAATTATAGAATTGTTTATGTTGGAAAAGACATTCAGTAATGAATGCCGTGGCCCCTTTCAGCTACTGGAATTTTATTTCATTAAGAGGAGCTGAATCAGCCCACATATGCTGGCCAAATTTTCTTTTGGGCAACGTTCCATTTCAATTTTGGTTTTATACTTGCTGTCCTGAACAGCCTATTATGTAGTTAAACAGCTACAGCATTATGCCATCGAGGTAGCTGCATTTCAGAGATAAATTAAGCAGTTTCTGTGGATACAGAGGGCTTAATTCCTGACAGGACTCTGTATATGCCTATGAGTATGCCATGTTCCTGAAAGATGGTCCCTGGAGGTGAACACGGTGAATAGTTGCTGATGGGCCATGGGGCTGCAGTAGGTAGTGAACCTGCCACAGCCATCAAGTGTTGAGGATGAGCTGCAAGAAAGTGGCACAATCTGCAGGAATGTGAGTGTTGACTGTGGTTCCTGGGTCTGGTTCTCTGGAACCTTGACAGTGAAAAATCATCATGTGTATATATTGATATATGTATGTATCCTCTTTCTGTTCTGTGCAGTATGAAAGGGTGGCCTCTCCTCTGCTGATCCTGTCCATGCAGAGAGAGGTGTCCCCATTCCTCTGCCATAAAAGGACCCTTAGGGGTAGGGCTGAGTCTCACGAAAGAGCAGCTGCCCAAACCAAAGCACAATCATCATGCCTCAGTGCTGTGGCCCATGTCATCCCCCACGCTAGCTGGGCTGGAGGGCAGACCTGGGGAGAGAGCAGGGTGCCTGGGGAAGGCTGCTTGTGCAGCAAGTACCCCGGCTGGATCTCTCCCGCTAAGAAAGCGGGGAAAATGCACTTGCGAGGGGGACACTTGCCAAGATTCCTGACCAAAAGGGCTCAGCTCCTGCGCCTGGCACCAGCCAGGAGTCTTCTCTGGCACCCTCCCAGGGAGCTCCTCCACTGGCGGGACCTCACTGCCGTTGTCGGGATCAGAAAAGGCAGAGATTGTTCTGAAAGATTAATTTGATGCTCATCACTCACTGCCTGCTCCCTGGGGGATGGTATGAGCACTGATTGCCCTCATCTCTGCTTTGCTCAGGTCTTCCTCTTGGTTCAGTGAGTCTTTTCTTTTCCTTCAGCACAGGCTCAGACTGTGAGGTCCCAGATGCTGGAAGGGTGCTGTGGAAGGAGACTCCCCAGCAGCATGGGGACAGGTGGGAGAACCCCCAGCATCTCGCCATGCTGGATTGCCTGTCCCAGCTGCAGCCCAGCCTGGAGTTTGTGTGTTGGCTAATAAAGTGCTTGGAGATCCTTCTGGATGAAAGGCACTGTGTAAGTGTGGGTGTCAACCTGTCATACACCAGGAAGCACCTCTCTAGACACTAAGGGGTTTGTTGATATTCCTTACCTCGAGCGCAGTTGGCAGGTGGTATCCCTGCATCATAAGATGCTCTACGAGCAGTAATGGGAGTAACGTTGCTTCACGGTTCATTTGAGTTCTCTTACACTGAGGCTCTGCTTTCACAGGTTTTCAGTGCACATATCTTGACACCTGGAGCTGCCAAACCAGCTTCAGACCTCAAATCGGCATGCACAAACCAGCACTTGATGGGTCGGCCTCCAGTGTGCCCTTGCCACTGGTGCCAACACTGAGATGCTGAGGAGGAAATCAAACCCACCAACGGGGCAGGGCAGGCTCAAGGCTTTGAGTGTAAAAGGCTGAGCTGGGCTGACGTGGAGGTCTGCTGCTCCGGGCGAGGGGCCGGGGGGCCTGCATGGAGAGGGCCTGGGACAGAACGGTGACACCGCCGGAGGTGCCACGGGGCCAGGAACCTCTCAAGGGCACTGCTTCCACAGGCCATGAGGAGGCTGCAGGCCCCATGTGGCACACCGGGCCACCTGTGACACTCCATCATGGAGCAGTTACACGTAGCAAACCACCCAATGACCAAACGTTCCTTGACTATACACTAGATGCAGTGCTGAGGAAGTAGAGTACTAATTTACTGATACAGCAGGACGTGGGCTTATTTTAAAACAAATAATTTCCATTATATGAAATATATGTTATATCTAACTATTTATATGAAATTCACACACTTTCCTATGCACGCTTTAATTCCTTCCTGATTGATCTCAAATCTAATATAGTGTCAAGGTTTAAGCATGAATTAAAATATCATTTTTTGGTATTAAACTGTACAACGTTGTTCTTCTTTGCGTTCTGCAAAAGGCCATTCTAATCAGGTGGACATGAAATAATAAAACACTTCATAATGTACTTCACCAAATTACAAAGGATTTGAAATCTAAAAAAGTATACAAAGCAAAAATAAGTATGGCAAATATCAACAATTTTACCATTCAGGCCGTTTTCCCTATTTAAATTTTCTGAATTCTGTTTAGTATATTTGTGTTTTACAGGCAATGACTAAATGAACAGAGACTTTCTATAGTTTTAATGTGTTAAAATACATATTAGCCCAATTAATATTTAATTAAACACTAGACTAATTTTGCCACATTCAGCTATTGTGAGTAGGTCTGTACTATGAATGCTGAAAAGAGAAAGCATTCTAGTTCCTATCTTTCTGTTTATTTATGTTCCTCCTACTTTGGTTTTGTAACTGACTTTTATTTTTGTGATGTGGAGTCAGATTACAATTGATCTGGTCATATGTTTATTAGGATACGGTGTTTCTCATGTCAGACAGTGAAGCAATCTGACTTTGATTTATTTGCAACACAAGTATGATAAACATAATGTTATCTTTCTAAACTAACCAGGTGTACAATATGTAAATTGAAATGGCTTATTTGCCTTAAAAGATATAATGTTACCTGTACAATAATTTAATATATTGCACTTCCAAATGTAATGTATAACATAATCAGATTTCTTGGTAGACATCTAATTTACTTTTGATTTTTTCCAATTGTTTTTTGTGGTTTTTTTTTTTTCGTTTGGCTTTTTGTTTGTTTGAACAAAGAAGAACAAACAGAAATAATAGATTTCTAAATCTTATACTGAGAATTTTCTTATAATAGCATGGGAAATATAGAACACAGACTCCTCCAAGGCAGCATTATTAGGCTAACTGGGATCTCAGTTTATCTGTAATCTGTTTGGTTTAGCATTTCTCTGCATAAAATCTGATTACTGGCAGGATCAGGTACAGCTTATCTTAATTGCATGACCTGTTGCTGCAGGTAGGAGGGTTCAAGTGAGTAAAGGGAGTGTGATTCCTCCTGGAAGTGTACAGAAAATTAGATAAAATGTGTCAGCTGCCCTAGGTATGTATGTGTACAGGTGTGTGTGTC
This sequence comes from Promerops cafer, assembly GCA_013398275.1. Classification (NCBI taxonomy): domain Eukaryota; kingdom Metazoa; phylum Chordata; class Aves; order Passeriformes; family Nectariniidae; genus Promerops; species Promerops cafer. The sequence goes on along the minus strand of VZSE01007178.1, from coordinate 1,236,587 downwards.
TCTATTTTAAATTTCTGCAATCTAGGAAAAATACTGGCTTTGGTTTTGTGTGGATATTCTAATTAGCAGCTCCACTTCAAGACACCAATTTTCAAGATTAAAGATGCCAGTCTCTGCATGTACTTCTGTATTTAAAATAGTACAACAAATAAAAGAAGTAGGATCCAAGTGCCTAGGATTCAGATCTTTCCTTAATAGAAAATGCCTTGAAAACACAAGTGATGGGAAACATAATGTTTTCATCTAGAGAAGAATATTTCAGGGATTTATTCTTTTTTATTACTTTTTTCTTTCTTTCTTTTTTTTTTTTTTTTTTTTTTTTTTTTTTTTTTTTTTTTTTTTTTTGCATTCTTGAAGGATATACATTCGTCTTGGTTTTTGCTTCAAATATAGTTTAAGGCTATTTGGTAAAGTATATACCAGATACCAGGCTCAATTTACAGGGGTGTCTTCTCACAGAAACTTCTCAAAACTTCATCTCTAAAGATTCATACTTTGAAGCCAAGCATGCTTTATCAGCTGTCCAAAGACAGAACTCATGCTTAATACCACACACTGTAGGAAAAAGAGAAGGAAAAAACCAACCAACCAACCAAACAAAAGAAAACAGATTTGAAGCAATGTCAGATCTGCATAACCTACGGTGCTTCATGTTTTCAGTCATCCATCAGGCTGCAGGGTGTGTGGGATTTGGATTTAAAGTGCTCAACAGGTGAAGAACCAAAGTGCTCGAGTATAATTAAAGAATTGTTCTGCCTATGGCTAATACATTGCACTTGTTAAAGCAGGTAAACAGGGAATGAGCTAAGTGGGGCTGTCTGTCTCACTGGGTTCTCATTCTTTTCACCTAAACTTGTGTTCAGTAGGATTCAAACCTTGGTATTGGGGGCTGCATGTTACTCATTTTATTGCGTCTTCACCTGAAGACTTCTAAGTGCTGGATTGCTTAGTTGGCTCCGGAAGGTAGGTGAAGTGGAATAATTCTGTCCTAATTTGTTTTAAATGAAAGCCTCTTGACTGTGGTAGCTACCACTTCTCTTTTCTGACAATATGAGGCTTGAAAATATATTATTTTCATTATATTCCATGGCTGGAAATCACTTATCTCTTGAGTCAGGCTTTTTTTTTTTTTTTTTATGTCTGAAGCAAGCAAGAACCTTATTCTTGTCATAAATGATACTGCATAGAAAAATAGTTCTAAAAAAAAATACAATTGTAAACCACAGTTCACCTTTACCTTAACATAACCATTTAAACTTATATATACTTACCACTCACATTCATATTTCTTAAACTGTTTACAACATCACAACTGGCATTTTAAACAAGCAAGATTTTTTTTGTTCTCAAGGATACCCTGGAAACTCAATTGTTATAACAATTTGAGAGTTTGAAATAGTACATGTAGCACAGCTCTTGAAATGAAAGAGAGAAGGTTTATAAAATAAATATTAACATGTAAAAGAACAATTAAAAATGCAATGAGTGGTCCAAAGGAGCGAGTATAACTTTTTCTTTACTCATCTTACTACAGAAGATCTAACTTTTTAAGGCTTCCATTTTTGTTTCACCCATCACTCAAGTCCTCTTGCATTACAATTTTGCTTAGGTTTCAGAGTGTCGTTAGACTGCTAACAGCAAACGTTTCTTAGTGGACATTCCCACCATCACCAGACTTGTATGCTTCTTGGTTTCTGATGAACTTTGGAGTTTTAGTGGCTGGATATCCCTGTTCATCTCCAGAAACTCGAATGAGATGAGAGGCCTAATGTTATTTTGCAGTAACAAAGATGAGAAGAGTGGCAGAGCGCATGGGTAAATATGTTAGCTGGATTCTAGGAAAAGAAACTGGAGGTCAAGGAGATAAATGGGTTCTTTCTTTCCTGCTCTTTACATTTGTAGCACCTTCTACTTGGATTAGCTAATGCCTCTAGTGAATGGTGAGATGCACCCATTTATAGTTTGTTATTCTTATCCCTAATTCACACATTTTATAAAAATATAAATAACAAAAAGTAAGCTGGGTTCCATCTCAAGAGGTGTTTCTTGTTGTCCTCTGAGAATACATTGGATAAGTCAGGTCTTGACAAGCCCTATCCATTGTAGCTGATTGTAAGTCAGACAATAAATACAAAAAGAAGTTGTTCTTGCGGTGAGCTCAGCAAATTCTGAGGAAATCAAAAGCATTCCACTGTGCTTATGGCACAAAGAACACAACATCAAGGGCATATTTAGTGGAGAGAATGAGACAAAAATTACCAGGTAAGTGACAAACTGTACAAGCATTTTGTTTAAAAAAAGGAACTCTGCAGCATTCTGTCTTTAAAGCCGGGTTTGAGCCTCTGGGATGTAGATCTCAATGCTGTCTGCACGCTCTGTGGCTGAATTCTGCCGGAAAGAGGCTGCTCGCTTGGCAGCCATCAGCCGTCTTCTAGCCTCTTGCCGTTGTCTGTCAGGTAGGTCCAGAGATTTTTCTCTTGTGATAGGGAATTTTCCTTTTGGGGGCTTCTTTGGTACAGGAGGAGGAATCTTTCTTTCTTCCTGCAATAGGGCATTAAAACTGAGGGTGAGCTGCGTGTAAAAGGTGCTTGTCAGCAGAGCATGCACATCAAAGACATGAAATGCAAAATACTGACTACATACATCAAGCATGCTCAATTTGTGCTTGCCCATCAGCTGACTAATGGGTTACATGAACAGCTATCCACACTAGGGACACTGACAAAGCCCTCTTATTTGACAGCCGTTATGCATTCTGCGGTTCTGTGCCTGAAAAAAGACTGCGCTGCCTTCCACCGTCCTTGCAGGTATTGGCACATGCAATCTGCACACCTCACTTTCATATGGATTTGTTTAATTTAAGCTGACACATTGTTACACTCATTATAAACAGAAACACACACTGTCTCTCCAATAAGAATTCAGCGCATCTGTGTGGTCTGATCAAGTGAAAAGACTCTCTAAGATTAGCAGGACAGGATTTTTCATTAAATTAATCATACTGAGTTTAGCCTCAGCTGGATATGAGATAGCAGCTGTGTATACACGTCTATTAGTTTAGTCTCCTCCAGGAATTGCTGTATGGAAACATTCAAGTGCCAACCAGAGAGAGAGCATAGGGCTAATTGTTCTGCTTGCAAGGCTGGGCCATTTTAAAGACAATTATTCTGAAGAATTATAAAATTATAAAGTGAAAGTCAGTAGATTTTGTTACCAAAGTAGCTGTAAATTTCTCTGCAGGTGTTAAATTAAGAATTGTTTTGACCACTTAGAGACTGTGAAATATCATATGAGGGCCTATAATCAAGGCATTGTACATTAATTTAGGTTAGAAGAAATGGACCTCTGGAGGTGATTTCATACAATCTCCATTCAAAGTACACTTGAAATTAGATGCAATTTTGAAGTTAAATCAGTTTTTGTTTTGTTGGGGTTTTTTTTAATTTCATGTTTAGTACTGGACTGCATAGCCCTGAAGATGAAGACTCCATAACTTCATTTGTATAGGTCTGGTTATTATCGTAGATCTTTTTGCCATATAATTTCTTAAAGTAATGGTAATACTCCAGAGTATGGGCTGTTCCTTATGGAGAACACAGTTAATTTGATGCACAGCAGGATTCAAATAATACAAAAATTGAACTGATGCACTTATGGTTTACAGACTCCTCATTGTTGTTTTTTTTTTTTTTTTTTTTTTTTTTTTTTTTT
>VZSE01007178.1:1166854-1232846 GCA_013398275.1 Promerops cafer | reverse complement strand
GTTGGTTGGGGTTTTTTTGTTGGTTTTTTTTTAAACTAATTCTGACTCTACTATCCAAATGCAATAGCCAAGACTAAATAACTAAGGTTATTTAAAAACATAGTTCTGCATTAAACAGGAACAGTGCAACAGCCTAAGATGCTATTCCCCATGATAGCCAGTTCTGCCTGTCTTTATTTTCTCTATCTCCTGTTTTCATAAAGGCTCCATTCCTGTCATCTCANGTTGGTTGGGGTTTTTTTGTTGGTTTTTTTTTAAACTAATTCTGACTCTACTATCCAAATGCAATAGCCAAGACTAAATAACTAAGGTTATTTAAAAACATAGTTCTGCATTAAACAGGAACAGTGCAACAGCCTAAGATGCTATTCCCCATGATAGCCAGTTCTGCCTGTCTTTATTTTCTCTATCTCCTGTTTTCATAAAGGCTCCATTCCTGTCATCTCATCTTAATTTTTTTTCCACTTTTAGTTATTTCTCTCTTAGGAATATCACTGTTGCTATCACTATAATAATTTCTTACTTCCAGTTGTCACTAGTAAGCAAGAGTTGCAAACTCACCATCCACCAACCCGTTGGCTGAAATTTAAAATCCAAGAGGAGCATGAAGAAATGAAAAAGTTGTCAAAATGCCTCCTAATTCCTCCCAAACCAAACAAGTATTCACCTGAGGCCAACAGTACTGACTCAAACCAAATGCTGTTTTCATCCAACTGATACAATAATAAGCAAGGATAGTGGGATAATCAAGGTAAGGGATGAAGTTCTAGAGAGGGGAAAGGCAGTTTCAGAATTACACAGCTTTTATGGGCAATTTATCACCTTTGGTTTATAAGCATCATGTGGGACATCTCCCAAGTGGTGGAGCTGCAGGGCAGAGATTCAGGGAGTTGGCCAGCAGCACTTTGTCCCCCAGAAGTATGTTGGCTGAGCTTTGGTATGACCTGTGCTATGTTTTGTCACATGCTTTTCTTTTATTCCTGTTCTATTATCATTTGTGTCATGCAGGCAGGGTTAAACACTGCAGCATTCAAGTTTCATCTGCCCCAAATGTAGCAGAGTGCTGAATTCACCTTGTTTGAATTCTTGGGCTATTGTCTTCAGTCTGAATTAATAAGAACATATTTCTGTTCTAGCCTTCAGAATGTGAATCAAGTAATTTGAACAAAAGTGTCGTGGAGTAAACTAGCTTAGCAAAAGCCATTTTACTTATTATATAATTCAGCTTAACATTGTTAAAAAAGAAAAGACCCCTCACATCTGATGAAAGTTTCCATGTGAAAATTGGGCCATGCCTATTAAATACTTCCCAGGGTTAGAAACCTATCGTGTTTCACTATTTTATTTAACACAAGGAGACTGCAAAACTACAAAAGGGGAGTAAATGGTATTGTTCATGGTCTGCTTACCTTCCTTTCAGGTGATTCTATTATTTTCCATTCATTGAGTTTCAACTGGTGCAGTTCATCAAACTTCATGCTGACGTCTTCAATTGAGAGCTGCAGTAAGTCCCAGAAACCTGCAAGGTCCTGGGAAGTTGGTCTTGGCATGGCACTCGGGTCCTGTAATGCACAAAGGAGAGAACGTGAATACTCCAGGAGGCTTTCAGCGGTGTGCACTGAGGCAGGAAGGGTGTGGTGCCAGATTTCAGTGCTGCAGCACTGCTCAGTGCTGAGGCCCTGCGTGCTCTGCAGCTGGGAGCTGAGACTGGAAAGCTGTGCCTCCCACACAACCCAAACATGAATGAGCTGGATGTCGCACGCGAGCCTTCCCGAGTCTGCGGCATGGGAAGTTCCCTAGCACCATATGCTGTGCTGACCTGCATTTCTAAAAAGGAACAAGCTGACAGCCTCTGTCTGCTGATTATTAAAGGCAGGGGGAGTGTGGTTTGTATCCCAGCCAGCCTGAAGTCTTCCTGGTTAAAAATTACATTCATGATAGCTGATCAAGACAAAACAATGCCACAAACATGTCACCTTATGCTGAACTTGATGTTTACATTGTCTTGCGTTTTCAAATGTATACATGAAGTGTGAAATCTTGATGGGATGCTTGGATTTTGTTCTCCAGGGAGTTCAATCACTCTCAGGAACTGGGAAGACATTACCACCAAGTACTGCAATTAAGAGGCTCTTTGTGCATAAGACTTAATGGAGCAAACATTGGTGGTAACAATTAGCAAGATGACCCTGTATTTGATAATTAACCTGATGCCAGTGCTGGATAAAAATTGCATTATAAGGTAGTATGCAGACTCTTAACCCCATGCTCTCTGAGCACTGGTGCTAGTTCAAGAAGAGCTCTTTGTTGCTTTATGAAATAGGGCTTAATTGGTAAACATTTCTGTGAAGGCAATGAAGAAATGCCTTTTTCCTTCCAGGACAGGAGGAAGCCATTATGATGGTCTAAAGAATGTAGCTGGGAGAGAGAAAACTATGCCAAACAGACTCTGGATCTCTCCCTTCCTGAGCAAAACCTGTCAAGACTAGTTTGCTCTATTAACATCACTGCTGTTATGGCAGGCTCTACTCCCCACCTTTTTCAAATCTAGTGTTCAGAGGCATTTTATATTTAAACACAACCCCGCAGCTGTCTAGAACCTGGGAGATAAGTCAGCATTGCTATTGAATTCCTCCCTTGAATCACACATTTCTAAGGGTTTTAAACTAGGAATTGCTACTCAAACTTGGGTTTACAGATGCCACTGTGGGAGATGAATGCCTGGAAATGAGCATGACAACATGTAGTGTCACCCATATCTAGACCCCTACTGGAATCTGGGCCAAGAACAATTTACAAGTCTTCTTCACTAGAAGAAAGTTTCCTTTTAACAGGGAGCTTCAGGGATTTAAGAGAACTGGCAATGTAGATTATAACAGACTTCTTGGAAACATTACAACTCCAGATTAGTGTTCACTGAAAACTACTTCATTGTAACCAATTTGTTACAAAACAGTTTATAATTTATGTCAGTGGTGTTACTTACTCTACAGAGGTCAATATTTCGGGCTTTAGGAACTGATTCCCTGTGTGAAATTCATGAGGACAGTCCCACAGCAGTCTGTCTTATCTTGCAATCTGTTGTCTCCTGCCTGCTCTCCTTAGTCACTCTCCCCAGTTTCCTCTAAACAGCCAGAAAATGATGCTGCTCATTGCAAGGGCACTGCCTTCTGAATCAAGGCTAATTGCTGTTCTGTACCTTTGTGTGCCCCACGCTGCTCACGGCGTTTGTGAGCACCATGGCCTCCAGCACGACTCTTGCAGAGGGCTGTGCCCTGTGTGGTCTGGACACAAGAGGGCTGCCTCCTGCTTCTTACACATCCACAGTTCATGAATAAATGCTGGCTCAAATGAGTACTATTACAGCCAACTAAGTTTTGGAAAGATTGGCTTAAACCTGCTTCTTCCCAGAAACTGCTTATTTATTTGTATCTTATGTGGAATTCAGCTTCACAGCCCTCCTTTCGAAGGAGGCCTAAAGCAAGCAGCAAGCACCTAGGTGGTGCTCAAGCTGCTCTGTTTTAGTCTGCAACCATGACACAGAAGCTGAGCAGGATCTGTGCTGACTAGAGAGCATGGGGGAGGACACTTCAAAGAAAAAAAGGGTGTTACAAAAAGTAATGTTAATAATGCAGAAGTGACTAGTTATTAATCAGTAGTGACCTTTTTTCTAAGTAGTTAGTGGGAACGGTGTACATGTAGGAGATAGCCAGTCAGACTCATAAAAAAGAAAACTTAATTGAAGCTTACATTTCTGTGAACTTACCCTAAGTGAGAGTCTTTGATAAGATCTCCTAACACAGAGCATAATCAAATGTGCCTTTTGAAGTTCCCATGATCCCTTAGAAAAGTCCATAGGTGACCTTCATGGTTAAATTTCAGTTTAAGTATATTCCTCTAAAACCCTTGTTGCATTTTGAATTGGCAGAAGTAAATGCTGTTGTTCTGTGTCCTACATTTAAGCTTATAGATGCTGAACAGTGTCAGAGAAACTGCCGTGTGGCAGCCCTGTTCGTGCTGGATGTTTGAGAGAGGGAATGCACAAGCTGGCAGCATTCCCTTGGGGCACTGAGATGCTGCCTTAGGAGCCTATGGAAAGCCTGCTGTAGGTCTGCACTATGACTGTTTAGCAACAAACTTTATCATTAGGTATAGGAAGAAAAGCCTCCAGGCATGAATGACCTACAGTCAGTTTTGCTATTGCTGCTTTCTGCAGAGCCCATTACTGATTCAATGAAAGTGAAGGATATTCAGAGCCTAAATCTTGAGAGTGGGGTAAAGCCGCTGTTCTGGACTTCAGAGGTTTATTTTCCAAAAGAGAAAAAGAGAAGTAAAATCCTGCCAGCTTTTTGGTTGTGTTGTCTACAAAGTTGCAGATTTCTCCTTGCGCTCCTATTGCTTTTGCAATAATCCCAATTTTTTTTGGGATGAGTTGTTCTCTCTCCCGAACAGCTGATGGCTGTGCTGAGCAGGAGCTGGACTTGCTGTTACAGTAATGCTCTCCAGCACAAGTGCTGGGCCCACTTGAAGATAAATGAAGTGGAGTGCAGGTTAGGCCCTCCAAATCTTAGTTTGCATAGCTTAATCAATCAGGTAATGGAGGGCATTTTTAAATTTGCAGAGAGAAACGTTCAGACAATGATGAAGATTCCCTTCTTTTGGTATGAAACAAATTACTAGATCGGGAGCACACATGATGTAATTGATAATACAGATGTGGTCAATTCTAGCTTGTCAGACTTTGTATATTTCCTCTGTTATTCTGCAATAGCTTTTAAAATTCTTGTTTTGACAGAGTTTTTGATAACTGGATTCTTTCCTAATGAGGACCATGTATCAATATTTTCTATCAGAAGGTATGACATTTTTGGCATTATTTTCTCAGTATTATTTCATTGCGGGTATTCGGAATGTTGAACTTCATGGATGGAAAGTAGCAAGTAGGTCTTTGCAGAATGGATGTTCTGCCTTGGAATTTATGTGGCAAATCCCAACAAGCAAAGAAAAGTAGGTAAGCAAGATGTATAGCATATGTATATACGTCTGCTGTCATGCACACAACAAAATTCAGTACTTTCAAGATATGAGGTTTAGGGACAGTCAGAGGGAAAAGGTACACTTGATATTTGAGAAAGACAAAGAAAGGTGTTCTACCACCATCTGTAGCTAGAAGAATTACATTCTTCTATTGATTAGTATCATCTTGCCACAGCATTTGTATCGCTGATGGCTGCTGTCATATTAATGAAGATAACATTTAGAATTGAATTAGTCTCTAATGAACTTCCAGAACAACAGCAGTAACCCTCAGAAGTAATATAACGCATCTGTTCCTTTAGCCCCAGGACATCTCATATATAATTGGCAAGGCAAATTATCCAACTCAATTTGATGAACATTATAGATATCTCATTTCCATGATCAGTCTTATTTTCAGGTAGGTAGAAAGCTGGATCATGTATTCTCCACTATTCTATTTTATGATTTTCCACTGATTTTAATGTGAAAATTTCCTCCTTTCTTATGTGTAATATAGTTACTATATTAGGGTATTGCAAAAATAAGCCATAATATTATGTCTCAGAAATCTTGCATTTGTTCCCTTCTCATTTTCTTCTGTTTAATAAAGACAGGAAAAAGAGAAAAGCAAAACATAATCAGACTGAAATTACTGAAATTACCTAAATGCTTAAAAAAAATCTACTAACATCATACTCAAGGACTAAGTTTAAAAAAAAGGAGGAATTAAATGTGGGATATGAAAATAATATTTCAGAATGATACTGTTCGGGTGCACTACAGTTGATTCTGAAGTAAAAATATTAAATTCTAAAATTTAAAGTGACATTTTGTGGAATATTATGAATGAATAAACTTAAACTCTTCAAGAATAGCCAGGCAAAGTGACTTACCAGATTTTGCTGACAAAGCCAATAAAATTGCTGGAATTTCTGAGACATGAGGAGCTGAGCACTTCCAACAGCACTTCGGATCTTACCTAGGACTAAGCATACAGATGAATTATTACCAATAAATGTTTTTTGGCAGTAAATACAATATCCAGCTCAAAAATATGCAGGTGAAATTCCTGGTTATTTTAAAATGGAAGTATATATTTGGTTTTGTTGCTTGTGATTATACACATAAAATACTTTTTTAAAAGACTGAGGTATAGGAAAACTCAGTAGCAACTTACCTTTTGGCAATAATGAATGAATAAAAAATGATATATTAATAACTCAGAACAGCTCAGACTTTACTTGCTTAAGGAAGTAGAAAAAACCAAGGGACTATATTCAGCTTCCTGAAGTGGGCATCCATCAATCCATATGATTTTGAAAACTCACTTTAATTTCAAAGTAAACGACACTTTTCCTATTTATATTTGCTCATGGAAATTGAGAGCTGTTGAAATTGTCTTGCCTCAAGAACCAGTTGGATGTCTGCTCCTTCTGATGTCAAAGGCACATGTACCTTAGATTATACCTTCTGGTTCTGCAATTGGAAATTACTTCACTCACTACACTTGTGTGGATTATCCCTGGGTGAGATCTCTTTATCTATTCTGAGGGCAAAGTTATTACATTCAGCTGTAATATAACGTATTCCTACCATAAGGACTAGATCCTCACAGGAATTACATCTCTGAGCCATGTTTTGGTACACCCACTAGGAATTACAGGTTGTCTGCCCAGGAAGATATACAAAGTCCTCAGCACAGGAGCTCCAGACAAAGTGGGACACAAACAGGTGCTCCAGGACCTTGCTGAACCAGGATCAGCCCCTGTGGATGTGTTGGTATTTCCTCACTGTCCGTGTACATGCCCTTACAGTATGCACTGGGGAAAACGACCAAACTCATTTTACCTGACTTTGTTTCCAAGAGTCATCAGTCTAAATTAAAATTTTTGAATGTGTTATAATCAGTGATCTGACTTCAGCAGCTCAGCCATCTTAGGCACTTATTTTTAGATGAGCTGAATTTCCCCCTGGAGGTGCCTCTGTCTTTCTATTGACCTAAGGGGATTGGCTTATCCCTAAGAAACAAACTCATCCTGACTCCCACATTTGCTGGGGTAAATACCACACTTTGGTAGTAGCACCATGCTTTTCTATACCTCCCTACATATCCTTTCCTACAGTTCCTTTCCTCCACATCCATCTCTATGATGAAAAAAACCCCAACATTTTAAGAAGCATTATAAGCTGTGCTCTCAATGAAAAAATTATTTTAGCAGGAGAATTTCAAGATCTCCTATTAATGTTAAAGATATAGAGATGTGGGGTAATGGTAGGCAGGAATTATTCTGATATATTTCACTTCAATTTGGAGAAACCAAGTTTCATAATTCAAACAGGATGGTAAGTGTGGAATAAAGCTGATACAGCACAACTGATTTGCAGCCCCAGATATAGGAAACATTAAAATGTGGCAGGGCTTAACATTTTGTTTTTATTTAGAATAAGTACAGGAGGGCATGTGAGAGCAGTATTTTGGTCTTAGATTTTACATTTTAATTCTGCTTTCTTTAGGCCAGTGAAACATCTGCTCACCTGCAAGTAGCAGCAAGAGATAATTTGAAAGTTTTGGGCACCAGTTACAGTCTCAGTAACTTTCAAGGCATTTGCTAATATGTGTGCTAAGCTGTGGTTCTCAAACTCTATTCCATTTTCTGTTAGACAAACAGTACAGCTGTGCCACAACACTAAATTAAACAGTAATATACATAATTCATCAGTCCTGTGTGACACCCATTGTAAAAGGGTTAAGTGGTTCAGGGCTGCATGAGTAATTCAATGAGGTTTGTTTTTGTTCTGTTGGCCAAATGAAATAAATCATTTTAATTGGTTTGGGGTTTTTGATCATCAAACCCCTCACTTTCCTCTACAGTGTTATTGGTATACAGGAAGGAATACTCGGAGTGTTAAAACCTGAACAAACATACAAAAACATAAATAAAAAGGAAATGTTTCATTTGATCTGACAAAAATTGCTTTAATTTGGTTTTCAACATTTTTAATAAAGGCAATGACTTTAGTGACAAGCAGCCTTATATCCTCGTTTTTTCTCTTGGTGATCTGTAGCTGAGGACATTAGACAAACTCCCAGTGTGGGGTCAGAGGTCCTCTTTTTCCAGGATGAGGAATTGTGCTGTAGCAGGTCCCTGACATCACCTATTCCATGCTACGTTCAATGATTCACTGGGCAAAAAAAGAGTCAGGATGATTCCATGGGCTGATGGTTGTAATGGCTATCCTTAGTGAGTAAAGTTCAGTTTTAGTTTCCTCTGCTGAATTTTACAGTTCATAGCTCAAATACATAGTCTGAGTAAGGGGCATTGGTTTTAGCTCTTCTGCAGAAATATAGATCCTGACAGAATCTATATATGTCTGATATTTTCTAGTGAATCTCAGTTACCCAAACCCTCATATTAAATAAACATTAATTTTATCTTCATTATCATGAAGCATCATGTCAACAAGCACTATGATTCAAAGCCCAGTTGGACTGGTCAAGACTTGGGTGCTGGCAAGGTAGCATTTTGGTGGGATACACATTTGTCAGGGATATAAGACTGTGATGGTTGCATGTGCCACTGAGTCACAGTGCTGAATACACTTGTATAATTACAGCCCTAGCATTTACTAAAGATCTAACTCTATTTCCATTTTAATAAGTAAATCAGATGTAATAAAACATAGAGGTTAGAATCTCTCATATTCATGCTACTCTGCCTTGCTGTAATTAAATTAAAGTATTAAAACACTTCAACTCATAATCTTTAGCACAATATTAATAGACATCCAAAGCCTTGTTATTAATTTCATGCATTGGGGAATTATTCTGATGAGTGCAGATTGATTATCTCCATGAAAGAATGATGAATGTTAGAGACTGAAGAGATTGAGATGTTTGGTGATGACTAGAAGATTTTTCTTGTAAATAGATGATGATCAAATCTACCAATACACATAAATAGACATAATCTTCATATAATCCATATACCTCTTTGCATTAAGATAATTTTGCATTTGCCCAAATGCCAGGAAAGAGTCACACAGCCTTAATTCTGCTGCCTGAAGCATATGAAGCACTCCATTTTGTTGTATGGTCCTGTATGACCTCAGCTCTGAAGACATACAAAACCCAGACCATGACTTCAGTTAAAGTAGGCTCAGGATTTACACCCTGATTGGAGATTGTGTAAATTGCACAATTAACACAATGGTATCTTTTCCCCTGTATGTGTGGAATTGCTTGAGAAATTCTACAAAACCTTGTAATCAAAAATGATTTCATGTCACAAAGTTAGAGAGGGAAAAGTTAGGTCTGTATTGATGAAATCGATTATAATCTGATGCTGTAACTCTGATCTTGACAGGTTAAAAGCTTTGTTCAATTGTGCCACTCCTGCACCAGCAGTGAGATTGCTAACAAGCAATCTGCTTCTGGCATTCATTACTGTCTATTTAAATGACATGTTTTAATTTAAATTTTCATTCTATTTGATCATTCCATTCCCCCCCTATACTTGTAAATAAATTACTCCACACTCTGAGAAAATATGCCTGGAAAAATATTGAAACTGGCATTTATTTCACCCTCCTAACTCAAAGTAGGGCATGATATTTGTCTAATCTCTAAACCTAAATTAGTAATCTTTGGAAATATCTTTTTCACCATCAACAGAGGATGTAGATATAAAATAAATATATAATGTTCAGATGGCATTTTAGGACAACGCAGCCCCCAGCTTGCAGTGCTCTGCAGGGTAATGAGACCCTTGTTCACTAATGGGGACTTGCTGCAAATTTGCTTTTTACCTCAACAAAGCTAAGTTCAAAAAGGAGGAAATTTGAGCAGAACAATACAAATGCTGGGAGGAATTATTGGATGTCACACTGTAGGACTTTACAGACTGTTTCAGTACAGTTAAGACATTCTTTAGTCATTCACAACACTCCAGCTGGAAATTTCAATAGCTCTTGAAGCACAGGTTTATGAAAAGCATTAGAAAATGATGTCAGTAATTTCTCTTTGGTTAAAGGATAACCTATATTTGGTCAAACACCTTAGAAAGCTTTTATGGATAATTAATTCATGAATATACTAAAATCAATTGGCTGTGAGGGCTTTTTGTTGATTTTTATTCCCCTAAAATTATGGGAGATTTTACTCTGTGTTTTCTATTACTATTCAATCCTATTAGTAAAGCCTTTGCAATACTGTGGAAATATCAGCTAGAGGATTAGCAAAGAATGCTCCAGCATCCATGCAGTTAAGGGGAATGGGAGAGAGAGGTGATACTCTGAGCTCCCACTCTAATATCTTTATTTTTTTCCCCACTAGAGATCACTTTACTGCTATGCCAGCAGAGCTCCTAACCCCGATGCAGAAGATACCAGCAAAACAGCCTTTCTGCTGGCATAGTTTGTCCTACAGTTAATTTTTACACCTATCTAAGGATTTTTATTGTGAGAGTAAACTCTGTGGAGCTGTTCTCCGTAACGAAGTACTCCAGTGGCCAAGCATGTGGCACTAAGAAGCCCAGGGTGTCTTCTTTCCCCTGCCAGACCCTGCCTGCAAGCTGTGGGCAGGGACTGCAGTTCCCTCTCCCTGCTCTGCTCTCCCTGCTCCCATCATCGTGCTCGTGGGATGCAGAGTCCTGACCCTCTTGGTCTTCAATAGCTTTGTGACACTTGAAATTGTTTTTCTTGTCATCACCCACACACTAATAGCCAAACACAATTTTCAGGGTGTAAAACTGAAACTCCAGTCAGCACCCATGAGAAAAACATATCTTTGCCTGGAGGCACCATGTGAGTGAGGAGGACCAGATGTCTAACCCTGGGAGCTGCTACAGACACATATCTATATTTTTTACATGGAAATGATCACATACATACACACACACACACACACACACACACATATATAAAAATAATAATCAGAACACAAATAACTGCCTCCACAAACAATGTAAGAACTTTGCAGAGACTTCAAAATAAAACTCCTGGCAACTGACCAAATTAAAAAAAAAAAAGCACTGAAAATAGGAGAGAGAGGTTTTTTGTGTTGCAGCGATTATCTCTTTTTCTAAGACCTAATGAGTGAAGTTCTTAAAACAACATTATGGGAGAAAAGCTACAGTGAAAGAAAAAAATCAATATAGCAATCAGACAGCTTTTGGTGATCTCCGGGCTGCTGTGTTAACACCAAAACTGAAATTGTTTTCTAAAATGCAATTCTATTTTAACTGTTCCCATGTTTAAAACAAAATAGGGGTGATATTGTAAGGACAGCCTTCTCCTATGAGATGCAAATCTATATTTGGTCTTCAGGTACAATTAATATATTCAGGGCAAAAAGAAATGATTCAGCATTAAGAATGACAATTTGAATGTGCAAACTTTGCTGTGAAGTGTTTTGGGAATAGTAGTCTTGCTGGAAGATGGAAAACCATATTTATTTGCTTTTGGCTCAGCCATTTCTGTTTATTTTCTTCGAGAACTGGCAAATGTTTAAATATGTCAAGATACATTTTGTGCTGGGATATCATTAGACTTGAGTTCTTGAGGATACACACCTTTCAACCTCTGTAGCTTAGACTGGGGATACAAAATGTTCTAAAGGCTCAACATGAAAAAAATAATGCACACAGAGTTTTTACAATTCTGGGAAGCTCATTCCCCTGCTGAAATTAATTATTTGAAAACTTTTACTTGATATTAGTGTTATTAGATGAAGGGATACCATTTTAAAATAATGCAATTTGGAAATTATTTCAGGAAGATCTCTTGAAATGAGTTACATACAATGAAAAATCGGAACTTTGAGGTTCACTTTTGACAGCTGAACACAAATTGCAAACACTACGTAGACCTATTCTATAACTTCTTTAACCTATTAGGGAGGTCAAAATGTTTCCCCAAGCACAAGTAATTAACCCATTTTTGTTAGTTTAAAAAAAGAGATTTCAAGGATTTCAGTTGTATTTTATCAACTCTGTTATCAGGGAATTTCTCTTTCTTTTTCTCTTCCAAATTTGAGTCCCTCTGCAAACATGGAAACAAAATCCCGATACTATGTTTTGTTTTTTGACTGAAATATTCGAAGTTAAAAGGGTGTCACTCACTCCAAATATTAATGAAAATTACTGAAGTCCATACTGTCTTCATGTCCTATGTGCAATTTACAGAAAACTACCTTCTTGATTGCCATTTCACCACGCAGCAAGGTGTTCCAGAGCATTTCTGGAGTGCAAAAGTATAGGTTCACATGATGGGAAGGAAAATGGTTCTGCACCTGAGAACAGGTAGCCAGCTAAAGTCAGGTCATCCAGGTTTTCCTCATGTAGTACCCAGTTTCATATCCCAAAGAATAACAGCTCTGACTGCCTGTCCCCATGTCCGAGTGAGGGAGGAGTTCTGATGGGAGCGTGCTCCATTGCTCAATTCATACGGCTGCAGCTTTGACCAGGGCTGTGCAAAAGGAAGAGCTGACAGAGAGAGGAGAAGCCCAGCTCTTCCCTGCAGACTCCTCACTAGGAAAGAGAGGGACTAACAGCCCGTCTGTTTCTCCCCTTTGCTCCCTAAATAATCTTACTCTTTCAAAGCAGATCAAAGTCTTGCTCTTTTAACTTCTGCTTCAGACTGAAAACACTGATGTTCCTACATCAGTAACAGGTGATCTGGGAAGCAGGTGCTTTGGGATTCTTAATGATGACATTGAAACGTCAGTATTCAGCACTGCAAAGACTTGAAGAATTGAAAAATAGGACATATGCGAAAAAAAGAAGTACTGAGGAATAACCATTATGAAAGACTTGGAAATTCTTCCACAGGCTAATCAAAGCAAAATATGTTGTTATTTAACAGTCCCTGGAAGGGTATTAAAGTCTTCATAGTATCAATGGAAGGGGAAAGTTCTGAGCTCTGCTCTGCCATGATGAAAGTAAGGACAAATATCCACAGTCCAGAAAGCACCAGAGGCTGAAGGAAGGAAAACCAGGCTTACTCACTGCCCACCCCAAATCCTCTGTTGTTACTTGGCAGACTTGTGCACAATACAGCAGAGAAATATGACTGTAAATATAAGGACGATGACGTAAAAACATAGACATTTCTTGCTTTGAAAAGGTCAGTGCAAGAAACAGAAATTGGCCTTTTAGTTACCATGCTGGCCTGGCTCAAGACCTGAGGGGACATCATAGCAAGAAATCATTAATGGGGAAAGAAGACAATCAGGAAACAGTACTCAGAGGTGATGGTGAAATTTGTAAGAGTGCAGGGAAAGATGCAGGGAAAGAAAACTTAATATGAATTCATTTGTGATCTGAGAAAATCTCAGCTGAGACAATAATTCAGATTGTCAGGGACTGAAATATTTATTAAACTGAGCCTGAAGAACAAGGATAATTGACCTCAAAGGGAATCACAGGGAGCTGGCTACTGAGTCCTCGGACCACTTTGATATATTACTATCATTAGCGCTGTCTTGGATCTTGTTCCAAAATAGTCTACATTATTTTTCACTTTATCCCATCACTCCTTTCAAGGTGTCCACAGGACATGAGAGAATAATAATGATTCTTGACAAAATTGTAATAAGAAAATGCAGCTGAATTTTCTAATAATGCATATGCCTGTCTAACTGCAGAAGTACTATAACTATTGTTCTTGACTGCTACTGCTTTCTGTTTTCCAACTGGCTGAAGTGCCTGTAAAGGAATGGAAACATCTTTAAAATGTCTGCTCACTTAGAGGCAAAATCACAGGTTTCAGGTAAAGGGCAAAACAATGTTCATGTAAGACCACCCTGTGTGCTCTGGCAAAGGGTCAAGCACTGGAGCCATAGAAGTGAAGGGGAAGAAAGTGTCAGATTGGAGCTGTGGATGGAGCTATTGCACTATCTGAACTCTGAGTAGTACCTTCGATCCTGCACTGGGCTCTAGAGTTGGCTCTTTAACTACTTCCACAAAACTTTACTCTGGGAAACACCATCTTGCTCAGCCAGTTGCAGGACAGTGTTCTTATGTGTTATGGTTCTTTGCTCCTACAGAATGAGGGAGGACAAACTACAGCTCACAGCTTTATCCTAACAGATTTCATATCTTAGCAATCGTCTGTAAGAAAATATACTGAAATGTTCTTACTTTCTTCAGAAAGATCATTTTCTTCTGCTTCTCTTTCCATTTCTTTGCACCATCCTTCCATTCTCTTAGTTTCAGTGTGTAGTAACTTCATAAACCAAGATCCGTCCCGTCGACAAGGAGACATTCGACCAGTCTCTACTGTCTCAATGGCTGGCTCCAGCCAGGGTTCTGGTGGTGGAAGGTTTGAGGTGTCAACTGGGGTCCTATAATCTTCTCTGTAACTGAACAGTCCCTGTGTCCGTACAGTTCTCACTGCACTGTATTGGGTGGGTGTGCTGGGCTCTGAGTGCTGCTGGAATGATGAGCCAAATTGAAGTCCCTTATCCTCCATGGTGATGTGTCCTGGAAAACCCTCCAGTTCCAGGTCAGCCTGGACAGCTGCTGTTACACTGTTTGAGCGCTTGAATCGTCCATGTCTTGGTGAAGAGGGAAGAAAGAAAAGATATTAAGACATATAAATAACATATGTGATGGTACAGAGGGAGAGAATAATGTTTCAGTGAGAAAGAGTGAATTCTGTTCTTCTCGTTGGACTTTATGTTAAAGACTTTTTCTTTGTGTATATCTCACTAAAATTAGATGGTGAGTAGCAACAGAGAGGAAAAACAAAATGCATAGTGGAATCATTGATCTAAGCAAGGGTACAGAGGAAAATCATTTAAATTATCTCTGGAAGCAAATATTGATTTATTATCATGCTACAAAAATAACATGCATCATTACTAAATAAACTGGAAATAACTAGCAGAACTAGAACTTCCTGATAGAAGTCTGTAAAGTATATATATAAAAAAACCTCAAATGTTCAGAATTTTAATTAGAAAAATCTGAAAATCTGCTCAGTTAGGACTTTTGTAATAAAAGAAAGATAATATCAGCACGTTTAAGCCTGTGGGTTGGGGGCATTTTGGTCTTATAAAGTGAGTCATTAAAAGTGGTCATTAAAAGTTGATTTTCCACTGTTATATGACACTGAATAATGACATTTCAAAAAATCTTTGTGTTAAAAAGTTAGAGAAGCAAAGATTATTTGTGAAATCTTTTCACATTAGAGTCTATTGTCTCAAATTATTTGTGGTCAGTGATGGCAAAAGGCAATTAGCAGCCAGATACTCTCAGACAGCTGCTGTGAAATGAGATAATGGTCCTGGTCCAGTACTTGACAAACAGTACCTGCCAGAGATAACCTGTGGGTCATGGGCCAACAGCTTTACAAAACTAGAGAAGGACTGAATAAATCAAAAAGCTGATTATAGTTTAGAATAAAGGTACAATCCTGAGAATTGTGTCTCATTTTGTGGACTGGAAAATCCTGGATCAGCATGAGGAGTCCTTTTGAAGGAAGACTGTTCCAATACTGTAGCTCTTAGTATTTGTTCTGTCAATAATGAAATTATATTAAGCCACTATTTCAATGTAATACTTTAACTTCCTTCCCTCCAATTAAAAACTGGAAAGTTAGATAAATGTGAAGCAACTGCTACGTAATCTCCACAAATTTTACCAAATGACAAGCATGCATATAAAAAATTTGGCTTTGGAGATTATTTAGTGGCAGCACCTGACAGGTGTTATTTGTTAAATCTGTTTACAAATGTGTGTTGCGTTATGAAAGACTACAGATTTTTGAACATGCTTAAATTACCGTTTTTCATCTTCCACTTGTATTCCAACAGAGTGGTATTCCCGCAGGCCTCTGCTTTCAGTATCTGAATCAGTTGCTGTTTCCACCTAATTCAACACAAAAGATACATCTGCAGAGTGAGCATTGACAACTCAGCACAATTTTACACACACTCATTCAAAATTAATTACATATTTCATCTCTTACTGCTAAGAAACACCTAGCACAGTCAAATAAATGCAATAGGTATTCAGCTTGGTATTCTTGTTTTGGTGCTGTGTCTCATTAAAGTTTTGCACAAGTACTTCTGCTATGTAATTCCCTATTTTAAACCCAAGCAGAAGCAACTACTCAGTTTGGTGGAATCAAGGAGTAAGCTTGGTCTGGAAGGGCTGTTCTTAGAATGAGGAATCCACAGGGTAACCCCTTTTTATGTTATTATAAACCAGTCTCATTATAGCCCTTGATTTACAAAATAAAATAAAATCTGAAGTAGCCCCATAAGCTTGCAAGTGATAAAAAGAAATGGAGCAATGAAATTTTATCGACAACTATGTTGACAAATATAAAACCATTAAATGATGTGAGGGAAACAGCAGAATGCCCCATCTCACCTTTTTTAATAACACAGTCCTGAAAATGCTGTATCAAGCAGGCAATTTATGTACTTTTTATAGCATTCCCATCTGAAATACACTTACCAAAATATATTCACAGTAGTTTCCTTCAAGACTGAGACTTGCGTTTGCAAGTTCCTGTGGGATTTTATATAGCACTCCCCACCACCACACCACCCCCAAGTCTTTGACACAGACAGAGCAAGTGCTGCAGTATGCAAATTATACTGAATGAAGGGAGAGGCAGGAAAAAAGAAAAAGAGTAGAACTGACTTTTCCTTCTGAATGATATTTTCACTGTTAAATAAAAAAAAAAAAAAATCAACTAGTTTTCCATATGCACACTCCATGTGTGAATTCAAAGAATATATCTGATGATAAAGATAAGTTTCACCCTTGCAGCAGTCACAGGCATCTCTGGAAGGAGCCTGATGGTCTTTGCAGCTGTGTCTCAGCTGCACAGTCCCAACCCCACCTGGTTTTGAAGGGATGCAGGGACGAGGTGGGAGGAGGGTGGCAAACGAGTACATATGTGGACTATACTTCTTGAGGAAGGCAGTTGCTGGTAACTTCTCCTTCCTTCTTTAAGCCATAGCTCAGTGTGCTTTCACATGGAAGGGAATTCCAGCCAGCAAGGAGTAGACATTCACATTGACCTGTGTGTGAGTCTTGAAGATGTTCATGAGAACAGCTAGTGCAGGAATCCTTTAGTAAATGTTAATGGCCTTCTTGAACTGCACAGTATAGCACCAGGCACAGGTGTGTAAAATGTCTGGCTATCAGTGTGACAAAAGTCTAGGAAAGACACATTTCCCAGCAATTCCCTTTTTCTGCATAAGGTCTAGGGGACAGTGTATGCTGCTGTGTGTTTCCACCCTGGCAGCTGCACGGAAGCTCGCTGTGCTCATTTTCATGGGCAGTGCATTGAGAGAACTAAAATATCTGACTTGGTAACAGTCTCCAGAATGTGCTGTTGTCCTTATAAAAAGAAAGACTCCTCTTGACATTGGCAGTAAAAAAACCCCCTCAACCACAGAGGTAGCAGCTTGGAGGAAAAGAAGCTGGAACAAGCAACTGAAATGATAGGTAAATTGGTTTCCTGGTTAAGGTGGATCTTGGCTGCAACATGAGTGAGAAGCTTCAGCTGCTTGGGGGGTCACAGTCTCTGAAAGAACATTGCTCTATGCAAAGCAGCCATGAGGTCCAGCTTGTTAGCACATTTCTATCTATCAGGAAACACAGACTTCTATCTATAGCAAAGAAGAGTCCAAAACAGCCTTAAATAACAAATTCTAGTCTAAGTGAGGCACTAGGCACTCACCTAGTCCGTTCAGTGATTTGAGGAAAGCTGCATATAAAACACACTAATTTTCTGAATTAACTGGGCAAAGAATAAGATACTCATGTAGGCTGTTGGGGGGGAGCAGAGAGGCAAGTTACACTTGCAGTTTTGACTTCTGCAATGAGACCTCAGTCAAACATTTGTGGACAGGTTTTGAAGAGTGAACTCGTTCTCGGAGGCAGATGAGATGACTGAGTGGGGACCTTATAAATGTCTACAGGTATCTGAAGGGAGAGTATCAAGAGGATATTTCCAGGCTTTTCTCAGTGGCACCTATCAATAAGACAAGAGGCCATGGGCAGAAATGAATACAAGGAAGAACTCCTTCACAGTGTGAGTGACCAAGCACTGGAACAGATTGCTCAGAGAGGCTGTGGAGTCTCCTTCCCTGGAGATATTCAAGAACCATCTGGATACACTCCTGTGCAATGTGCTCTGGGATGACCCTGCTTTAGCAGGGAGGTTGGACCAGATGACCCAGTGTGGTCTCTTCCAACCCGACCCATTCTGTGACTGTGTACTGAATAAGAGCAGATAACAAAAAATGCTTAAACTGTGTCTCCTGGTTGCACCTGTAGGATTGCTAGCAGGGAGATGATGTTCGAGGTGGGGAAACATTTTCTGGAGGATGTTGTTTGATGTTGAAATCCATTACAACAACTGGAGTGATCAGGAAGTCTAAACTGTTGCTAAGAGCTGGAGTTCATCCCAAAGCAACCAGACAGTCAGAGTTAAGTCACATAATTCAGGAACAGATTTCCCAGAGAAGTTGTGGATACCTTATCCCTGGAAGTGTGTTTGAAGCCAAATTGGATGGGACCCTGAGCTCCCTGGTCTAGTGAAAGGTGTTCTTGCCCATGGAAGGGGGTTTTAATTAGATGATCCTTAAAGTCCCTTCCAACCCAAACCATTCCATAATTCAATTCTATTTTATTACTATATTGGACTGGGTCCAAAGAAAAAGACCATCATAACTTCATACTACTTCCACTTGTTGATCAAGATCCTTGAACTTGTTCGACTGAGCTGCAACTCCAGGTGGTGGTGTCAGTGATGTAGGCACAGGCTCCACAGGGTTACAGGCCTTAAGGTTTGACAAGGGAAAAGAGGTTGTGGGAGGCCAGACTGAAGAAGTTGAGCAGATGGGAACAAAGGATTTATCAGGGCCTTCTGCTCACTCACATGGCTCAGCATGGAAGGACAGGATGTTGTGTGCTAGTTCAGACCTGAGACACAGCTGGAGAGATGAAGCCAAGCTGAAATCTCTGCACATGTCAGTCTTTGCCTCGGCCCTTTCCAAAGCACTGCACTTCCTTCAAAGAGTGATATTCTTAGAATGACCATTTTTATATAATGTGCTGCTTGGTATCTAGGGGGTGAGTCCTGGGGTATGAGGGGTAGGCCAGATTCCTGAACACAGAAGTAGGGTAAGGAGGGTCAATGGTATCATCGTTGTGGGGGCAACATATGGCTAGTAACACTCTGGAGGTGAGCAGTAGCCAATGGACTTTTGATTTCCACAGAGATGGCTCAGCAGCTCAGACACAGTGCTGTTGCAAACACGATGGTCCAAAGACATAAACAAGGAGAGGCCCCTATGGAGAACATCAATCAGTCTATCAATTTTTTCTGGAACAAAGCAGGCAGACTTGCAACACATACCCTTCTTCCTTATTGCATATCAAAAACATACCTGTGTTTGCCAGCTACACTGTTTGGTTTAGTAAGAAATAGCAGGTCTTCTTTTGAACTCCGCTTCTGAAGTGGGGAGGCAGATTTACCTTTTCTATTTGGAATGGGTTGGTATCTTTCTATTGATGCAACACATCAAGAAAAAGTCTTTTTCATCTATCTGTTTGCAAGTGTTTTCTTCCTGGCATTTCACCTGGAGATATAATCCTGAATAATTTACCCAACATGCAATTGATACTTAGAATTCACAGGCACAAATGAAGTAATATGCTCTAAAATTTTATTCAAAAAAATTATCAGAAAAATGATGATCCAGGTATCAAAATAAAAATGATATTACTTATCTCTAAATATAAACTCTTGACAAATTGTCCTTCCCTCCAGCTTGCCAAGACTGACACTAACTGAATGACCTGATGATTGCCTTGATATTTTAATGTTTTCATTTTCTCACTATGCTTTGTAACAGCAGGAGAATACCAATTTTGTGTGTGTGTGTGTGTGTGCAGGCAAAATCTAGCATTGCAAATATTGTAACAACCAACAAAATGTAAAATGGTGACAAACACCAACACAAGTAAAAGCAGAAAATAAGACAGTAATTTGCAATCATAAAGAAAAAAAATGAACAAATAAATTATATTGCTGTATGACAGATATTATAAAGACTCCTGCCAGAAAACAGCAGGAAACTCTTTCATCTGATTGGTCAGGCTAAACTCAAATGAGCAGAGGATAAAAAGTAATACATTTGGTTTGATTGTGTGACTCTTGAAACTCAAATAAGTTTTACTAAATCTGTTGTTATATTCCTTGATTCATTATTGTTTTAATATTTACATGGGTTCTAAAAGCCTTAATATTTTCAAATTGGCCTACAGCCTCAGTAAAGCAAAATAACGTGAAGAATTTTATTTGTATATGTTTATGACAGAATCTCACACAAAAGAGAAAGGAAAAAATAGGCAGTCATATCAAAAGCAGAAGAAAGGAGTAGATCCAATGTAGTAAATCATCTCTCTCTCTCACTGCAAAAAAAAAAAAGGGCTAAAAGTTCCTTAAAAACTGGCATTTTATGCCATTTGTTGTTGTATGTGCTTATGTCCACTAGGCTTATAATATTAGTAGCAAATGTAATGGAGCACCTTGAGATTATTTCTATCTTATCAATGATCCTTGTGAGCCCCTTCCAACTCAGGATATTCCATGATTCTATGATTCTGTGTCTTACCTCTCACAAAGACATAACTGTCCCCTCCACATTCCTTGCTGTCGATACAAGGAGCAGACAATACTATTAATCCTCAGAGATCAGTAACAGCTGACTGATACAGCTCTAAGTTGGAAAACTAAGTATCAGATACTAACACTGCCTTGGTAACAAGGATCCACAAGTAAATTATATGAACACAAAATTATTTGAATAAATGCAAATCACTATTGCAAGTAACTCGCTTGTTATAATCAATCTTAGTATGTTTATAGGCACTCATTCTAGCAAAGAATACATGAACTAAATTATTCTTTCAAACTATTTACTATGCTTTTTTAGATAATATTTTAACTACTCTAAAAACAATCTTTATTTCTGTGTTAAAGCCTTATTCTGCTCTTAAACATGAGCACTGCAACTGCAATAACATTGCAGCATCCTAAAAATTCCAGTCTAAGCTTCTATGCACACTGTCTCAAAGGTGGACTTGAAGTTAATATATTCAATGCATAAGAAAACAGATTTTAACCTGTTGACTTTTGCTTCACTCTCATAAACATTAGCAGTAAGAGTCCTTCAGGCCACATTATCGCTCCCCATGTGACTTCACTGCCCTCAATGGGTTTTCACTGCTGTAACCAATTTATTCTATAATTAGAGTTTAATAAACAATCTCTCTGATGATGTACAGGAAGGGAAAAAATTCACCCTCCTCTCTTGCACAGACTTCTTAGTGATAACAAGACTAAAATAGAGTAGAAAACACTACTTTTGACACTAGATCAAGTACATGTAATTGTGAATTCAGATAACCATTCTAAGGTATGGGGAGACCTTATTTGTATGCAGTGACTTCAAAGTAGAAAAACCTCTTCAAATAAAACTACAGTACTAACAGCTATTGCTTTCCTTAACTGATGGAATATTTTAACCAGCCAAAAACATACACTCCTTCAAAATAATTTTTAGAAACCCAGCAAAATAAACCTGTACTTCCATGCTTGTGAGATTTTTTGTCTCACCATGGAGCTCCATTTTGCCACTCCGCTACTTCCCAGCTGAACATCTGGACTACTCAAATATGTGGAATGGCACAGTAACTGCTAATCACCAAAAGGAGCTGCTTGAAAACTTCCTCTGGTCTTTTATGAAAGGACTCTTTACTAAAAATACAAGCCAGAGTTTAGAAATGGGATTTATGTCAAGCTTATATGAGATTATAGCAAGAAAATAATGTACACAGTAGAAGTTACTGATAACTTTTTTGGTGCATTTAATGCTAAGTGGCAAATTTCTCTGAACCAAAAAATATTCACTGACTTCTCCAGGCAAAGGATTTCATACACTCTTCTCACAAAAGCACAGTCTAAGAGTCATTCTAGGAGGAGAGTAACTGGTACTTACTTCCATAGCTTTGGATCATTTATGATCCAAAGACCGGTGTAATCAATGCAAATATTTCTTTTGATTGCTGTGTATACACTGAAATAGAGCACTGACAAAGATGGTATAACCTAAACTGTACAAAGGTGTACAAACTGTAGGTACCTATATATATATATATATATATAAAATTAAATTATGTAGAAGATCTTTTGTCACAAAAAATTTATGGCAAGCAAGGCAAGCAAGCTATTGCATTAATCTCCCTGGATACAGCCTTTAATTTATAAGAAGGATTTGTTCAATGTAGATTGTGGAGATTTTAAAAAACCCACTAAGGTATTTTGAAGCGTGATCTTCTGATGATAAATGAAGATGACTGAGTCCATTCTCTACGCTACAATTAGTGCTTGTCTCCAAAAATACGACAGTGAATCAGCCTTCACACTTAGAATATTTTTTTCCATCTCATTTGTTTCCAGGGTTTCTGTTCATTTTGAGAAGCCTTGACGTCTTTTAAATAGAGAAGAAACAAAGGACTGCATGTTTTGAAGTACTTGAATAAATAGGAGGAATTTCTCAACGTTTTCTCATGTATTTCACTTTCCCAATGCTTTTAATATGAAATGGTTTATAACTAGAGCAGATTTGAAATGTTAATCATTAGCATATATACCAGGGAGTGCAAAAGAGCGAGGAAAATCCCAGAAAATATCTTAGCAACAACCTTGTTCTGATTTAGTGCTTATTTTACTCTTGACAATCTCTACTCTCCATTTTAATTCACATACTTTGATTAGTCTTTTGCTGTCATGACAGAAGACAGATATGAAGTTTACAGCTACTAGTATTACAAGAGTCTTGTTGTTTTTATATCCACATATTCTTTCAATTGTTGAATACATTTTTAATCTCAAAATCAGTATTTTGAAATTCATTTGAATTTATAAGTCAGCAATTTTTTCTCAGTGGCTATTGACATGCCTGACAATATTTGTTTTGATTTAAATATGTCAGTGGAAAAAATAAAACACACACAAAAAAACCCCAACTGGAAAGTCCCCAGCTATTTTCTGAGAAAAACTTAATTTCCAAAGCTTTTATTTTTTTGTTCAAAATTCCCATCTGGGATAGAACTAACATACTGTGAGATGGATTAGTGTATCTGTGCTGTTCTCTGTCTCTGCAGACAGGTGTTACAGATGTACAGTAGCTCCAGTGCTTCTCTAGGAGCTTGGGCTCTCTGTGCATGTGAATACCAACCCTACTGGCACATGCCTAGCATGCCAGGGCTTCTCAAAAGGACTTTCATTCACTACATGTGCACTACAAAAATCATATATCTCAAAGACGTAGAAGCTCTAGGGTGGGTCCACTGTATTTCCACTTGCAGTGACACCACTGGTCACTCTGTACCTTTGTTCCTCTCTGCTCCTGCATGAAGCTCTCCTGACAAACATTCTCCCATCAATGTGTTAAAGGAGTGGAACAGTAAAAAATGCACAAATTAACCATCCTGATAGCAAATTAACTAATGCAAATAAATGCAAATTCAATGCATTACCCTGGCATGGCATGCTAATGAGAAAACAAGTCATTTAGTCAATCAAGGAAATATGCAAATAAAAAACATCCTTTTCCAAGGTACTTTTACACAGAAGTCTGAAAGAAATTAAATACTGCAACTGTACTTTGAGTGCATAAATTACTATTTCTGTAGTTTGCAAGAACATTCTACCTTGTGTTTTTATTCAGTACAAACTTGGGAATAGAAATATAACAAAATTTATTTCCTATTTAAAAATACTGCAGAAATGTATTTTTCAGACTAATGTGATGTTTAAAGCTTAGTGCTGAAAAAAATCCCAAACAACTAAAATGTGCTGAGGATACTGTTGAAAATTCAACTTTATCTAATGTCAAATGGTACAACCAAGCAGTTTGTATTTCTTGAAAGATAATAAACAGCTCAACCTTCTAAGACCTGCTGTTGCAAACAACGTTTGCCTTTCTCCATGTGTGCATCTGAGGACCACAGTTACAGTCCAAGTGTC
This sequence comes from Promerops cafer, assembly GCA_013398275.1. Lineage (NCBI taxonomy): Eukaryota > Metazoa > Chordata > Aves > Passeriformes > Nectariniidae > Promerops > Promerops cafer. Next base: position 1,208,765 of record VZSE01007178.1, on the reverse strand, counting down.
AGATGACAAGTTGCTATGGAAGATCCACTGCCTCCATGGAAATCATTACACAGGTGTTTTTGTGCATTATAAACACAGCACACATAAAGAAGGGTCAGGGCCCAGTGAAAAGTACTGGTCATCACCTGTAGTAATAAACAGGATGAAGCGATGTAATCAAAGTTCCAGAATTAATTGCTGCAATATCAGGACTGACCAAATCAAGACACCAACATTGATAAATACCACCGTGCACAGCTGCTGTAAAGGAGAGATAAGAACAACACTAGATACTATTCCTTTCTGAATAGTATGTTTCAGGTTAGGGGCTAAAAGGTACCAAAGATTTCTTCGCTGCTCCTTGAACTTTTCAATGTTATCTCCCAAGCTCCTTCTCTGAACAATTAGAATACACTAATTACTTCGTAAGACATTTGAAAAGTTGGCATCGGAATATTATGCCATGGTTGTTAAATTGAATTCTACTCTTCTGCATCCAAAGAATCAGAAGCAAATTCTTTTATGTCAAGGAAATGGACAATCAGCTTTCTGGCAAAGCTGATTCCTTCCCATTAGTCTAATGCATTATGGAACAGCAAAATTACAGCATGCTAAAATGTTAACCTGTAAAGTTCAATCAGCAGCTGTGACATGCTTAACCCAAACACTTTTCTATGACTATATTATGAAATTAATGGAAATGCAATTACTACTTTTTAAAGAAAATCATATACTTTCTTTTATATTCTTGTATATTTCTAAAATACAGTCACTTACTGGGCTTTTTTACATGGATGATTACCTTCTCAAACTCTATGTTGCTGTCTCTACAATACCTGTGTCAAAATAAATGCCAGTTTCTCTACAGCTAATCCAGCAAAAGTAAGCACAAAAGTTAACCCAGCGATGTAGAAGGGGATATTCAGCAGAACAGAAGCCTAAATTTTCTTCCACTCCTGTCTCAAAGACTTCACAAGCTTTGCAAGTTCAACTTTCCAATTTTTTCTATTACTTGTTATTTCCTAAGGATTTGAACAAATGACCATTTCTAGCTATCTAGTACTTACCATTTAGCAGAAGGAATAGCAATCAAAATTTGCATTTGGAATTGTCTTATTTCATTTACCTGAAACAAAAGAACTGGACTGATCTTTCCACAGTCTGACACACATTTTGACAGGCGAAATAAATATTGTGGGTTTTGATGGACAAATGGAAGAATGCTCGAAGACTGTGTTTATTAATGTTATTTTATTACTTGCCATCTCTAATTATGCTGTATCTACAGCAGAAAATTTCTTTCTCTTTTTTGGTACCTTCTTCCAGGCACAACTAAAAGGGCAAGGGTCTCTTTTTAGGCAGAATTCTTGAAGATCGAGTGGCTTTACACATTTTCCAAGTTCAAAAGAGAAATATAATGAAAAAAGTACAGTAAAGCATTTTAAAGCTGGTGAAATTCTATAAAAAAGGACTGTGAATTCATGGAGGGAAGGAGATGAACATGCTGTTCACCTGTAGCTCTGCAGTATAATTTTCATATCAAGTGTTAATGACAGGTAACCTCCCTAGAGATTTATTCATTCATTTTCTCCCAGGTACAGTGTATTAGCTGAAGACTTTTCTGCACAGCCGTGACGTGAATTGCAATTAACGCTGAGCAGCCAGGGGTTGTTTGTCAGATTATTAGAGCAAGCGAAGCTGAATGACTCATTCTATGCTTTTACAGAAAGAAGACAAGCAATTCATCACGGACAGATGTTTATGATAGACTACCTGGATCCCTATAGAGGAACGACGACTCTTGAGGAACTCCTCTGCTTTTGTCACTAGGATGGCCTTGTCACTGGTCCGTATGGAGGTGCTCTGGCTCTCGGCCGCGTGGCGCTGGGCAGCCGCAGTCTCCAGGGCGAGGTTCATGGCCTTGTTGCTGTCCAAGCTGTCGGTGGAGTTGTACATCCCTCGCCCGTCCTGCGGCCACGGGGATATCCTCTGAGTCCGGCTGTCGTGATACGCGTCCTGCGTGGATTCTGTGCTGCTCTGTGCCGTGACGGAGATCAGGGGCTTGGAAGTGGTACGAGGGGGTACTGGTGGTGGTGTTTTTTTGTAACTTGTGTAAGTTACAGCTATGGAAGGAATTCAAAGAAAAAAAAAATAAGCAGAAGGAAAAAAAAGAAGGAAAAAAAGAAAGAGAGAAAAAAAGATTAATCTGATGGAAACTTTAAAACAGAAATCACCTTAAGATTGTGCTACTTAAAAATTATGATGGTGTAAGGTAGTGCTCTTCATGAACCTCACTATTATTTGAAAGTGTCACTCAGTCAGATGGCTATCCACAGAAACATTTTATTTCAACAAGGAAGAAGAAAGGGGTGGAAATGGGAGTCCCAAATGACAGTGAAGGTGAAAGAGAGTTAGCGAGGATATGTGTGTTCAGACTTGTGCTGTGTAAGTACACACTGAGGCTTCTGAGATTACAGGATAAAGCTCATAAAAGAAATAAAAGAAGATTTTTTTCCCCCTCTTCTTATCATCTGAACTGTGAGCTTTGTACTGATACAGTATATTAAGAAAATAGCATCAATATACTGGAACAAATTATTACTTAACAACTTCTACTTTATGGTATGCCACTCTTGAACCTTTTAAAATCCTTCCAGGTACACTGGTTGGAATTAGGCAAGGTTGGCTACTTACTTGTGCAAGAAGCATATATTTTAAAAACATCCACAATACAGTTAATGAAAGGAAGCTCAAGGCATGTTAAAGATATTGTAATATATGCAAAGCTATTAAGACTTTGATGAGCAGAGCAGTTCTGAGGCTGGTTTAACATAGATTCTGTCTTCCAGCATAAGGCTCAACAAAACATCCAAGAAAACTCTACAGATGCAGAACTGTGCTAATACTGCTTCCTTATAAAATTTTAAAAATTTCATAGAGATTAATATTTAGTCATTAATATCACACAGCTGAATTTTCTAATTATCTAAGCCACTATACACTTTTTCACTTTTTTTTTTTTTTTTTTTTTTTTTTTTTATAAGATTTTTTTTTTTTGGTACTAATAAGAGTATTTCTGTTGTGGAAGAGTATTTTCCCCACAGAACCATAATTCATAAAATTAGCAACTGATTAAAAAAAAAAAAAGCATTGTAGTATATCTTTCTTTATTCCTGTATGGAGAAACCCAGTCAAATTCACTTCTTGTATAGTTACAGGAGTAAGTTTGCCTTTGTCTAGTGTTACTAACAGATTGACATTGCAACAGTGACTCAGGTAATCTTCTGGTAACCTTATGGAATTGGGGTTACATGAGTCCAAATGGATTTTATAAGAGTTCCCCTTCCCATTACACCAGTATGGGCTGATGAGCAGTGATGTCAGCCTCTCAGTTTTGTTTTTTTTATATAAGGCTATGTTGCAGCTGTCTGGAATGAAGGGATTGGCTTAGGAATTAGCACCTTGGACTGCTGAGCCTGTATCACCAGGCTAGCCTATGTGAAGAGTGAGTCTAGAGAAAATGACTCTTAAATGTTGACTCTTGATAATCATAAATAAAAGTGTTATCATACATAAAAGAGAGAAAGGCTGAGCTAGGAAAGAAAACCTTCATTTAAAAAACATTTTGAATTACTATTGATGACTCTCAATTCTGGTAGAGATTTAGAGCCTTGCTCTGAGCTAAATTGCTCTAAAAGAGTGAAACATGTAAAACATGTGAGACATGCTCTTCAGAATCTGAGACTGTGCTTTGAAGTGCCATTTTGTTGTGCTATCACCAATCTTATCTCCTGTCAGCAATTAAGAAGAAAGAAAAAACTCAGTATTTTTCAGATGCTTTAGGGAGTACATAAAGTTCACAGAAGAAGGGGGAGGCTGTAAAGTTTGGAAACCAAGACAGGGTCAAATGAGCTCAAGCAGTGGGTCTGAGGAATGCTTCCACTAAGAGAGGTGCCATAATGCTGCTCCCCCACCTTCCCCCTGCAAATGCAAGTGATCAGTGTGCTGGGAAACATTAGAAATAGAGAAAATGGGGTGAACCAGGGTGAACAATATTCAGCACAGAAAGCCAATTTTACCTGTAACTTAAGACAGGTTATCACTGTGATAACTACTGCACTGTTTTTTACATCTGTCTTCATGTAAAAGAATAGCAGTGAATAATGAAACATATGGTTAATGTGATAATGAAACATCACAAGCAGGTATATGCCTACTACTTGAGCAGCAGATCACTTCTCTTTCTAATGAATACAAATGTTAAACTGCTGTTGCAACCCTTCATAGCTGACTTAATCTTCATTTACACTTCTGAAAAAGAAAAATTCTCCCTGTGGCAAAACCAAAAACATTTCTTGCCTTTTTTTCTTCCCCATCTTTTTTCTCCCCCTAGGATTGAATATTTTATTCCAAAAAAAGTCTGATTATTTCAGTGGAGTGACATGATTTAAAGCCACCAAGTATTAGAGTAACTACAGTGTTCTGGCAAGCATTTGATCATGAACATGAAACAGAAATTAAAAATTCCACAGATGTTCAACAAGTAGAAGAAACTTCCAGTAGACTGGAAGTTTCTGAGAAACTGGCTACATGATTACAGTGAAAAATGGCAGGAAGAAATTCAATTAATTTCTATACAGTCACAGAGATCAAATATTGAGCAGGGAATAAAAAAATCCATCTCTACACTGTTAATGAGTTCATATCTGGAATAACAGTTTCAGAGACAGAAATCTGGGACTAATTGGAGACTAACAAAATCAAGTAAGAGGATAGAGACATGCATTTGAGAGTCAATTCTTGCTACCAAATTCTATTTGCTTTAATCACTCAGGTGGTTCTAGTGAAGTAAATGGGATAACTTGGCATGTGTTGCTGACTTGAGACATGACTACATAACAGATTAGGGTCTTGTTAAAGGAGAAAGTAACACAGTAATCCACAGTTTACTGTTCATGCTTGGGTTTAGATCTCTAATATAGAAGTATTGCCTTAAGGTCTGAAGCATGAAATTTTATGTCACCTGCAAATTGTTTCCATTAATAATGGCATCTGGGAGTAGTCCTGTTATCAAAAATAACACTTTTCTATCATATCTCATTCTTGGTCCTGGCAATCGTAAATACAACACATTATATAATGGAAGAAACATTTCCTGCTCCTAACAGACACAATCTTTTTATTTATCATCCACTTATGCTGATGGACAGGGGCTCCTGTCACCTTTGCATCATTCTCTACCCTGTAAATTTTATTTTCCTTAGTAGTTATTAGTCCAAAGCAAGCATATAAAACCTCTTCAGCACTACTTTGTGTCTCCCCCATGTTTAGTCATCATTCTGCAAACTCCAGAGCTGTGGAGGATTTTGCTGGCTCCACAGAGAGGGTTGGTGCTGGGCAATGCAGTCCTGGGGTGCTGAGCACTGACTGAGGACAGTGCCCCATAGCTCCACAGGGCACTGGTGGTGAAAATTGAGCTGGGAACGAGAAGACTGGGATGGAGAATTCTTGTCTTCAGTGTGGACAAGCTGAGCATCAGAGGCAGCACAACAGGAGATGAGACTCAGCATGAGGCAGGAGTGTGAAAGAGCACAGCACCAGGAGGGCAGAGCTGGTGCAGGATGGCTTCAGACAGATTTAAATTGTGGGCTTGAGCAGATGCCAGAGACCCTCTCCATGTTTGGACACATAAAACATCAATCCAGGATAACCTCCCGTTGTTTCTGATGACCAAAGATTTCTGGTTTCTTTAGTTTTCTGATTTCTTTAATTTTTTAGTGGTTTTAGTGTGCATATCCTGAACATTCCTGATATTTCTCTCACCAGTCCTGCTGCTGAGCAATGAGGCTCAAGCAAAGTAAAAGCAACAGGCCTCTGCAGTGCTGTTAATCAGTTTGCAAAATCTATAGCGTTCTGAAATGCAAAGAAAAAGAAAGTAGATGGCACAAGACATAAATATGTCTTTTTATGAATCAACTGGAAAAAAACCCTAAAATTTTCTTTCCAGTTGTATTCCAAAGCTATCTTAATATAAAAAAAACAGAATTTATTTTTTTGCCTAATTTAATAAAGCAGGAAAAACACTTTTTAAAGTTCTGAACATACATTCTGTCTCCCTCTATTAGCTTATAATAATCAATCAAAAATCATAAAAATGGTAAAAAACTGTTCTAATTCTAAACCATATGCTTATAATTATCAATAATTACAAAAATGGTAAAAAGCTGTTGTAATTCTAAACCATATGGGTATTTCAGACTCTTATTTGAATCAAAGCATTAACTGCTTAGGTACTTGCCCCACTTCAACATAAATATGTGCAATTGGCTCCAATAGATTTTCCTTTAAGGAAGGGCATTGTTAGTGACACGGAGAGGAAACAAAATGGTTCTGGGCTGCTTCATAGTGGGCCAGATTAAACAATGATGCAGACCAGGTATAAATTGTCCAGGAGAAATGAAGAAGTAGCAATGCAGAATGACATGCATTAATTTGTCACACAGTCAGGAAAAAGTGTAAAACATCCAATTGGTTTTGTAAGGTTTGATCTCTTAAGTGCCAGACCCTCACATACCCAAGATTGCCTACTTGTGCTTGAATTTGGCACAGAGGTGGCTACGAATGGCCTGTTCTGTAAACCACATTAATTTGTTTAATGTGCTCCATGATGCCAGCCAGGCAGCATGGGTCACAACCAGAATATCAGGCACTATGGCAATACTGCAGAGTAGCCAGGAAGATGATTCCAGCACTGGAGAACTGGCAACTTTGTGATTTGGATACAGACAGTAAACATACAAGGAAGATTTCCTGATAATTCATAAACAACAGTTTAACTGGTATAGCTGGAAGCAGAATATCTCTCTTAATCTACACTGCATTTGTCTAAACTTGCTAAAAGTTACTGTTGATACAACCATAGAAGTCAGTTATTCTGGCCATATTTCAATGTCAACAAAGTTTATACTAGAAACAAAATTACTAAAATAAGTCAATTTAAATATAACTTCAGGTTAGCCATAGACCTTCACAGACACAAATCAGTAGGAGAAATGTGATCTATTTGATGAAATAGCAGTGGCCATGGGTGACATTCAGAACACCTTTCAAAATGCAGCCTTTTAATAAATCACCACTTTTGGTCCCTTTTCAAGACAGAATCACCTGAGGGGTTTTTACAAATCAGTATAACCATTAAGCACTTAATCAAAATAACATTATTTAGGCTGAGATCACGAAGTTAGCTGGATGATGAATTTACATGAAAGCACCATCAATTAAAGGAAATGGTTGTGGCAGGAGTAAACTGGATTTTCTGTTTTGTAAGGGGGTTTATTCAGAAGGAGGATAATTACTCTGCAGGGAGCTTGGAGCTGCCCTGGAGGCAGAGGTCCCAGGGCCGTGTTGCTGAAGGCACACAGGGCTCCTCTGAGGAGCCACAGCACCAGGAGAAACACAATGCAGATGCCCAGGCTGGCATCTGCTGATCTTCTGCTTTGCACAGGGAAAGTCAATACCAACCCTGAAATTATTTCAGAAGAGGGAAAAGAGACCTTATAATGAAGGGCAACAATCAAATCTAATCCTGTATCAAAAGAGTACTCAGTTTTTCAAATAGACTTTTGGTGTATACTGTTCTAGACAAAGTCCCAGCTTTGGAAGTCCCAGATAACATGACAGTCCCTGAAATGCCTTCACTGTTCTCCATCATGGTCATTAGGAATTCTGAGTTACTCCTAAAATAAAAATGTACATATGGATGCCTAACTGTTACTTCTCAAAACACAGAATGATGATCATTAAAAGAACATTAAGAAATCAAAGGGGACTTTTGAGGGAAAAAAAAAAATCTCAGACACTAAAAGAGTTTATTTCTCACAAAAAGAATTAATTATTTGATGATTTTTCTAACAAGGCATGGATATCAAAAATAAGAATATAAGTCCCTATTTAAAAGAGAGGGTGTTGGGACACATCTTTTTATACATGCCTCTTTTCATCTTCCATCTACACCAGTCTCTGATTCCAAATATCATTAAAAGGAGACTATAGTGTCAAACAGGCCAGTTTAACTGTACAAAATAATCTCCTTTTCTTAGTCAAATTCTGAAATGTTAGTAAGGGGTTTCCTTCTTGAATCAGTTATACCTTTAAAGCTCAGTCATAACAAAAAGATTTAAAAATGCTTAGTTTTAACATGTGTAGCCTCTGGTATTTAATTAAGAAAAATGGATCTCTTAGAATGAAGAGGAAAATGCTGAATCAGGCTGTTTGGATCCAAGTAAATCAGTCAATCAGTCTGTTTGGATTCAAGCTTGCCATTTTCAATGTGTGCCCTCAGTGACTACCTCAAACCTACACTGATGTTTGGGGTCTCTACTTTCTCCTTTCAGTGCTGAAGTAGTATGTGCTCAGGCTGCACAGAAAAAAAGAGTGATTTGCTCCATTACCTGACCCTAGACAGGCACCTGAATGTAAATCAAGTCCTTCAGAGTGCTCCTCTAACACAGCCACTTGGACTTAAATTGAAATATTGTCTGTATGTGAGTGTAGGGCAGGCGAGGTAAACATGTCACATACAGTCCAGGGTTCTCCAGCCCTTTCCTTTGCTGCTCCCTGCAAAGGTCCACACCTTTGCTTGCTGCTCTAGTGGTGAAAGATTCTGTAATTTCTGAGGGCTTTCCATGTTCAAGAGTTTCTCCATTTTTCAGGTAGCTGAGAGCGGTTTTTTTTTAATTGTAAGGCTATTCAAACCTTACAAAAATAGTCATTAAAACTTACCAATGTCATACTGTGATTGAAATTCAAGAGATAATTTTGGTTTTAATTGTTAACTCTTTTAATTAAATTCTGAATAAATTTCTCTCTAACATAACCAGAGAGATACTTTAGTTGCTAATGTTTCTTTCTGCTTCTTCCCTTTTCTCATTTAGGCCTCCATGGTGAATCCTAGCAAGTAAAGAGACCAGAGAGTTTCTCTTTAGAGAGAGAATCTCAAGTTTGGGTATCTGTGAAAAGACTCTGTTTCTTCCTTTTGGGATTAAACAGTAAGAAACAGTGATATATATATTACTGTGATACATACATATACATATATGTATATATATATATGATGTAAAAATATCACAGTGATAATTTTATGAGATTTTTTTGGGGAAAGGCTGCTTACACACAGATGATTTTTATCAGCAAAGTTTATATGATGGGCTGCACTTTATTTAAACTATGTACCTGAAAGCATTGTCTGGGGAGTATGCATCTATAACTTTGCAACCTTTTTTCCTGTTGGATCATTTTACATCTCTTGTGGTTAAGTAAACCTGAATATTTGTTGCACCCCAAAGTCAGATGTTAATTATTAGTCTCATGTTGGCATAGTCTGTGGGGGCAAAATGTATTTATCCTGTGCCAGTATTTTAAGTAGGGTCTTTTTGTAACAGTGAATTACATCAAACCTTCAAGACAGTTTTTGGGAACTATACATGGGAATCCATCTCACCTCACATCAGTCACTGAAAAAACCCCAGTCATCCAGGTCTAAGTTAGTTGTCCAATCACTTTTAGAATTACTGTGAGAAAAATAAGCAATTCTGGGGGCAATTCTTGCCCATTTTAGGTGTTTATGTTACCAGGAAATTAATCATCCTATACTTTTCTCTGTCAACCATAAAGACAATCAAGGACAACCAGCTCAAATTAGGACATCTAATTTTGACAGTTACCATCACTGGAAGTGTTCAAGAAACAAGTGGGCCTGGCATTTGGTTTAGTTGACATGGTGGTGTTCAGTCAAATGTTGGACTTGATAGCCTTGGATATCTTATCCAACCTTAATGATTCTATGGTGCTATGAAATGCCTAAAGGGATGAGAAAAACTCCAGCCAAAAGCTCTGTTCCTGTGACACACTGGTTTGCACTGGGACGTAACCTCTCCTGTCTTTTGTTACCAGTGTTCATTGGAAAGGTGGGAGCTTCATCTCCCCTGCTCCACATTCCCTGTGAGCTGGATGGTAAAGCAAATCTGAATGGAATTTGCCTGCAGTAATGACTGATCCCTTCTTCTGAAGCTACTACACAGCAGGCAGTATCAGCTTTGCCCAAGGTATCTTCATAACTCCAGACAGGAATGAAAAACAAACCTTCTGTATTTCTGTAATTTTTTAAAATTAAGTGACCAGTTTGAGGCACTAGATTAGACCATGCTGTTAATCCCATTGAAAATGTTAATACTGAAGTCATTGGAATCTGTCCAATTCATACCAGCTGAGGATCTGGACCATTATATTAACATATTATTAACACTGACAAGAATTGCACTTCCTAGATACAACTTCTCAAAAAAGTTTTTCAATATAAAGTATCAGTGAGACTCTACTGCCAAATGCATTACGTATAAAAAACCTATTTTTTTAAGCAGCATCTGTCTTTGACATCTCTCTGATAAACAGAAGCTGTGCAGAACTTTTAAAAACAACTGAAATCATTAGTATGACACATAATCTCAATTACAATTTACTGGGATAAGGCAAAATTACTGGATGAAGATTTAAAAAAAAAAGAAAATAAATCTGTGTGTGCATCAGGTTAGCCTCAATATTCAGAGTAGATCCTTTTAGTTCTGTACATCTATCTGATTTTGTACAGGAAACTAACAATTAAGAGGAAATGTGACCACTAAATTTGGAAAAAGCTGGAGCCACGACAGTCTCCCTGGAGAAGAAATGCACAAAACGAATTACTATAATCAAGTAATTCAGTGTGCAAGATGTTACCTCCATATTGAGAAAACTTAGGTCTGTAGGCAGCTCCATGTTACATAAATGACAAATATGTTTTGACAGTGTAATTAATGTTAGTCTCAAAACAGAAATGCAAATCAAACAAGACATCAAGATCAGAAACTGTAGGCCTTTGCTAAAATTAGAAGAGATGTGGGCAACACAAACCTCATAGATTGCTGATGGACTGGTTACAAAGGGTTCTATTTTAGATCAGTTAATTAGCAAGAAATTATAGCCTAACCAGTATCCTGTAGATCGCATGGCGAAGTGCTGACAGCTGTACTGCTCTTCTGAACAGTTCCCATGTGCCTCTAAAATACTGAAGTTGCACTAAAAAACACCATCTCAGTTTTGCAGCTACAGAAAGGAAAAATGTTCCTTTAACTATATTTCATTTTCAAAATGTATGTGTGGCTTTTCAGGAATACAGATTGCATTTGTCACATCATCAACACAGTAAGAGACAAAGAGAATAAAAGTTCCAAACACTAACAATCGCTCTTCTTTGTGCTACTCTTTTCACATTGACATAAGACAAAAAATTGAAAATGTTTTTCAGTAGAGTTTCTTCTTGAATTCCCACTTCTTCTCACTCAGTGAAACTAATTTCCATCAGCCTCCTAAACCCCCTCATGAATATATTATGTAAGCTTATAATTGGTTTTGTTTTTTCTATTTTCTATTCTCTTTCTTACAGTAACTATGTGTAGCTTGTAATTGTATTTAACTTGCAGTAAGGAATTTTAAGATGAATAGAATGAGGAAAACAATTTGCTTACTTACTCTTAAGGAAATGTTGCATAATTTTATCACTATATTATGATAAAAATCTGACATTAAAGAACTGAAGTGATTATTAAATATTCTAAACAAATGCAATTTAATACTTTAATCAATTAATTTAATCCACAGAGATTACAAGTCTGGACACAGAGTGCACAATAACCATTTTATCCAAGAAGCAGATGGAGTCAGTATGAGTGTCAAAACCAGTGCTAAGAAAGCTGCTTGCAGGCTCCCAGCCCTGTATTTAGGTGTAGAAAATGATGCTGCTCAGTTTTGAACCCTCAGATTTGTAAGTTAGAGCATGGTTCTCTCAGTTATCCTTGATTTCAAGGGACCTGAATATAACCTTAGTTTTCACCCTATAAAGCAATTTGAATAGGTTTTATTTTGCCTTAGATTAATGGAAGTTAGCTAGCTATACAATGCTATCATTGTAGACTATTTTAATAGACAACAGAGAGAAACATGGATATCCAGAGGACCACTTCTTTCGTGATGGGTACAAGTTATAAAGGACATATATATCCATCAGCTATAATTGGATATTAAGGTGATTGCCTTTGAAACCTACATTTTAGATATATGTTTCATGTGAGATGAACTTTATGACTGAAATTTGTATAATTTCTTTGACTGGGGGAAGGAGACAGAGAGTGGAAATACATGTATTTTTCTGGACACAAGAATGTTCCAAAAGGTAAAGAAATGCATATAAAATTCATGACTCGTTGATGCGTCCTTGATATGCTGTTCTCATTCTCAGAAAACCAAGTGATAGGCTAGATAGATAGATAGATAGCCAGTTCAAACTAAATATCTTCCATAACCCTCTATGTCCTCTAGTTGCCCTTGAAGAGTAGTACTGTGCTGTTGGGATTGCTCTGGTGTTTGAGGTTCCCCATGTTTATATTTTAATGGACTATATACTGAGACTGAACCTTGGCCTTACAGCAAGTAAGACTTTGTCAGGAACTATCTAAGTGTTATTCGTTGACAATAAAACACCTCAGTGTAGGTTGAGGTTTGTTGATTCTGTGTTGCTGCACAATAGGGTCCATACACTGTATTCTGGCTGAGTCAAACTCACCAAAACACACGTACCAAAGCCTTCCTCCCTAAACAACAGCTTCCTGTCTAGAATGATGCAATTCTCTTCTAGGTCCTGTGTAGATGTCTCAAATGTCTCAAATGGTACCAGTCAATTGTCTTTGAACTAATCAGAGTTTGTTGTCATGGGAACTTAGACAACTAGATTGCACAAAAGCATCTGTGTTGAGTTGACTTGACCTGGAGGCTAACCCAACACAATTCAACTAACCTGTCTGGTCAAAGGCTAATTCTGCCAGGTGATGCCCTAGGAATGCCACCAATTTTAGTGTCTTTATTTTCTCTGAAGCGCTGGAAAAAAATCTTTCCGGTACCTTTTAAGTATCAGGTTTATCAATTATCTTTCTAGAGTAGATCTGAGTCTGAATAAGTTTCCTGATGCAGAAATGGATCAAATTATGTTTGTATAGCTAGCACAGCAAGGAATGTAGTTCCAATGCACATATCATCATTACAGCTCCTGACATATATACCTTCAACAAAAAACCAGGACTGAATATATGCACAGTTTCTGAGAAGACTCCTTAGAGGTTAATTTCTTTCACAGAGGAGCCCAGGAGGAGAAGCACAGGCAGGGTCCTTCCTTCTTTTTCACTGCAAGGAAGCACGATGAACTGGTGCTTCCAGGGTCACCCACCCTGTGTGCTTCCCTCAGCTGCACAGACAAAGCCCTCTGGCAACCTCAGGGTAAATAGCTGGGCTGACATTCACATTTGCCACTGTCAGCTTCTACCATGTCAGGAAGGGTTCAAACTGAGCAATGAATCACCTTCCTTGCATGTTATATTTTTCTGATAAATTCTACTTTTTTTTTTTACCATATAATACCACAAAGAAAACATAGATGAGTAAACTCTGTGAACAGAATAGCTTTGAAGCCAAATTCTGCCAGGGGAGGCAGCATAGGTGTCCTTTTTAATAAAAAAGAACCAGCTGCCTGGCAAATCCAGTGGGTTATGGAGGAATTTTGTCAAGCACAGAACAGCAGGAGCAAGAGAGAAACACTCATTACACATTTTTAAACTAACCATAGATGGAAGGCAGTGACTTCATTTTTTATCTTCGACTCTGAAGATAATCTGCACCAGGGAGAACGAAAATTATGAAAAGCTCCTGGCTACTGCTCCAACTGCTTTCATGCCTCATCAGCTTGAAGAGGCCAGGCAGTCCTGATTAGCACAGCCTTACTCCATCTCCAGGAATCCCAGAGTTGTGAACAGTTGTGACAGCCCCTTGGCCATCTTGTCAAACTCCTTGAACCGAAGTGTTTGTGTCACCTTCATCCTAGTGACTTCCTGGGCCATTTCTACCATGTAGAGCTGCTCTTGAACAGCAGTGTCATCATAGCAGCAGGACTTCAGTATGTTTAAAAAATTAAAGACTAATTATGCTCTCCAGATACACCCAGAGCAATGAAAATTATGTGTGCATATCTAAGTGTAGAACTGGGCTCATCATTTGTTAGGATAAGATTTATTCTTACAGTATAGGAACCCAAGTTGGCACAGCATCAAAGGATGAACTCAGGATGCCCAAATGCTCCCAGAGATAGATGGTGTTTCCTGCAGAGAGCTAGAGTGTCAGATAATTCCACAGAGCCCCAACAGTAATTAAGGAAAGTCAATATAATAAATTATGATTGAGAACACAGACTTCTACATCTTATTTGAACTCAATGCTTTGTGTTTTTAAGCATACCTGTTGTGGATTCCACTGCTAGCTATTACTTAGCAATGGATACCAGTAAAATCCTCTCAGATTGAACATTTATTTCTATAAAGAAAACAGAAATTGTGGAGATGTTACTTCATGCATAAGTTTTCCCCCATTTGGCTGGGTTTTCCTAGCCATAGTACATCAGATTAATAAGATCCAAACAGCCATCTGGATGAAGTATCTCATACTTGAGGAAATAAAAGAAAATCACATATGTGTTGCTCAAAAATAATTTTTCTTTTAAGAACTGAAGTGCATTTTTCCCTCAATTTTTATATTCATACACATTTATAAAATTCCTTCTGAGATTTTTCTTTCCCAAGCTGAGCAGTCCAGACACTCTTATGTTTTTCTCATGGGAGGGGTGTCATAGGTAGTAGCACCATGGCTTTTTCCCACCTTTGGTATCCTCATACGTGGCAAAAATACCCTGACAAACCAGTAAAACCTTAAAACAATAGCTAATGTTATTAGTGTTCAGATAGCAACCAGTGAATCACTCCTTTTAGGGTTTGAAAGGGTAGCCATGCTATGGAACAGTACAATTTCTCTGTGAAATATATTCACATCCATTTATTTTTCTAAGTACATGATTATGCAATCAGTTCACTGACCATGAGAGTTTTGTGGCTAAATATCAAACATGGGCTGTAAAAATTCTCCTTGCATAGACCTTTATTTGAAAATGGAATGCTGAACATAGCTTGAAGTCAGGAGAAGGGAAACCTGAAATTCCTTAGGCATCCTGAGTGATTGTAGGAGCTCTGATTGAAAACTTCCTCATCCAATGTGACCTTGAATTAATCGGTTTTGGAATTAGTGCTGAATAGTTCTGTAAATGTGGCATTCTCTGAAGTTTACTCATTGCCAAGCAGAATCCAGATTACTAAGAAAAGTAAAATGGCCCAAAGACAGTTCCCTACTTTTCATCCTCCGCAGTGAAGATGAGGAAGCACGAGCTTAGTTGAGCTACCTACTATGAATAAGAAAAAAGGAGGTGCGTGCACATATGAGAGAATCATTAAGGTTGGAAAAAACTGACAGACTGCATTATGCTACATTTTCTAGAAGAATTAAAAAATGTTATGCAGTATACTGGCAACTTAAGTCTAGTAACTACATTCCCTAAATCCAGCAATCCTTCATGCTAAATTTCTCTTGAGATTAGCAGGAAATCACTGAAGTGGGAGAAATGACTTTGGACTGACATTTAACATAAGACATAAATCCAGGATGCCTTTATGTACCCTGACTGAGTCCCCATTATGCTGAAGTCCACAGCTAGGTGGATTTTTTTATCATTAATCCAGTCAAAAAATACTGTTGTAGCCAAAAACCTGGGTTAGAGGAACACGTAGAGTATTTTTAAGAAACTGAAAATGATCCTCTCTTTTATTCATCAGACTAAAAAGCAAAGATCCTAGCAGAGTCCACCTGGTCCATGCTTGTTGCTGGAGAAGGATTTCATACAGGATTGAGTCACATATCTAATACTTCTGGCTAGAGGTTTCAATTTGAACATAAAAGCAATATGCACTGAGAAGATATTCCACCTGATGGGTAAACATCCTGAGCAGTGGTCCAGAGAGGAAGTGTTTCTCTCAATAAAGATGAAAGTGAAGATTATATACATTGTATGTAATGTCATCAGGAGAAAATATGTGTACTCCCACATCTGAAGAGATAAGTTGGTGTTCAAGCTGACCAGAAGTGCAAATACCAAGTTACACTCTCTCTCAGGGAAGGGATTTTAGCATGTTCTGCTTCACAAGAGACCATCCTAACTGCTACCTCCATCACCACTGCAATTTAGCATTTCTGCATTGGCAGTAAAACCAAAATAAAAAAACATGTGAGGAAACATCCTGAAATAGTCTATAACATAGGGAATGATTAATATAAAAGACTCTGTCTACATACAGAACTTGTAGCAAACATAAGTTGACCTTCTCAGACAAAGGGAAACGAGGGAGGGAGTGATTAATGTCTTCCAGATGTCCATGTTGGTTATGTTTTCATAGTACAGTCTAGTGCTTTACCACAGTACCTGAAATACTTTTCAGTAAGAGAAGCCAGGTGTTGCAGGTGGGATAAGGTGCTACTGCTCCCGACCTACTGCCCTCCATTTGCCAGCAGGACTCACAGCCAGGGCTCGCTGCGGGCTCAGCTGGCGGTGGCACAGCCCCAGCAGCTCCGGCAGCCTGTGCTCCGCAGAGCTCTGTGCCGCACTCCCTGGGTGCCGGCGGGAAGGGGTCTGCCGAGCTGACAGCGGGATGCTGTGCTCAGACAGCAGGGCACCGGGCTGGTGCTACCTGGGAAACTGAGCCCGTTTGTAGGGACTCTTCCTGAAATGTGAAGCGCTGCTTGCAGGAGTAGCAGAGCTGTAAGTCAGTACTTAGGATGACTGCTGCACTCAGTGACTTCCCATTCAGGAAATTACATGTTGTCTGTGATGGAGGAATGAGGTGGGAGGCAGCAGCAGCTGGAGCTGTATTTTCTCAGCTGTGCATCTGACAGCTGTGACTGGATATGGTTCAGAGACAGAAAGCATATGCTGCCATTCAGGGCTTTTAACATCAAGTATCTTTTACTGGGTTCATTATCTCCTCACAAAATGAAATGTGATGGCTAGAAATGCCCTAACCTCAATGAAACGAGTCTCAGCAGGGGCCACACAGAGGCCAGGTCTAGCTTACCATGGGCCAGCAATGCTGGCTGCCTCCTTTGCACTGTCACTTGCCTCATTCATTTACACCTGGGGCAAGAGGGAGTGCCCTAGCCCTTGTCACAATCTCCTTCAGAGGTGGAGAGGACTGGTTCCACAAATAATTCAACTACATGGATCCGTGCAGGAGTTATGTGTTCTTTAGTACCAATGTTTCATTGGGCTTTCTCTGTAAAGTTGTATGCAGTTAAGAAGAGCCTGATACTGGGAGTTCTTTTTCCATCTGTTAGAAAATCCTGTTAGCATAGTCCATTAATAATGTCGTGCATAATATTCATTACAGTTGCAACCTCCTGAAAGATGTTAATGCATCGAGGAATATTTTAGGAAAATGTATGCTGTAAATATATATTCTATAGTTTTGTAATTGAATTCATAGATCAATACTACTATTTTATTTTAGGTTTACGTTTTTAGTTACAATAATTAATTTTTAGCTAAGCCTGTGTGTTACGAATCAATTGCTTTATGACAATGATAAGGGGCAGTCATGACCTATATAACTAAAATTGAATGGAAGAATTAAATTGAAATGACTGTTAATTTTCTAAAAAATTCCTTTATTTTCTTTGCCAAGAAGAATTTGTTACATCGGAAGCAAAAAAGAAGTTAATGTAATTTTCCTAAGAATTCAAAAGACTGAATTGGAACTAAAAGCTGATGTGAAAGTCTGACCTTTCTGACATTTGTTTGAATGTCAAATATCTGCCAACACCATTTTCACATTTCAGGCAACTACTTCTCTTACAATTTTCAGAAAGGGATAAAGAAGTAAGATTTTTGTAAAAATTAGTAAGGGTAGGAAATGAAGCATTTCCCTCCAAAGTGACAAGGGCTGAAAAGAGAAAAATGGAAGCATTACACCTAGGATTTTAAAAACAAGAACTTATTTGGTAACTGAAATTTCCCTTAAAAGTGAATCACATAATCCTTACTCTGCTTGTATATCACATAATTATTTCTGATTTGCATATTTACCTTATATAGAAGCTGAGGACAAATTTGCTCAGTGGTACAGAGATGAAATTTTAATTACAGAATCATACTCAGAACTATATACAGTCCATAGCCTTGGAAATAATTTTGGCTCAGGAAAACACCTCAAATAATTTTTTTTTTCCTCCAGATTGTCAATATCAGCTCACCACAAAAAAGAAGAAGAATCACATTGTGGGCAAGAAAATCTATCTGATAAATCATTTCTGAGATGAGGGAGAAGTTATGAGTGAAATGAAGGTTAAAATTTTCAAAACCACAGTATTTAACCAGCAGACTACTAATCAATGCAAAATATTTTTCATAAGCATGAAAACACTGGGATGCAAACATGCTCATTATCTAATCTTGTATTTTCCCAAAAATCCTCTATTATTCAGCCTTTTCACTCTGAGGAAAAGAAATTCTTTTCAGTGAGAATTTTGGGCTTATGTAGTATATAAATTCAAGACAGTTTAGGTAAAAAATCAGTCTACTTGGTAACCAAGGTAATTCTGAAAATATTCAGTGCTTGGAAAAGACTCCAAAAGAAGCATCTATTTGTGTCTTTTGCCATGGAAGGTGTCTTCATAATGTAATATATGATAAAGATGGAAATAAGCCTCTGTGGTAGCAAGAAGATCTCATTTTATATCATGATAGCATCTCTATTAATCAAAGAACAGAAACATCCCTAGAGGGGGCACTGTAAGCAGCAATTTCTAGTTTTACACAAAGTTTTATGTAACAATTAAAATACTATGCTTAAGATAAAATAACATTTTATGCTACTTCTGGAATGCAAATGTATGTTATTCAACCACAGCTTCCTTTCTAAGCTCCCACTGTTCTGTTATACAACAGACGTATCAAGGAAATAATTTAAAAAGTATTTTTATATGATTCATTTTGAACTCATTTTTACCTTTTGTAGATGGGTTGCCTGCACTACAACTTAATAGTATGTGGCAAGGACAATATCATAATTAGGAACTTGCATTAACATATTTGGAAACATAGAAGTGAATTTTGATCAGTTTACAAAGAATACATATTTCTTATAGACTTCATTTTAATTATTTAACATCTCTCTGTGCAATCTTTTCTCTACCAATACATGCTAAAATTCTAAAATGCATAAACCTATCATCTTCGCTAAGCAACTAATAAGAAAAAAGAAAGTTTCCAGAAGAATGTTAAAGGGTCTTAACAGTGAGTGTTATAACAATGAATGCTAATGGCTACTGATGAGTAATAGCAGATGTGTGAAGCTTGCCAAACAAAATGTTTAAAATTCAATGCACTGATACAATTGGTTACACCTTCTCTAAAAGTAATTAATTACCTTTTACATTAATTGTCTTCACGTATTTAGACCAAATACTTTTAATCTTACTTATCTTTTTTTTTTTTTTGTATTTTAACAACCCAAATTAAAATTAGCACAATTAAATCTCATTTAGAAGATAAATTACTTGATAGGTAAACCACATAAATGTCTAACAATATTGAAATGATACCATTTGCACTTGCATTTTTATATTTGCACCTAGATAACTGTATGTATGTGAAATGGAGGTCAAAAATCCAGATCCATTACATTATGCATGCAGGATTCTTCTCGGAAAGAGCTTATTCCAAGATGTAGCCACAATGGTACAGTATTACAAACATAAGAATACTGGTATCAAACGTTATCTCTACACAGGGAAAACGTTTCTAGTGTCAAACATCCTTTTAGAAAACAAGCTGACATGATTTTACATGCAGAGCAGTGGAAGGGTCAGTGGAGACTTGCTTACCTGTGGTGGACCTGATGGTTGAGGTGATGTTGGAAGATGTCAGCGCAGGTATACATTCATCATCTTGGGAATAGCCTGCCTGAATGGCACGCAAGTAACTGTGGCTTCTTGTTCGGAAACATCCAGGGAGGTCAAGGGCATCCATTGCCTGAGCTTCAACTTCACTAAACACTGATTCACACACCGATTCAAATTGCCCATTAACCTCTGCTTCACTCATCTGAATAAACAACAACAATGCATTTGATTTTTGACTTGCTTTTTTGTGATCATCACGGCCTCAACATCTCAAATGGACACCTGTACATTGATGAAGAACTGTTTTAGCAAATAGTTAAAATGTAGTTATCCCTTCTGATCACATTCACATAGTTTAACTTACATCAGCTGTTTACATGTCTATATTAAATGCATCACACATGCCATACATTAATGTTACATTTAATATCTTTTGGCATAGTTGAGAAGGGACCCAAGCCAAACTCATTCCCTGGATAACTGGGTTAGCCATTCACTGCCGTGGAAGAGCCTTTTCTTCAGCAGCATTATTTAAAATATGGTACTCCTACCAGCAGGTGTGCTGTGGAGGCCTGGCTGGCAGAGCAGCCCAGCTGTGCCCCCTGGACCCTCTAGCAGGTCGTCCCCTTGGGGTTTTCAGCAGGAGCCTCCAGCTCCCTGCAGCGCTCCGGCAGGACCCAGCATCCACCTGCCAGCCCTGCCTCGCAGGCTGGGCCTGGGGCAACACTGTGCCTTTGTCAGAGGCAATTTTCACAGTCAACAGGGCTTAGGCAGAGCGGCCAGGCTTGGGGAACCTCTTGGAAGGCAACCATATGTTGCTGTTTTGGAGATTACTGACTTAATTCTACCTACAGCATTTTTCAAAGGTTCACTGAAGATAGCCTAAACTACCTGTAAATGTACCTGAACAATTCAATATTATGTTTATCCAAAATCAGATAGGAAGTTAACACTGGACAAATAATTGCATGGCTTTTTGAAAATAATTTTTTTCTAAAAAGTGAGTGCTAGAAATCAGAATCAGTATGAATAATTTTACGAGTTAAATTTATGGCATCACTAAATGGCACATCCAGTTGATATTAATTTTTCTATACAGCTGCTAAGTGCTCCTAGTGCTTTATTCATTATGGAAAGAGAGTCTCATCGAATGTTTCAAATGTTTTAGGGTTTTGGTTAAGTAAATGGAAATTTTATAGAGAAGTTCTGATGATTATGAATAACTGATATTTTAATTTTGTGTTACACATTTTGACTACTGAAAATCTTCTGAAAAGAATTAAATTACTCTTCATAAAATTCACTTTAAATAAAGTTAAATAGACCAATGAAATCTCAAAGAGATAAAAAAATCTTACTCTGAACTATTTTGCAATATTGTTGATCAGGAAATATATGGTAATTTAGTCCACAAACTGTAAGTCTTAGCCACTTCTTTCAAACTAAGGTTATTGACAATAGAAAATTAAAAGTTTTCAAACTTAAATTAAAAATATAAACCATGGAATTCAGCATTCTTCTTGAGTCTACCGTTTGTCAGGTGTGAAAAAGGAAGGATCTCACAACAAAAAGGTATAAAAAACCCCACAAATTATACAAACTGCTATTAACAAGAGGAACAAGAGGAGGATGGTGTCATGGAAAAAGAACAGGAAGCAGCAAATGTTCAGAACTTGATATTTTATACATCGGCTTTGGGTACTATCTATTAAATGCATTTATTAATGGTCTGGAAACAGCTGGACTGTGAGGTAAGAAGTGTGTGGCTAACACAAAGTTGCATAGGTTAGTGAACACTGAAAAAGCAAGGAACTACATCCAGCAGGTTTAGTTAACCTGGCCAATTGAGCAATCTACCTGCAAATGAAATCTATTGTGGACACCTTCCAGGTAATGAACACTGAAATGAAGAATTTTAACCACTACTGCAACAAATTAATCATCATGGACAGCTCAGTGAACATCTCAGTGCACAGACATGGTCAGAAAGGCAGAAGATGTTAGACTAGCTCTACGTGAGAACATTGCTGGGTGGCAGCTGACAGCATTTGTTTTGAATGCAGGATTTAACAAACATGAAATTTTCTCAATAGCAGAGTATAATAAAAAGACAAAATAACCAAACCAGCATAATAAAAACAAAGGCATCAGAATTATTGGAACAGTTTTCACAAGGGGGCTGTGAAAAAAATAGTGAAAGGTTTGGGAATTGGCTGACTGTTTCTAATTCTAATGGGTGCTACATAAGATTAAATTTAGGATAACCTCACATAAATTAAGGAATTGGACTGAAGGGCATTAGTCAGGTGACTAGCCCCTCCCAGCTCTCTACAGTCAGTGGAGACTGACAAGCATTTCCAGAGGGCTCAGCCCACTCGGGATGTGCACTGTCCTGGAAGAAACTCTTTTGCTCCATTAACTACAGAGGAAGCTTTAGTTGCTGCCTCAGTTAAAAGCCTCCAGTTGGATGAGCTGAATCCAGGCCTGAATAGCCATGCAATACAAATCAAATATGAGCTAATATGAAATTGCTTTAAAAAGATTTTTCTTTTAACATAACCATTGTGTATGTATACACTAAATGGTCAAAGAAATATTAAGTACCATGTCTGAGACGAGGACAGGGCCCATCTGTCATGAAACAACAAAGGGAAGAAAAGTCAGGACCAATAAACATTAGAAACACTGGAAGTTTTATGTAAAGCCCTGTGCCAAATAGAACATGCATGTAATTCTTAGGGCTTATTGCACTTCAGGTGTGATTCACACATCACTTTACCATGAGTTCGTACTAACTAACAGACATAAAGCTGGGAGGGAGGAAAACTGCACCTTTTCAGGAGTCCCCATACATAGAATAGTTGATGGGACTTATTCTTTGATTTGATTAGGATTTGATTTAGGATGAAACACTGCTCCTTTGGAGCATAATTTTTTTCAATCTGTATCTTAATCCAGCAACCCACATTTACTGAAATCAGAGCAGGTATTTTCAGATGATGAGTATAGTAGGACTGTACTCCTCGTGCTCAGTCTGAATCTTCTTAACATTTAAATATTTAATATGGACTGAAAATAAAAACACCAGTATTTATATTTTTTTATGAAAAATAAATGGAAAATATAATGTTTGATAGTGTCTCTTTACCTCTGGCATTCAGTATTTTTCTTGAAATTTTGAGTTACATTCTTTAGAACAGAATTTCTTCCACAATTCACATCCTCAGTTTGATATTAATTTAAAAAATGAAAAAAACGAAAACCATCCACTAATTACAACATCTGCAGTTAACCTATAAGAAAAATTATAACAAGAATTTCCCACCTGACTGACACAGCTGGCCTGACTGAGCGTGCTCACTGCTCTCATATAGCTCTGATTCCTTGAGCGAAACTTTGGGGAATTGTAGTTTGCAGAGGGATCCAGGTTGTGACCCCCAGGCACGTCACTTGCAGTTTGAAGGTAGCTCTGACTACAAAGGAAAGAGGAAGAAAAAAAGGAAAGGGTGTAAAACTACAGGTGGTATCAGTTAGGACACTAAAGACAGTAATTTGTATGAAACACACAAACCCACTCCCCTGGGTCCAAATCTTACTCTTTATGAATCATCATAGGTCTGTTGTAGCCAAATGTCTTAGCACAAGCAGAGAATCTGTCTGTGGCTCTGCTACCTAGATGGTATGAAATTTCAAGGCTTTTCTCTATTTAAACATCATCAATCCTCCTGGCTATTAATGTTGAACTTTACTAAAAAACAATGTCTAGGTCAACAGGAACAAAAAACAGAGCTAAAGCACAAACCAAAGTAACTAAAAATCTTTCTTCATAGATAAAATCTGTTACTTGTAATCGGGTTTTCATCAGGGTTTTAGGATCAAGAGCCCTTTTATCTTCAAAGAATTGATACAGTTTTACAAAAGATTAAAATATCCCATGTTCAGCTAAAAAAATAAATTAGTAACATGCTCAGAGGAACTGCATGAAGCTCTAGAAATTGTTTTATTACAACACCTTTCCCATTTTGCAGGACTGGGACTGTAACACCACACCGAACCCTCTGCAGTATGCCTTCACACCAAGAAAGTCTTCATGTTTTGTTTTAAATGTATTGATTAACATTCCAGGAAAATAAATAAGCCTGAGAAAACTGCCTTTGGATACAATAGGTACTTTGCCTTGAATACAAAAAAATTAAACTCTGCTACACCGGAGTTCTCAGAACCTCTGTAAATTGGATTTTAGAACTTTCCCCTGCACATCAGTGCAGAAATGAATTAAAGTCCCAGACAACATTTGGTTTAATGTGGTAAATAGACAGCTTTTATATTTATTCCTTAAAGGTAGCTTGAACAAAAACAGTTTCTGGGAAAGTAGATTTGTGCCAGTTGAATGCCTAACATTGGCCATACAGTTGCTTCATGCTGGGCTGGCAGAGTTGGCCAGTCCAGCAGTGTCTGTGACATGTGCCTGGGCTGCTGGAAATTTCCCTGTGAAGGGTGAAGTTTCGTCTCTGGAGGAGCCAGACCACTCAGCGAGTGAGAAAGCCACAGGTTCAACTCCTGCCACAAGATGAACCACAAACCAGGGTTTTGTTTCTCAGACCATATTTATCAAATATTGAGCATGACCATAGGCTGGTGCTTGAGGAAGAACTCAGCCTTCCTCATGGAGTAGACACAACCTGAGTTTGGATGTAATCCCTGAGGAGCACTCTGGAAGGAATCTCAAACATTTTATCATGGCTTTGCCTAGAAAAGCAGAGTACTGAGATCCATCTCCCTGTGTGGCCGTGTCCTTTGATGTCTGATGTGTGATGATCCAGTATCCCCTCACACCACCAGCTGCAAGAGCAGATGAGATTTAGGGACCCTTATAGTTGGGAGGTCTGTTCTCAGGCATTTCCATGTGTTCTCCCATCTCAGGATCAACACAGACATAGCCTTTCTTCCTCAGTGCATCTGCCTGAGATTCACAGAATCATTTACTTTGGAAAAGGCCCCTGAGATCATTGAATCCAATTGTTAACTGAATGCTGCCAAGCCCACTGCTAAACCATGTCCCTAAGTACCACATCTACGTGTCCCTTAAACACCCCCAGGGATGGTGACAGCCATTTCCCTGGGCAGCCTGTTCCAATGCCTGATAATCATTTCAATGAAGAAATTTTTCCTAATAAATTTGTTGGAGCATATCCAAAAAAGAGCAACAGAGCTGGTGAAACAAAAAAAAAAGGATGCATTTTGTTTTCATCTTTGTTCAAAGCAGGCATTCTTTCAAAATCTTAAGAAATTTCCCTGGAGGAAAAAACAGTTTATTTCTTCCTGTCTATTCAGTTCCTTTTATGGAATGTCTCTGTAACCTCATGCCAGAGATAAACTATGTAGAAACTATGCTATAACTGTTAAAACCAAAATGAAAATATATGGGACTATTGCAGGTATGTGCTCAGAGATTAATTAAGTCATTACAGTCAACGTGATTCTATGATTAAGATAACAGTCTGATAGTGGGTCTAATTTGGTTCTAGATGATAAAAACAAGAGCATTGTTTTGTTCCCATAGGTATGAAGACAAATAAAATAGATTAGGTGAAGTAGTGTAAAGCCTCACTATCCCCATTTAGTTGCTGGATGTAACTAAACTCCCATTCCTCTCTGGGTAGTCTGATGACTGACAGCTGCTCTGTGTCATTCTGATTTTTGCTTATGCTTTACTTACTCATGGAATCACAGGGTAGCTTGTGTTGGAAGGGACCTTAAACCTCCTGTGAAGGGCAAGGTCATCTGCCACTAGAGCACACTGCTCAAAACCCCATCCAACGTGGCCCTGAACACGTCCAGGAATGGGGCATCCACAGCTTCCCTGGGCAACCTGTGCCAGTGCCTCACCACCCTCACAGTCAAGAATTTCTTCCTAAGATTTAACCTAAATCTTTAAGTTCAAAACTAATCACCCCTTGTCCTATCACTACTTTTCCAGGTAAAAAGTCACTCTCTCATCTTTAAAAGCCCTGTTTAGGTTCTGGAAAGTTGCAAGGGTGCCTTCTCTTCTCCAGGCTGAACATCCCCAGAGATCTGCCAGCCTGTCTTCACAGGAGAGGTGCTCCAGCCCTCGATCATCTTGTGGCCTCCTGTGCACCTGATCTAAGGAGTCCACATCCTTCTTGTGCTGAGGACTCCTGACCTGGACATACTACTCCAGGTGGGGTCTCATGAGGGCAGAGAGACTTTAAATCTGTCTGGTATTGTCAATAATCACTTTGATGTTGCTACGTTAGTATTTTTCAAAACAAATAAGTCCCTCCTGGACATTCTGCTTGCCATCATCAGGTGGCAAAATCTAGATTCTGAGTTCATAAACAATTTTTTAAAGAGATGTTTGAGATTTCATTAAAACATGGGCCACATTAAGAAAAGATAGAAGGAATAGAATTAAATTAGAAATTACTGTATAAAATACTCAAAATTAATTAATTTAAACCTGATTCTAATAACTATCCCCTTTGCTAAATAATGCTTAAAAATCTAGTATTTGATTAATCACATTTTGGTTCCTTCTCAGGTATTTCTATCATTAAATACCATCAACAATTTTTACAGCAATAATTTCTTTCGGAAAGAAGCCGTATTCCATAGTACTTCTAAGCAGCTGAGTTTTTATGAATGAGTTTTGATATTACCTGATAGTTAAATAATTTTTCATTTATCAGAGGAGATTAATTGATCCATGGAACTATAGCAAAGTAAAAGAAATGTTACCTATAAAAGCTATAAAAGGCTATAAAAGCAATTTTACACTCATTTGATTAAAACTTTGAAATTTTCCTGATAAACAGAAATTGTTAGTTTTTATTTCTAAGATAAAATCTCAAAGGTATACTCTAGGTGTTGATGCATGGTGGCAATTGTGACCTCACTATGAACATGATCCAGAAGTGAAATACCAGAGTTCCATGGGGAAGTTGCTCTCAAATGTCATGATCTGTTGCTCAAGGAAGTTTCATGATTGTCAGCAATGCCAGAAAACACAATCAACATCTGGCCTTAGTAAATGCTGACTTTTTAATGACATCCACTCTCTCTATAAGTCTAGGAACAAAATTCTTGACCTTCATTTCCAGAACATCAAATTTCTTTTGCTTTGAAAAAAAGGAAATAATTTTCTTTTATGTTCTTTAGCGGCATAGATGATCTTATATCTCAGCTGATCACTGCAGAAGGGCAAGACAAGCATGTGCAAATGAGATGTTTTGACAGCTCATCTCCAGGACCACTAAACAAATATACACAGCAGCATCAAAGAGGTGGCTCTAAAAATCAGTACTATGGAGAAGGAGGAATAGGGTGAGACTAACAGGAAAAATTAAATTAGTATGTCTGCTCTCTTCCCACTTGCTTTTCTGAACAGACTAGATTTTAGGAAGAGATGTCCTTTAAAAGCTTTTCTGCCCCCAAGGGTTACTTTCCATTTACCATTGGCTTCAGAAGAAGTTCATGGCAGCCAGGCAGAGGTCTTAAATTTAATGAGAAATATCTTAGCTGAACGAAAAGCTCAAAGCCTAAAGAAATTTTGGGGAAAAAAGCACTTCCATGTAATGACCTTGCAGCTGTTGAGAACCTCTACTCTAAAAGTGAAAGACTCCCAGTGAAGATAGCTAAATTTGCAGTAGCACATTCAGCACTCAGCAGATTGCCTGAGTGTATTCAGGGAGGAAAAATACTGTATTATAACCAGATAAAGTGAGCTATAGCATGACATGCTTATATCAGTATAACTGATAGCATGCCTGATAGCACAGCTGGGGTAGTCTGTCACCCTGGTACAGTGTCTCCGTTTGGGAGGAAGTGAGTTTTTTGGGAAGTTTTAGTTAAACCAATCAGTGGTCAGATTCGAATATTGACACCTGGTGTGACCACTGAAGACGTGAGTCACCTCTGAAGACACACGGGGTTAAAAGCAGAGATTTCCCAGAGTTCGCTTTTTTTCGCCTGCGGTAGCCCAAGGAGCGGCACCGTCTCTTCCCCTGCCCGGCCACATGGCTGGGTGGGGCAGGGGAGCCATGGAGGCCCAGGCTGAGGTAGGCCGGAGCCCCGAAGGGAGAGAGAGAAGGTGGAAGGAAATGGAACCGGGCCAGCTCCTGCAGGACCGAGGGGTGGAAAAAAAACNGACATACAGAGTGAATGGCAGTGAGGTTAGGCTGCATATTCCAACAAAAAATAAATCAAGAATAAGGGAAGAGACAGTAGTCCAAAAGCAGTCCTAAGCAGCTGCTGAGTCTTGCATTACACTCTCCATTTTCTTGCATTTCTCTAAACCACAAAATCTCAGGCTTCTATATCCAAACCTCACGTGTCCTGATGCTCCTACTTGAAAGCTGCCCCTTCCTCCAGGCTCAGAACTCACTTTTACCAGAACCCCCAAGGACAGCTCTTTTTCATTCTTGACCCACCCAGATCCTAATCCTTACTGCTCCCTCTTCAAGTCCCAGTTAACAGTTTCCTGTTCAAGATTTTCTAAAACACCTCCCAGAAGTCAGCATTGGGCCACTTATCCTTCTGTCCTCTGCAGATTCCAAAAGTACCCCTAACACCTCTATTTGTCATCAAAGTCCTGCTCAACCTGCGACAGCCACCTAATTCCACCCCCTCGCTTAGGAGGCCACCACTAACCCAAAACCTCTTTGACTTCTTGTGCAAACTAACTGTTCTTGCCCGGTCTTCATCAAGGGTAAAATTTAAGAGCAGAATGGGGGAAAATAATTGCAGGAAAACACCTGTTACTTTAACTTTACAGCAAGCAACAAGATGTGCTAAAAAAACCCGAAATCCAAAGAAACAAAAAAGGATGACTTTTTAAAATTCTTTTGACTCCAAACCCCCAATTTAAATTTGTGCTTTTCCTTGTCTTGTAGTCATCCTTAACAGGACATATATCAAAAATGTAGAAAGAAAGTTTTCTTGTACTGCAATCAAAAACCACTACATAGGGTTTGTGAAGAGATTTCAGGAGATGGAAAAGGATGTCTACATCTCCTTATGTTTTCCCAACTTAGGCCTTTCTAACAGAAGACTTGGAAAACCAGAGAGTTATTTAGAGTATGTTTTAATGAAAGGAATAATAATGCAAGCTAATCCAACAGCTGCAATAGCACATTAACTAATGATAAGGGAAGGGCATTAACTAACGATAACAGGAAGACTCTTCCTCGTCTTCAGCAATCTAATATTTAACCTTCTATTTCCTTTTATATTAATGATGTATTTGTTAAAGGAGTAAGATACTTTATGAATAAGAGAGAACTAACATGATTTCATTTTTTTTCCTGAATTCCATTGTTTTATACAACTTTTGGAAAGTTTATGGGACCATGGATAGTATCTGAAGTAGCACGGTGACTTCACATATGGTGCTGGGGGATTTGAGGCATTCCCACTGCGATGTGTGCCACAGCACCTCACACCCCTCAGTCAAAATCTATCACTTTGTGGGGCACTTGGCCCATCCTTTGTCTCATCATCTGAGATCAGATGCTGATGAACACTCAGGATGGTTTGTGGAATGTTTCCTGGAGTCTCTTGGCACTACTGCATGATGAGTATTGCTGTGAGCTAGATTTACAACACAGAGTACTGCACCAGGACTTACGCAAACATTGCAGGTTTTGCAGAAGATGAATCGTTTTGTCATTTGGTGAAAAGGTGTGTATGGTAGCAAAGTTATTTCACTTTTAGGACACTTTTAGTTATTTCACTTTTAGTTATTTCATTTTTAGGACACCTTGAAATGCCAAAATTAGAAAATGGCACAGTTTTACATCTTATAACTAGTCCAGGATCAAAGCAAAATCACAAAATCACAGAATCAAGTAGGTTGGAAAAAACCTCTGCGATCATCAAGTTCAACCACCTTGTAAACTAGATCATGGAACTGAGTGCCATGTCCAGTCTTTCCTTGAACACCTCCAGGGACAGTGACTCCACCACCTCCCTCGGCAGCCCATTCCAATGCCCAATCACCCTTTCTGTGAAGAACTTCTTCCTAATGCCCAAGCTAAACCTCCCCTGGTGCAGCTTAAGACTGTGTCCTCTTGTCCGGTTACTTGTTGCCCCCAAGAAGAGGCTGGCCCCTGCCTGGCTCCAGCCTCCCTTCAGGCAGCTGTAGGGAGTGATGAGGTCTCCTCTGAGCCTCTTCTTCTCCAGGCTAAACACCCCAGCTTCCTCAGCTGCTCCTCACAGGACTTGTGTTCCAGACCCTTCACCAGCCTTGCTGACCTTGTCTGGACATGATCCAGCACCTCAATGTCCTTCTTGAAATGAGAGGCCCAAAACTGGATACAGGAAGTGAAGTGTGACATCACCAGTGCCAATGCCATGGTTTAACCCACTACAGCCAAGTACGGGGTGGAAGCTAGAAGCCCTCTAACTTCTTCCTACAAATTCTAATTCCTGAGCAACAATACCTGACAGCCAAGACACCCCAGGGGGATAACAGACTATATAACTCCTGAGAAAGGAATCTCTCAGTCACACTGGTTTCCTTTTGTATTTTACGGTCTACATTTTCTAATAAGTGATTGACATCACATACTTTGTCATAAACCTAACACCATTGTTTAAAACAGTATGATTGTGAAGCCAGATGCACTTTCCAAGGTCATTCCTTGATCCACTCACATTCAAAATAGTGATCACTCCCCAGAGTACCTCTTCTCTGTCAAGTGTTCAGCCACCAGTGCACCCTGGGTCAAGAAGGCACCGAAAGTGAATTAATGTCTTCTGAGGCCTCTAAAAGTTCCAGCAAGAAGGTCACCTTCTGGCTCTGAATGGGTTTATCAGGTTTATTCAGGGAGCATCCAATATAAAGAAAGTCCATGTTCCATCAAATTAATTTTTGGAATTGCTGTATTCTAAAATCATACCTTTTTATTTTCATGATCATGTGTGCATTTGTGCAAAAATGTGAGAATGAATGGGAAGTACTTAAAGAAAGTACAATCACTTCTGTTCAAATCAGTATATGCAATTCAGAAGTATCTTTCTGGGACAAAAAGATAAGATTTGTAAAAGAATTCATCCTGGGTGCCTAAAAGGGAGGTGAATTAGAATTATCAAAGTAGCAGCAGTTATCAAAACCTATTTTATTGAGAGATTTGCATTTCAATGGATATTCATTTCTCTGTCTGGATCTATCTTAACTATGTCTTTCTAGATACATGAAATAACTCATCGACCAGAATCTAATGATTAAGCTTAGCCAGCAGTGCCATTGTACAGCAGCTGCGAGTCACACTGTATCTCCATGGAGCCCTGCTGGAGTCATTAGAGCTCTGCAAAGGGGCCCAGATGTGCCTGCATGCAGCCCATTGGAGAGCTCTGAGGGCAGACATTAGGTCTGATTCTCCCTTTCAAATAGCACATTGAGTCCGGCTCTTTGGAAAACTAAAAGTGCACATAAATCTCATAAATTTATCTGTACCAAAGAATGCTTTTTCTAATATTTGCCATTCTGAAGCTTCTCTTTGATCACTGGCAGATAAGAGAATTCGGGCCAAATGAAATTGTTTAGATGCCTAGATAGTTTGTCATTGACCCATACCTTTTTAAAAAGCGTGCCTGAAAGATACTGAACATTTGATTTATTACAGGATTCTGCTAGGAAAGAGGTGGAGACTGCTGTTTCTATCCCTATGAAATGCCTACTAATCACTGGTAGGAGAGAACTCTAACTGTCAGTAAGTGTTTAGGGATTTGGTACAACATGAACCAGAAGAGAATGAGAGGAAATCATCAGAATCGTTAAACAGTCTGGTGGTTTGATCACTCCTACAAAGACAGAGAGGATGTAGGCTCAACCAAGCCTGTATTCCAAATCACTCAAAATGTGAGTGTAATAAAAAAGGTAGGATATGAGAAATCTAAACTCTGGACTTTCAAAAAGGTGACAGATTTACACATATAGCTAATCCTAAAAGTCTTGTTCCAATATAATATTTTGGTCTTGCCCTAGCAAGCAGGCAACAAGCTGGTCAGCATCAACAAAATTCAGGTGGATGCTATGGCAAAAACTTAAAGGGCATTTAAAACATCATGTAGCAGTTCAGCAAATGGGTCTGTGGATCTAAGCAGAACTCAAATATTGGATATATGTTCCTAAATCCATTTGTGGAATTGAAATATGAAGTTCCTCAGGAAGCTATCTCACTTTTTTTTTTTCTTTTTGCTTTTGGTGCATATACATGTACACACGTGGAAAGTCTAATTCAGTAGAACAAGTGTAGACTACAGGCTATGAGGACTCATTAAAGCATCTGAACATGAGCTTGATTTAAGAACACATGTAAGTAGATCTAAAGAAAATAAGTGACCTTCATGCTGAAGTTGAAGATATTAATGAGACTATGTAACTTCTGGAGAAGCAATTGAGTAGAATTGGGAACAGTGAAAATATATATATATATACATATATATACACACACACACACACACACATATATATATATGTGCATATATATATAAAATTTCTGGTTTTCTAACCAAAAGCATCTTAATTTTCAAATCCTTGCCTGAAGAAGTGTTTCTGTACACATCCTTTATAGTCTTATTTAGTTTTTATTTTAAACTAAACAAAGGAGAAAATCAGCTTTTAATCCTTTTCAAATGAAAAGTAAAACTAACATATGTGTTGGAAGCAGGAACAAATAGGCACCAAAAACCAGAAGCTTTTTTTCCCTTGGATGTCACTATCTGTGCTTGTTATATTGACCTGAATATTACTGCATTTTCACCACAATCCATCATGTAATTGCATTTTTCTGCAAAAATCCTGCTTTATTCCTGAAAAGACTCTGGACTTTGTCTAGAGCCTTAGCATCCTCCTTCCATCCCTAACCCAGGGTAATACATTTCAGCCCTACAACATAAAGCTGGTATTTACTAAAATAAGGCAGGAGATCTGGGCTAAGTGACTCCCTGTGTTTCACACCATGCTACTTCTCAGAGAACAAGATGCCTAACACTGCTTAAGAGCATTTGCTATTATTCTGCAGAGGAAGAAAAGATAGGGATGCCTTCTGACCCCAAGAGAGATGTTTCCTAGGTAGCCAGATGACTGACTGCCCTTCATCAGCATTTGCTCTTAACCCTGCAGCCTAATCTAACCCAGATCTTACTGACTGCAGCAGAGAAGGCTATCACCATGCCAGTGGCCCTCTGATTACATTATTAGTTGATAAGGCTTTGTAATTAGCCCTCAAACTCTCCTCAGTAAATCTCCAATTTCACCCCTCAGAGAATCTGAGTAGATGCTACTACACTACAGGGCCTCAGAAAGCTACTAATGAAGTGTGTAATGAGGCTTTTTAGAGTCAGAAGATTGAGGGAAAAGAACCCAAAGATAAATAAAAAGCATATAAAAGATGAGGGTTTCTTTTCTAGTGATTTTCCTCATCTCTTCTATTAAGAATATTTCTCGGGAGTGGCTTCAAAACCATTCCTAATTTAAAATGTAGAAGAGCTAATGGCAAATTGAAGTTTACCTTAAAAATTAAAAAAGGCTTGGATCACTGGTGCACAGCAATGGATAATGTTGAAAGAGGATATTAATTTCTCTAGTGAGGAAGGTGTGCTTTAACTCTCAATCTGTGACATTTTTGCAGCACACCCACTCCCCCACATGTGCTCACTTACCCACAGCCTTTTCTGTGTACACTTGCCAAGGGGTGTGTCTTAGGAGAAATACCCAGAATTTGTTTGGCACTAAAGAATAATAGAGTCTGCACTGTCATGGGCAAAATGGATGAAAACCCACAGTGCTGGTCTTCTGCATTGCTTCCAAACTTCTCTTTTGACTTTCACTTTCTCATGTTGTAAGCGTGTTATGGTTACCACAAATGGTTGCAAATGGAAAGATTTTTTTTTTTTTTAATGGAGATTTCCCATATGTCTTAGAGGAGCCTGTGCTGTTCCATGATTCCTGCTGAGCCAAGGCGTCTGGGACCTAAGTGCTGTCAGATCTGGTTGAGGTTTAATCCCCTTGCAGTGTGCTTTGGCAACATTTTTGTTGCCATAATAATGTCTGCAGAACAGAACATGTGGACATGCCTTGGATAACAATACAGAGAAGCATTACGTTAGTGTGGCCATGGATAGATGCAAGCTCTCACTCTGAGAAGAGGGAGAGCAGTGAAAGGTCATTCTTTTGCTCTGGTTTACTAAAAGCCCAGAAAACATGTCAACCATTTCAGGTTTCAGACATATTAGAATACTGAATAAAGTGTGTCGAGTGTTGACTCACCAGACTGTGAGTAAGAGTGGCTGAAATATGGACATGCATCATGCTCTTCAGGTGTGCTATGGGTGTAAACAACCTACAAAACAAAGATGTTAAACATCTGAGGAAGGCACAGATGCTCTCTCTCTGTGACTGTGATTCATAATTTAAGATACTCATTCCATACAGTCGCCAAAATCTGGCAAAGTATTAAGTGAAAAACTTAATCTTGGGTTGTCAAGACAGCTTGAAGTATCACTGGTATTGTACTGTGGTAGTTTGCCAAATAATTTGTACTATGGCAGATTCCCTTCCTCATTGAAACACTACATTTTTGTACTACCTCTGTGCTCACACGTCTTTCTGTCTGCCCACCCATCAGCTTAAGGTGTCTGTACTACTAGAAACAGACAAGTCTGCCATTAGAGGTTTACAAAACAAAAGTACACATTGCTGTCACTGAATTTATTTTACTATAGCTTAACCTATTTCATCTTCATAGTTTCCTGTGAGTCACTTCAGAACATAATGGAAAACTTCAGCACAGCATGACTCTTCATTTGTGTGAGTGATACCAGTATGATCTTCAAATAGAGTGTATTTACTTTGGGCTAAGTGCTATTGTTATCACTTTTGACTAAATGGTGAGATGGTTTTCATAGTCTTTCATAACACTTCAAAAAGGAGATATTGAAAATGGAATTTGCTATTTCTACAGTGTTATTTTCTTCATTTACATAATTAGTATATTAAGTACTTTTTTCCCGAAAATGAAAAGCATCAAATAACCGTATTATCTTCAGTTTTTCAGAATTGCTCTCCTATTCCAGAGTACCAAATTCTTGGTTTATTTTCAACTTTGCTTTCTGGATCCCAGTGTCTCTGATGCTTTCATCTCAGCTTTGCTTGTTTTTGTCATAAATATAGAAAAATGACATCTACTAGGTTGGAAGGATACCCTTACAAACCATGTGGGTCAGTCTCTCTTCCAGGATTGCACAAAACTTATTTAGGACAGGGACAGACACTCTCTTTGTTTCAGCTATCCATTTTATAAACTGTTCCGTTGTTTTGATCTTTAATGTAAAAGAAAATGCCTAGCAATATATCACACACCTTCTACAAACTACTGCCTTCCAACACAGTTTAACTTCATCTTCAGTAGCACCACAGCACAGCAGAAAACAATGGACTGAATAGAAGGGCTTGAATTTCACTTCTAGTATACTAAAACTGACATCTGAACAATTTTGTATAATCAATAGTGAAAAATTAAAAAAAAAAAAAATTAACATTTTCTTTCCAGGGCTACTGGGAGTCAACATAATTTCCACATTAAATAGGACTTCTGGAACCATTCCAAGAAAACAAAAAGTTGAAAGGAAGCAGATTCAGATATGTGTCCTGTCTCCACCACAGCAAGTCTGATTGCATTATAATTTGCTCAAATGCAATTTCCTAATAACACTAATAAATTACACTGAATTCAACTTGATGTTATTGGACTAAGTACTGCAACATACTATTTAGTTTTTTCAAACATAAAGAAAGAATTGAAATTCATTTATCCTCAGTGAGTAATCTAGATATTTAGGTGCATTGAATTTTTGAAAAGTCCAGAAAAAATGTAGCCTCTTTATGCTATAGCTATACTCAGAAATAAGCCAGGTCCCTTACCTGATCCTTTGGCCAAGCTTTCTTATCCTACAGTGAGAGTGGCTGCATCCAACAGAGCTGGTCCCTGAACCATGTCTTGACACTATCCAGGGGTGAGGCAGGTGGCCTAGGCTGGAGGTGGGCTGGGGATGCTGCTGGCTGTGCTCTCTGACAGAGGTGGTGATCAGATGGCTGTGGTTGGGTGCATGACCTGCTTCTGTCAGCTTTATAAACCAGCAGCTTGGAGTGAAATATACTCCTTTCCAAAGACAACTTGAAAGACATTATTTCAGAGTTCTAATGTTTCTATTATATCATTTACATTTATCTACTTGTATTTGTTTATTCAGATGCAAATATGCATTTTTATTGTTTAGAAACTTTTAATGTTCAATTTGCTGAATCTTTGAGCAATACAAACCAGTAAAATAGGGCTTGCTTTTGTCAAAACATAAACAGAATTTAAATGGGAAAACAAAAATCCTTGCAAAGATGCCTAGTAATACTCAGAGGAGAAAACATGCACACATGTCAAACGTCTGTTGAAGGTTAAGTGAAGGCTGTTCTAATTTTCATTTTATCATATTCAGGATAGTGATGGAAAACTAGGCTTTTTCTTATGAAATCCATCTACTTTTGTTTCGCAGCCAATAAATGTTTTTATACTGCCAAAACTATCAATACTCGGCTTTTATTACAAGTTACTGGTGGTCTGGCAGACCCCAGTTCTGAGCAACCCTGTTACCCCAGCAGAGGACTAAGAGAATTAAACCCCCAATTTTATTTCTGTGCACTAGCTCCCTCCATCTGGGTAAACAAGCTAAAAAGCCAGCTAATGCAGCTGACATCTTGAATGATGTAATTTCTCATAACACATGCCAGAAATGCTATTCAGCCCTGCTATACATGCAGGAATGCTGTTCAAAGCCCTGGCTTCTGGTTCAGCAGGATGATCAGTGGTACAAATGGTGGTCGGCAGGCAGTGGGGGTTACTGAGCCATGCTGGAGGAGGAGGGAAGGCTCCATAACCACTATCCATTGCTACATCCTTCATAGGCATGAGCCAGACAGGAAAGGCAACCACAGGGACAGGGAGACACATATACTGGGAGGAGATGGCTTGTGGTGAAAACCCATGTTTAGGATCAGCACTTTGTATTTCTGAGCAGTAAGAAATTTTCTGTCTGCTTTAGGATTGCTGAAATCTGTAGATTTTTGCAAGAAGGACTTACAAGAACCAGAGTAGTTGTCACATTTCTGCTTGAAGTTCATTGGAAAAACCTGTGAATGTTAGGCTGGCAGATTCAAGGTGCTGCCCTTCAGTTTAAGGAAAAACTGAGGACTTAAAAGATATCTGTCAGCAGGAGCAGCCTGGCTGCTCAATTATTCTTAGTCCAGTGCTAGTGACAAATTTTCAACAGAATCCCTAATAATATTTTAGAGTATTACAAAAAGCTTCCTCCTTTTCTGACTGGTTAGTGGTAACTATGCCATGAAATCCTCTGGGGCCATGAACAAGCACAGCTGTCAAACCCCAGTACATGTATCAGCAGTGCACCCGTGCTTTAATCAATTAAATTCTGAGTGGTGTGTTTGCAATACATGGAAAACTGACAGAAGACACAACATTTGGTATTGGCCTACTAATAACCACCTGCCTTCAGGATTTAACAAATCAGGAATACTTTCTTTCTTGAAATATATTCCTTATTTGAATATGTATGTTTAGTTGTGTTTAATTGCTGTCTGAATCTGTGTCTAAGCTGTAGTGGCCTAGGGCAGGCACCAAGACTTGTCACTGGAAAATCTGTGCTGCTACCCAGATTCCCTTGTGGGAGGCCCAGCCATAGGTGGAGACAAGGAACAGCATAGAATATATTTTATTTTGTCTAAGTGCTTGGGAAGTTAGAACAGTGTCTAAGAAAAGATTTCAGTTTGTGGCATGACTGAGATAGGACATCCCCTCCAAAACTGGGACGACTGGAACCAAACTGTCTCAGGGAATGATCCCTGGCCTACAGCAGCGCCCAGAACCCAGCCAGGCAGTGGTGGGACAGTACAGTATGAAGCAATGAAGCTGGAAACTCTTCTCTTCAACAATAGTGAAAGCTGATGGCTTTCTTGCAGATTGCAAGGTAAATAATCCAATTTAATTATGCCAAAAGGATTTTTGCTTAGGGTTTTTTTTAGTTTTATTTTATTTGATGAAAAGGTGAGTCACTATGGTAAACCTTATGGTATTACCTACAGAACAGTAAACACTTGGTCAAAGGTTTCACTCTTAATTACTTTAGTTTATATCCCAGGCAGAAAGATAAATTCACTAAGCCATGAGAAACATCCAGTCACATTAATAGAATCTGCAGATTTTAAATCAGGCTACCACTTTGAAACTCCCCTGACAAATATATTTACAGTTTACTTATAAAATGATATATTGAAAATATAAAAAGGAGAGGAAAATAGAGATCTATTGGAAAACATATATGGCTACATATTCCCCTGTAGTTTTAAGATTTGCTTTAGTATTTAATAGGCCATATTGTAGATAGTATGAATGGTAGCATGAATGAAAAATAACCCAGTCAAACAAAATCTCCACAACGTGTTTAAATGAGTATGATACAGTATAGCTGATACACAAAGCATTACACTGATAAAAAAGGTGTAAAATGCCCAATATATGGTACAATTATATATTTACTATTATATCTAGTATAGAATACAGTATATTTTATGTCAGAGAAAGCAATGAAATAAAAAATTATAATATAAACCAATCCTTCTAGAGAAAAAAAAATCAGAACTTTGAAGTTTTGGCATAAAATATGTATACATTTCCTTCTGTAAACATAACAAACTCATTCAGAAGTAGGTTTGTTTGATGGATGGAAGAAGATGTCAGGTTTTCATCCAGTAACCACAAGAAACTTTAGCTAAGTTAAAATGAAGCCAAAAAATTACCTTTTAAACTACAGATATTTTTTTCCTATGGAAGCTGACCATTGCCCATAAAACACAAAGAAAAGTTATCCAAGTCATGACAACTTCCAGAAAGGTGTAGTGAAGCTTACTTTTGATGATCTCCAAGTGGTCTTTGCCCAATGGATTTTAATAATGACTCTGGTCGAACTGATAATTTTGGCGATGTCTTGGGGCTAGTATCAGAATCTCCACTTTCTTCATCTCCCATGGCCTTAATATAGCTCCCGCTTCTCATTCTTCTGCATGGGATCTCTTCATCTTTCCCACCTGCTGGGTATCCTCCCCATTCATCCTGAGGTACCTAATGGAGACCATAAACATACACACAGAATGTGCTTTATTCTTTTCGTATGTTTAAATACTTCCAATTTTCATTTTACAAAGACAAGTAATGATTTTCTTATTCTTCAGAAACAGATCACTTACAAAGAGATTTCTAAGAACCTTAAATGATTCTGTCATTTAACTTCAACTTCAGAGTTGGAAATTTTCGGTTAATAAGTGTTAGAGCCCAAGGAACAATGAAGTCATGAATTGTGAGCTGAGCTGCAATATCTATTTGTAGATGTGCTCTAAACTTCAGGAAGTAGATTAAAGTTTGCACACAGATTTTCATCTGATAACAGTAAGTTAATCAGGTATCTCAGACCTAAAACTCATTGAAAGCTGAGCACTTTGGTGTTTGTTACCAGCAGTCCTTATAAGGGGCTTTCAGGGAGGTAAATGGCAAATTTAAGATAAACTAAACCATGATCTTGGCATAAATGGATAGGATTATGATTTAGGGCAAACTTCTATGGAAAAAAAAAAGGAAAAAGTGGTAATTTGTCTTTTTTCTATTTAGAAACTGCAAAATAGAGACTGTAATATATCAGAAATGCAACCAGTTAAATAATACACGTGGTTGCAGGATTGCAGTTGCTTTTATACAGTTCAAGTGGATTTCCAAATAGTAAGATTGGTAGTCAGATATTCCACAGCTGGTGGATGGAAATCTCTCTGCACCAAAAATTACCACAGAATTGAGCAGGAGTGGATTCTTCAATCCAAAGTGAAATCAGCCTTGTTTCAATGTTTATAATTAAACACAGCAAGCCTCTCTCTGGCAGTATTGCTTTTTTTTTTTTTTTAAAATTTAATCTTCCAAGGTGCCGAGTCCTCTGGCTCTAATCCAGAAATACACTTATGCATTTACTTAGTTTAAAGGATATAGGCAACTCTCTGTAATGCATTATAAGGACTCATGGTTAAAAAATAGGATGTGACAGAGTTCCTCAGTGGACCAAGGCTGATGCCCTTGGCAGCATCAAATCCTTTATCAACATCCTTATTCCATCTATATTAAGCAGTTTAATGCCTTTATTTACCAATATACTGTAAGTCTGAAATCTCAATTAAACAAATATTTAGTAGTTTACACAAAGCAGGATGTCTAATAAAGATTTTCAAGTCAAACTTATTTGAAAGCTTCTATAGACAGGGTTCACTGTGGAGCTGAAGCAAATGCTCCCATTGGTTTCAGCAGTCTTGGAGATTGGGTTTAAATAATTAACATGATCTTCTTGCCATCTTTAGGGCCCTTTCAAGGCAAACGAATTAGCCACGCACACCAGGTGAACAGACCTGGGGCTTTGAGTCCTAAAAAGGGATTAAGGGAGAAATGAAGTTTTAAAAGGGGATGAACAAGTAAAAATAGAGGTATTAAATTAAAAAGCTCAAGCCTAAGACAGAAAAAAAAAAGCCTGAAGATGAAGTCAGATAAGAAGAGATTGCACATATCAGAAAAATGTTAAAGATAACTATCAGAGAAAAAAAAAGTCATGTTCTTATACAAAGTAATAGGACAGATCATGAATCTAAGTGAAATATGGGTTAGATCATGCAAAGAAACAAACTTTTCACATTATTCAGCTTTGTATGGTGATTGGAAAGGAAGCATCAAAAATCTTCCCAAATTTGAAGCCTGTAAGTGTGATTCATCATTCTCATTTCTTTTCTCAGACCTAATATGTAGAAGATTAATGTTGCAGGAATATTTTTCATGATTCTATGAGACCTGAAAGATCATTTACATGTAGTCATAGTAGTCATAGCCAGTCACTTAAAATACTAAATAGATATATTTTAATTCAGCATTTTTTAATGTACAGCTATCATACAAACATACTCTTATTTTTAAATATTCTTTATTAAATGTATGTCAGCATGGCTAAAGCCAAAATCCAAGTGCCGAAAAAGCAGTTACTGGCATCTACATAGGCCTACTACAAGATACACTGTTCAATTTTCAGTACTAAAGCTGAATTATCATGTCTTAATATTATTTTCTAAAACAAACCCAACCTCATAAGTTTTCAATAGTATAATTATTTTGGCTTGAAACTTCTTTCCTTCATTTTAGTTCAAAGATAATTAAATAGAAAGTTTAAAAACACATTGATCAATAACCTTTTACTTACTCAAATGCAGAAAATTATTACTTTTTCAACTTTATTTTATTTTGTCTGAAATTCCATGTTCAAATAACTAGATAAGGACTGGATTTAAATGAGTACAACACAGGCTTATTTGTTGATTGAAGTTGCTATCTTATTTTAAAAGATAGGAATGACTGATTTTGTACATTAAAGTATCTAAAAAGTTAAGCTTCTTCACTGTGATAAGGACAAATTTTACAGTTATGTGCTTTACTGTTTCTGTTGATTGCATTTCTTTTGCTATCTATATTCATAAGTTATATGAATTCACATAACAGCTAAAGACCAAAGCTAAAAACCAAAGAAATCCTGCTCCATTTGTATGTGTGATGTGCTCATGGTACACAAGGGAGCAAGAATCCCTTTCTAATCAGACCAACTTATTGGGTATCACAAAAGCATTTATGGTTGTTACAACATTATTCACAATTAAAATATCTGGGTTTTTTTAAATTTTTTTTTCCCTTAAGCCATTCAAAGGAGCACAACACAATGTGAAACACAGTGAAAATGCTCCTGGAACCTGGTGAGGAAATTTGACCATGAAACCTCTTGGGTTTCATCCAGAGCTTTGGAGAACCACTGGAGTCTTTTTGCCATCTTACCAAAAAAAAAAAAAAAAAAAAAAAAAAAA
>VZSE01007178.1:1095415-1166849 GCA_013398275.1 Promerops cafer | reverse complement strand
AAAAAAAAAAAAAAAAAAAAAAAAAAGGCCTCATGGACTGAGAACAGAAGCAAAATTTGAGTCCTAGTTCAGCCTAGTTCTTCATTTACTTGAGCTGATAGGTTAAATACTTCAAAAAATCTAGGCCATCACAAACCCCAGGACAGCTTTAAAGAAAAGCAAAAGCATTATACGAGTGCAGGAAAGATTTTCATTTTGAGATATTAACAAAAATATTTAACATCATGTATGAGGGTCATTAAATAAACATCTTCCAAAATATGGAAACGGCTTTGAAACTTGGAGAAATTCTATCTTACAATAGTTACCAGTCCCTGAAATCCCCATCTGCAGGGCTTGCAGCCGCTAATTTGGAATAATTACCCTAATTATCTACTTACATACAGTGATGAGTGCTGATATTTATAATGTCTAAAAAGGCCTTCCTTCTGTTCTAGATGTTAACATGAATCCTTGTATATGTAGCTTCTATTCACAGAGGAGTTAGTCTGCATATTACCATATGAATTTCCTTCTGCAAGAACAACTGGTTGACAAGGTCTTACTGCTGATCTGGTTACAGCTATTACAGAGAATGATCAGTCTCCTTCATAAGTGTCATCCACCATTGCTGTAAGAAGCACCAGGTTCAGAAAATTTGACATCTTTCAATTGTCCATCTACTGATTCATTTTGATATCTTACATTAATCACCTAGGGTCAATTTTAATAAAGAACTTAGTATCTAACACTTACTACATGTTATGAACCTGAACTGAGAGTGAATTCCAGAACCTTAGGAAGGATCCTAAATTCCCCATAAAGGCATTTAGGAGAGTTAGTGCCTTCAAAGTAGCATAAAAAAGGTCCATCTAGTTGGCAATCAAAATGTACAGCGCGAAGAAAAATCTCAAATAGTTCTCCTTTCTTGGTCTTTCTGTATCTGATTACAGGCAGCAGAAAGGCCTTCTGTCATTTCCCCTTCAGATCCTAAAATCATTTTCTGAAGAAAAAAGTTTGGTTGTTTTTTTCCTTTTTTTTCTTCAAAGAACAGTAGTCTTATTCTTTCCTTCTATGATTAAACAGCTGTGGAAGTTGAAGATATTCTTGGTCACCTTCTAATCGGTAGTGTCTGGAGAGCTCAGGAAGAAGATGACTTAGGGCTCATAAATAAAATTTATGCTCTCCTCCTCTTTTTGTCACTCCCAGCCTTTTCATGAAGCACCCACAGATTGTCTGGGTTAGGAGAGAGGGACTCCATTTACATAAAAGGGTGTGATGCAGCTTTGTGGTCAGGGATTTACCTGAAAAGAGGGAGCTTAGTTACAGTGCCTAGGCCAAGCACTCACATGAATTTTATGTAAAAGGGTGTTTGGATAGAACTTGTGGAGCCTCTTAACAAAGAAATGACTACCTTTGCTCCAAACTGCTGCTCAGAAGGCAATTCAGGGATAGGGTTAGAAGATGGTGTTTGACCTTCTATACACTAAAGAAGAAACGGAACTGCCATCTTCCCACTGCCAGTGGGTATTCTAGAAACTTTGTTACTATAAAAACAAATTTCCTTGCTTTAGATGAAATGTCACTATCCTTGTTCTTTGTTAGAAGTTCATGTCTTAAAATACCCCTTACCAGTCATCTTTTGGCTAAATACTTAGAGTGTCACATGACCTGTTAATGGCCACGAAAGTTATGATTTCTGAATTTTATTCTAAATCTTATTTCTATCTCCCTTTTATAGAAACAGTACATATTTGCGTGAGCTGAGTTCTTATTTTTCTTCTTTTATTATTTTATATGTTTTACGCTGTGTTTTAATTTGATTAAAATGGACCAGGCTGCGTAGGTAAGAAGCTGAATCACCATCCCTGGAGGTATTTAAAAGATGTATAGATGTGGTGCTTAGAGACATGGTTTAGTGGTGGACTTGGCAGTGCTGAGTTAACAGCTGGACTCAATGACCTCAAAGGTAATTTCCAATCTAAATGATTCTATGTTTCTATTCTTCCTGTTGAGTGTACTGATTGTGCTCAGACCAGACCTGACAGAAGAAGAATTTTGGACCCTTAGCTGTACTTTAGCTGTACATCTGTCCCCTGATTCTCAGGAAGAAAAAACAACAGCATGCTGTCAGGGAAAAAAGGGATGGATTTAACAAAACCACAGAACAAACCAGAAATTATGGAATTGCTGAGGTTGGGAGGAACTCTGGAGGTCTCTAGTCTAGACTTCTGCTCAAAGTATGGTCAGGTACAGCAGGTTGCCCAGGACTGGTACAAAGATGGTGAAGGCCTTGAGGGGAAGCTGTATGAGGAGCAGCTGAGGTCACTTGGTCTGCTCAGCCTGGAGGAGACTGAGGGGAGACCTCACTGCAGTTACAGCTTCTTGTGAGGGGAGGAGGAGGGGCAGACCCTGATGTCTTTTCTCCAGTGACAGTGACAGGACCCAAGGGAATGGCCTGAAGCTGTGTCAGGGGAGGTTTAGGCTGGGTATCAGGAAAAGGTTCTTCACCCACAGGGTGGTTGGGCACTGGAACAGGCTCCCCAGGGAAGTGGTCGTAGCACCAAGCCTGACAGAACTCCAGAATCATTTGGACAATGCCCTTGGGCACATGGTGTGATTCTTTGAGATGTTGCTGTGCAGGGCTAAGAGATGGACTCAGTGATCCTTGTGGGTCCCACAACTCAGGATATTCAGTGATAATTGATGATGTC
The DNA here is from genome assembly GCA_013398275.1 of Promerops cafer. Lineage (NCBI taxonomy): Eukaryota > Metazoa > Chordata > Aves > Passeriformes > Nectariniidae > Promerops > Promerops cafer. The sequence goes on along the minus strand of VZSE01007178.1, from coordinate 1,164,156 downwards.
CAATTGGGTTTTGAATATTTCCAAAGATGGAGACTCCACAAGCTCTCTAGACAACCTGTTCCAATGTTTGACTACACTCAGGGGGAAAAAGCTTTTCCTTATACCTTATGAGAAATGAGTAACCTAGGCCCCCTAAAACTATTTCTAGGAGTGTGAACGTCTAATCTTGTATCCTAGAAATACTGATGACAAAACTGGAAGAAACAATGAAATATTCATTCTTCTGGACTTTGACCATTGTCAATTTGACTTTTTAAAAAAATTCATTTCAGTTTAGGGTTTAGCTGAATGGTCAAAATGGCAACAGCCATTGGCATTTTGAAACAGACCTGCTCCTGTTGTTCCATCCACTTCTATAGCATTTGCTCACAGCTCTCAGAATTTTAAAGATGTTCCACAAGTAAACTGCTGATCTGCTTAAAACTGCTGATTACTTTACTATCTAAAATGAAACTCTTCTAAATAAAGTGCTTCAGCTGAGGGAGATGACTATCACTTCTTCATATTTCTCATTCCCAAAGGTTAAAGTGAGGATTACCTACCTCATAGGCGTTCTGTGAAATTTAATTAGCATTCAGATATAAAATTAACTGAAATATTGATTTTTACTAAATCTTATTTTAGTAATACAAATTTCACATTTTACTAGAAGCAGAAGCTGTCTGCACATGGAATTAGACTATACATGATGTGAAGAAGGATAAGATATGAAACACTCTGTTGGAGACACATAATTTTTGTAATTTTATGTTTTCTCAGCCTGGTCAAGAAGGTGACACAATCTGAAATGCAGGTAAGAGATTTTCTCCTAGATTATGTCTTCAAGAGCCTCAGAAAAACAACCTTTGTGCACAGCTGCAAGTAGATGAAAGTAAATGATAATCTTGGAGAGCAGACGGAGAGGATTTTTTGCAATGGTAGAAAGTTTGTTTGATACTACAGTGGGAGATGGGAGCTGGACCTCCTGTGTTTTCAAAAATTTCACTCAAGAAGGAACAAACCAAGCAATTACAAGAATATTTTTCGGAAGTTAATGGCACTAAGACATTCCCCTGTTTACTGGCTGTGGACCCTAGACCCTATTCCTCAGGATTTTTGCAGGAGGGAAGAGTGCAGTATCTGAAAAGAGAAGTTTGTTTCCTCAGTATCTATTCTTGTGTCTACAACTCACCACAATTCTCAGTGCACATTTTTGATTAGTTTCTTTTATGTGGCTTTTTTTTTTTTTTTTAATGTGCTGATTCATTGTGCAAAGAACATGAATTATGCAATGAAGTCATTGAAAAATCTCTACAAAACACTCCAGGGGCTCCTCCTCACCACTAACAGTGTCATTCTTCATAATTAGCTTTAATTTTCACATGCCACCCTCTACTCCTTGAACTTCCTGACAGCTCAGAAGCACAGAGAGCTCTTGCAGCATTCCTGAAGGTGTGTTGACACTGTCCATCAAGGCAGGAGCTAATTTGAGAAAACAAGAGTCATCTTTACCTTGCTGGCCATTCTCTCCAGTCTTTGCCCTGAACAGCCATAGTATTACAGAAAGAGGAAGGAAATAAAGTAGATCCCAAACAATGTATGCTTTACATTGGGTTGAAAACAACTTGACTTCAGGAGTTTGGGATTTGGTAATAATCTGGACGCCCATGCAGATCACAGAACACAAACATACTATTCCAGCTGGGAGATGTTCAAATAGGAAAATCATTGTCAGCATAATTTATTGCCTGATTTTATTCTCTCCTGTGTATCTCCAAACAAACTGCACTAAGCAATCCTTGAAGGAAAGATTTCTGTCCAGTGTACTAAAATTGCTTCTGTGTTTTCTAAAGAACTGTGCTCTTTTCAGTTTAATCATGTTTTATAATTCATATCTCACAAGTCATGAATTAAAAACAAACAAACAAAATAAACAAAAAAGATAGAACCAGCACTATGTTTCCCAACTGGTTCTCCAGCAACAATGTGAATTATAATTCAAGGATGGTTAAATACTATAATTGGTGTTGTGAGGACTTTGTGGCTTTGTTTAAACTATTTGGATGAAAGTGGGCCAAATTCCTGCCCCATTACCATCTGTGCTCACATTGATGGCACAGATCCTTGCAGTTCAGCCACCTGCAAATCCTCTGCTGTGTTGTCCTGGGACCCTCAGGACTTTGCACTGTTTTGACAGGGTGGAGCAAGGTGCAGTCAGACAGCACCTTGTCCACACTGTGGGTGATTTTAGGCTGCTAAGCTCACTGAGATCTTGTGCCAGAGCTTTGATATAAGGTGAACTTGGACTGAAGGGAGGGCTTGGCCTGTACTTACATGAGAACCTGTTTATAGTTGCTTAATCTAAGACACAAAACCAGCAGAGTTTCAACCAAGAAACCTGTTTTTCATTTGGCTGCATATTTCCTTTGATATCAAGGACACTGCTTTGTGGTCAGCTCAAGCCACTTTAAAATTATATTACCATTAACTTCAGTGGGGCAGGTTTTCCTTAAGCAATATTCAGCTTTTCAAGCAATGCTAGTGATGGTCAAACGACCTAGAGTGTTACCTGAAAAATTACCCTAACAGGAGTAATAAGGATAAGTAAAGGTAAGTGTTTGGCTGAGCTGGTGAGTTGCTCCAACTCACCGTGCTGCTGCACAACCATAAGAACCCGGGACAGAGAAGGATGCAAAAGGTGTGGTGACTGCCACAGGGCTGGGCACACACAGGTCATTAAAGACCCACTGTCCTGCCTGGAGGCTGCTGCCCTGCAGCACTTCACTCCCATGCTGTGGAGCAATCTTTGCCTCTGAAAAGGTGTGGCTACCAGGAACACACCTTGGCCTGTGCTAAGTACTGAACCAAGAGTGTTCAGGAGGGAGTTTAGGAAAAAAATTGGCTAGCTTGTATGAAAAAAATGCCTGAGACCTTCTGAGCCACACAACAGCATTGACAATCAGAATGCAGTGCCAAGGAAACCATCCTGACACTATGTAATTTGACAGAATAGATGTAGCATAAGGTAGCAATTATTTTACTAGTGGAAATTCATAGAAACATCAAAGATCAAAACTTGGAACTTTGCATGCGTGCCACAACAAGCAGCTTTTCTGCCAAGAGAGAGAGGTTGCACCTGGAGTTCGTTTTCCTATGTCTTTGTCTTTTTGGGCCAGCTCAGAGCTGCATTTTCCTTTAAATCTTTTTTCTATAAATTGAATTAAATACAAATTTTGCTAAAGCCAAGCATCAAAAGGCTAAAAAACTAAACAGGATTTCAGCCTATCTCTTACTACAGGTGAAAGGGAGCTAGGAATACACCTGCCAGCTGGACTGCCTGACTGACAGGCAGCAGACAAGGCCCAGGGGACCACTACATCAGCAACTGAAGCTGACTACAAGTTTTTCTGAGTCGAGCAAGACCCCACAGACCATTCAAGGTTACAGAAGTATAAAGTAAGAGAAAAAAATGCCCATAAAAAGAAGAAAAGGAGAGGTTCTCCCAACAAACTTAAAATGCACACCACCTCTGAAACCACAGAGGCTAAGGAGCAAAGTCTCCAGTGTTGCAGAGCTATTAGAAGGATAGAGAGGGATGAACCTAAAAGGCAGCACATGCAGGGCTGACTCAGAAAGTGGCCTGTGGTAAACAGCATCTGATTTAATTGAAGCAGGAAATGATATCACTATTTTTTTTTTTTGTTACAAGTCTACTACTGAAAAAACTGTTCATGTCTTTAAAATGTAAATATTTTAAAGGTTATTTAATAGCTATATTTGCCTCTCATCATTTTTTTTCTGATTTTAACTAATGATTGACATAATGTTTTGAACAGTTAAGTCCAGATGACTGCAATTATCTAGCTTCCAGAGCAAAATGAGTATTTTTTTCCTATCTACTATGTAATGCTTAATTATCTGCATACTTTTCAAAAAGTATTTCCCTACCAAAGTACCAGGAAACTTGTCCATATGGACAATGAGCAATTTAAATACATTTGCAATTCCACTTAAAAAAAAAAAAAAAAAAAAGCTTTAAGCACAACTTTGTAAGATGGCCAAACCCAGAAAAAAAAAACCAAAAAGAAAAACAAAGCAACATTTTTGAATACTTCACCACTTTTACAGTCACCTCCTTGCAGGAAAAATGGCATGGACTACTCAAGAGAGGAGCTGGGTCTGCCCTAGGCAGCAAGCCTGTGGCCTAGGAGAGTGTGCAGTCATGACAGCCCCAAGTGCATGCTCCTGGCAGTCTCCTTCAACAGATGCCCTGAGTGTATATAATAGTAAGTTACTCCTGCGTGAAACTTCTTCAGAACCAGTGACACCTTTGAGTAACAACTGCAAAGGTCAGCCTTCAGCTTCAGTGAAGTGAACATTGAAAAACAATTTGGCAACGCACTTCTAACATTATAAAGGAGGACAACTCCCCCTGATTAAAGGGCAGTGGGATCACGGCCTCCCTTTTCTACTCATAGCTTTGACATTTCCACAGTAATAGGGACATGTTCTGGCAGGTTTAAAAAATACTAACTCTGAAATCTTTCTACTCTTGTTTTGAAAGAAGTTTCAGTAATTCATTTTATCCAATATGAGGATCCTAGTACATGGGCATGGAAGCAGTGCACTGTACCACTGATTAACATAGTAATTCAAGATCCCAGTGATTTAAGAGAGCTGTTTGGCCAGAGCTTTGCTTTACAATACATTGATTGAATGTATTTCCCCCTTGGGAGGGGTATTTAAGTATTCTAGGATTTGTGATACACAAACCCATCAGCATTCTGTAAGTACGGGGAAGAGTAAGCTTTATTACTCCTTTTCATTTGATGCTCCACAAGATGTTGCAGGCTGACATTAACACTGTGAATGAACCACAGGGCAAAAAACTGTCCCTTCATTTCCCTTATTGTTTGGACACTACCTGTTTGTCTTGCACATCTCCACTGCTGACTGGGAGGGCATAGGGGTGGCTGAGACAAGGCTGTAGAAAACCAGCTGGTACAGCATTGGTCCATGCTGATTTGGGATGCAGACTGCCCTGCTACCCTACTGTCTGTACCAGCTTTTCCTGCTGTGGAAACCACCCAGTTAATTCTTGAGTGGTGGCTGGTCATAAATCACTGTGAAGGCAGCGTGGGTGATAGTGATTTGGATGTATCAAAACTCTGCAAGCTCTGGCTAGCTCCACAGTGTGCACTCGCTGGTAGAGGGTTGGATGTAGTTTCTGTAGCTCACGTATGGGTTTTATGTCAAGCAAACATACGATCTAGTTTCACAGAGATGAAGTGCTGAGAAAAGTGCATTGAGTTCAAATCCATCTATCTTTGCAAACCAGAGGGAGAGTGCAAAGCAGTCGTGTGCCTCACAAGGGCAGTGGTTTTGTTTGTGGGAATCTGTACTGTCACCAGCAGAGTTCCTGAGAAAATGTAACTGAGGGCTTAAGGCCTATCTATCCTTTAGCTTGTCCTCAAAGATTTTCTCCACTTAGCCTTAACTTAAACCAGCAAAGAGCCTTGTTGAAACTGCTGCTTTGTTCTTTTTCTTTTTAAAAGAGACCAACTCTGTGCTTTTCTTTCATTCTGTAGAGTACACAGCTGACATTATTACCAAATGGTTAGCAGTGCCTCTGCTGTAACCGATGACGCTCGTACTTAAATGCACTAGGAAGACAGGAGTGGGTTGAAGCCATTTTTAGAATAACATGCTATTTCCTTTTTTAGTGCTGACTCATTCACTGTACCTTGTGGCATGTTTAGCCCAATTGCTTGCTGCTTTGGAGGCTGTTGAATGGGTGAGGAAGGAATATTAATCAGTGACACATCTCACTGTGCTCCAGAGCTACAGTCATGGTGAGTGTGATGCCCTTGCCTATTTTTTGGCTCTATTGTAGGAATTATTTTTCTTTAACTAGCATTCAAAGTTATTTCAGTTCTGGAAATCATAAGTGACTCTCTTGTGCACATCCTTTCAGCACAGTTATCTAGTTCATATCCTTTTTTTTCTGTTAAAAATCTTTGCTCCTTGCAGAGAGTGGAATTAATCAAAGTCATTGCACTGTACACATGTGAAACCAAATTAGCCAAAACAGCTGATGAAGACAGAGGAGATCTCACAGCTCATTTATCTTTTTCTTTACATATTTTATATTAAAATTAAAATGACTCGGAGAACAGTAGCAGCCACTATGGCTAAAACTGTACAAAAGTATGCATTATTGCATGTGTGTTCTACTTGGGCTGTTTTGCCTGCTGAGTGAGGTGGCAAAGTGTTTGGTGCCCAGAAATGCACCAAAATGCTCAATTGGTCTGCATTCAAAATAGAAATTAAAGGCCAATACATAGTAACTGCAGCTAATCATTCACAAGATATGGTCTGATAAATGCTGTTAATGTACAGATGTAATGCTGTTGCCAATGGTTGCCTTCTGCTCTTGAGGTGGTAATTGATGAACTGATTCACGTTACAGCCCTTCCAAACGAGCTTCTCACTCTTCCCCTCTCCCTTGTCCCTGTATGTTCCCATCACCTCCACTGTAGAAGGAGTGATGCAAATCTGATCTGGGTTTTAAATGATAAAAATAATCACTATTTTATACAGCTTTGTTTCAACTAATTTAGTTCTCTCAAACAATCCAGGACTAGATGACGGCCCATGCTTGAAAAAGTCATGTTGACTGAATCACCTCTGACTTACAGCGCCACACTCCCAGTCCAAGGAGATGCCTTAGCTGCAAGGACTCTGTGTGGAGGAGGAAATGTGAAACCCTAAAAGAGGAGCCAGAGATTAAGCTTGGAGATTTACCAGGTTAAAGAAATACTTGCTTTCAAATCTAGCACATGACTGAAGCATATAATGAGCCGACAATTTAAATATCCCTCGTCTTATCTCTTTTTTCCAGGCATTTGCTAATTTGCTAGCAGCTTCCTTCTTAGAAAGAAAATTCCTATATTCACTCTTTAGAGTTTCAGTTTGAAGGAAAAGAAGCTCAGTAATTACGATGGAAGACAAAATAGAAGCCCAGAAACATAAGACAGAAAACAAAGTCTCAAGCACAGGCCTAGGACTGCCATGGTCTCTCAGTTTGAGATTCTGCATATCAAAAGTCTCAGTGGAAAACAGAAGAAGAAATATTTCATGAAGATACTGAAAAACTAATAGGAAGAAAACCAATAGATAGAAAAGTGAGTTGGCTACTGAGAAACCTTATATATCTAGGTAGTAGAACAGAAGCCATATATAAATACATTGATAATAATATATAAACATAGAAATTTAATTTTTGTTATTCTGAGGTATGCTTGCATATTTGTGTATTCATTGAAAGACTATAACTTCACAGCTTTATTTTAAAAAGAATTAAAAATATATAGCTAACATCAGTCAGGACAAATGTATTTAATATCACTTTAAAAACAGAGACCCTGTTAAAGGCCTTGGGGTTTTAAGCTAATCTGTCCACTTGTGTGCCTCAGGGAAATCTGCTGCTGCACATCAACTTCATAATCCCTTGAATTCTCATTGCCATCTACTTTTGAGACAGGCAGTAAAGTCTCCTGGGTAGGGATTCTGAAGTTTTTCTACCTTTCTCAGTTTCTGAACCTAATGATTATTTTTATCCAATCATTATTCGGTGATGCTGCTTACACTGCCATAAGAAAAGTAAAATACCCCTCCTCAGTTTTGCAGAAAGAGCAATTGAAGTGTGCAGTGATTAACAAATTACATTTCCTGGGTCAGAGAGAAAGTTCCTGGCAGAGCTAATAATGGGACATATTTCTGATCTTAATAATTACATCGTGACAGCCCAACATCCCTCAATGTAGAAGATTCAAAACCAAGCATTTAGTTATGACATTGACAGAATGGAATCCCCTCAATTTGTTTGCTGACCTTGGGGAGTGAATAAGCCAGCCAGTCAGTATGAAGGATATCTATGCTCTGAATGACATATGCTGATATGATAAAACATATGTTTTATTTTAATGTTTTATAATGAGAATATTTCTGTTATAGAATTCCTTGTATTTTTGCTTTGGGCACAAGTATAGATTCTTTGTGGTAGTAACTGAGCACTTGAGTCTTAACACATTTCCATTATAGGATCCCTGTGAATAAGAAATGGGTACTATCCCATTTTTAAAGAGTCTTAAAAACAAAGATCACAAAGTCTCTGTCCAGCAAAAATTGGAATTCACATCCCCTAGATTTTAAGCTGGATAAACCTTCCTAATTACTGAATGAAAATTCCTTTCTGTAGTAATCCTAATTCACAAAAAGCATAAAAAATGACTGTAAAGAAGTGTGCTTTTTTGACCCCTTGGCTTGTCACTGGGCTTGATCTAAAGCTTAGTGATAGCCAAGTTAGTTTGTGAGCTGTCTTTCACATTCACTTGAGGATGCTAAGTTGGTAGTAACAAGAAAACCAATGAAAAGTAAAAATTGATGGCTTCTACAAAGACAAATGGGATGTAGGAGTGGGTGGGATGGGGAAGAAGAAACAAAGGAACATGACTGAGAAGGAAAGCACTAAACCCAAAAGAGGTATAGAGGAACCAGAGTTGTCAGGGTAGAAGTATGTCATGGGAAGGAAAAAACTAGTCATAGCTAAAGTCCTCTGTAATGTCACAGCTGTATGCATGGGTTTAGAACACAGACACTTCACAGTGGAAGTCTGCACATGACGCACTTCCACTTCTGGCTCGTTGAGTTAGATCAAAAACTTCCAGGGAAGTGCAGTCTATTTTGCATACATGAGAATGTACTTGGATATGATAAAATACCACAGCTGTCAGTCTAGATTGGAATCAATTTGCATGGTAATGCTCTGAGGGCTGCACTTTATTTTCTTTTCTCTGCAGTCAGAAACTTTCCCTGTTTCAGTAGGGAAGATTGATCCTGGATGTCTGCATATGCATTTGAAAAGATCTGGCTCTTCAAGTGTGACTCATCGCTATTGGACAGCTATAGCTCTGAGAGGAGAGAGTTCTGCACAGGAATACAGTCATTTCTGCAGGGTCCAGAGAAACTGAAAATCTCCAAATACATAGATCTGGACTAGAGATTTCTCCATGCTAATGTGAGAATTGGTGAAGTTCTGGAGAACAAGGAGTTCCTTAAAAAGAAATAGAAGAGAATGTACTCAGAACAATGTGGGCTTTGCCAGCTATATTTAGTATGAATTACTAAAGGAATATCTGTATACTACATTTTTTGCTGGTGACAAAGCTAGCTGAAGAAGTTATCTTCCAAGGTACTCTCTCCTTTCTGCTCTGCACCCACTAGAGTTCTCTGTATAATCTGATGTGCTTATGTCACTTGTGATGAGACTGTGCTGGATGTAGGCCAGGTAAATTATGCAAATGTCTAAAAATAGTATTTTGGAAAGCATTTTTTAAACCCATGTCACTTTATGATGCAGATCATTTTGCAGCATGATAAATAGTTACATTAGCATGACTTTGTGGGGTGGCAAATGGCATCAAGCAGAAGGTATTAAAATTTAAATGTAGGAGAAAGTGGGAGCTTCTTTGTTGCTGCAAGAGAAAACATGTGCAGAACACCATCAAAACCAGTCTGAGGCCCAGGCCTGGAATATCTCCCTCCCTAGGGTACCCATGTGTCTTTTAACACAGATGTTATAGTACTGTTTCAAAAGAGGCTCAGTTCAATATGATCCTGGGTGGTCCAGTCATTAAAAAGAAATATGCAGGTGATCATCACCACAACAAAGCAATTTGGTACATCAGTAAATCCATTCTTCTGTTACTTACAAAAACATGGAGAAAGGAATAAAAGAACATAAAAATAAGATTCTCCACACCCTCACACAGTTTAATATCACTCATTCATAGATATATTTGAAACACTTTTTCTAGCTCTCAGACTGCTGAGACAACTGCTCCTTTTTTAGTGTGATATATATATTTCATCAAGGTGTTCAGTGTGAATTCCAAAGATGAAAACACATCTACTGACCTGAAACCAATTTATATCACACCTGTTTTATAGTTTTTAATCTGTGGTCTATAAACAAAGACAAAAGCCAGAGATTTCTCACTTTAATGGAATATCTGGTATCTGCATTAGGAGAGCCATACAGAAATTCTTTGAGAGGTACCTTTGTATATTTTTTGTGATGACTATGGCATATACTGTGATGCTCTTTACATTAAAAATCCCAAGAAAATCTTCCTCTTACCTGAAGGTAATGGCACGGCCTCAAGGAAGGTTTGATTTCCTGATGAACCAGAGGTTTATCTAAGTTCAGTGATGATTTGCGATAAGCTTCTTTAGCCTGACTTACTGTAAGCGTGGACCAAGAACTCCTTTTCATATATTTACTATCAGGGGTCATTGGTAGCCCTTCACAAGCCGAACACTTCACGTCATTGTTACTTTTGGAAGTCTTCAATGAGAGATCCCCAAAATGCCCCTGGAGTGCCTCAGGATAGCAATGGGATATATGATCTGCATGGTGCCTATTTACCACACTAGGGGTTCGGTAAGTGCTATCGCTGTCCAAATTATCATCAGAGCTCCACCAGCTACTCATTCCAGATTTATGCTTGCCTTCTGGTTTTCGCTCCTTACTTTTACTCCTTTTGCTGTGCTTGGAATGGTGCCCATGATGATGATCGTCCCCTCGGCTGTCTCCCTTTGTTCCATTAACATTGCCCTTGGATGATCCTTCCAGAGAATGAGATTTAGTAAAAAGTTTCTGGACGGAATGAACGAGATGGCGTATCCTTCCCGGGCTCTCACTGCGTTGTTCCGCAGCTGTTGAGGTCCGCTGGTACTGCAAAGTGTGAAACCCATCCCGGTGAAGAGGAAGTTGTTTCTCAAACTGGTCCAAAAGGTTTGCAGGAATGCGGTTGATCTTGGGGTTACCGTGAGACATGGCGCAGTCGTCTCTTGAGTCGTAATGTGAGCTGTAGTGCATTCTGGGGAAAGTGCTACTTGACATGTGATCGCCCATTACCATGGGCATCATCATGCACTCAGAATGAATGGAGCTGCGTGGGGAGCAACGATGGTGGTCCAGCGGGCAACTCTCCGTGGGGCTGAGAAGATACGACGGCCTTGGCTCCTGCCCATGGTGGATATGGTCGTGGGTATGTTCACAATCTTCAGGGGATGCTAAGCCACAGGTATGAGCTGAACATAACTGTGGTTGATTGCGACTACCAGATAATCCTTTCATATTCCTCGGAGCAGGAGAATATCTTTCTTCATTGAAGTGCTGAGAAGGCGACCATGAGTACTGCTGGTCTGTCATGAGAACACATAAAACCTCTGTTATGTGTCTGATTAAAAGATTAATTTGAAAATTCCAAGTATACTGAAAAACTAAACATTTTTTTCTCTATGACCTTGGTGGAGAGTCTCACCATTCATGAAATTCCTTCCACCCTTTAAAAACTGGTTAAAATTGTTCACTGTGAGTAAATTATGGGGTGAATACGGCTTCCTTTCTCTTTCAAGATTGTCTGCTAGCAATTCTAGATGTTATGAAGCTATTAATTGTGTAAATTTACTCAAATACATCCAAGTACTTAGTTTATTATTTAATATTTATAGCTCATCTGTCAAGCTTGGTGGCTAATCATTTAAGTTACATGGGTCTAGGTTCTACTTTGGTGATTTCACAGTTGGATATATTAAATGTATCCTTTCTCCATGGAGTCATTTTTGTACCATAAATTGAACTTCATTTTCTTCAATGAATCTCAGCTTCATGATCCTAAGTTCACTCTTCATATGTATAAATAATAAACAGCAAGAAAAAAAAATATGAAAGTGCTGAAATGAAGCTAAATTTTTATATTGCTAAACAGTTTATCAATAAGTGTTTCATACTATTTGAACGTCTGTTATCCTCACTCCAGAAGTATTATTGCTATTCCCATACATGTAGCATATTCTCTATTAGGCAGTCTTCCCCTTTTTATCACCACACTACAAAATATTTACTTAATGACTCTAAGTTATTCCTTAAAAAAAACAAAGATATTTAGGTATAAGCTATGGGGTTTTATGTACTTGATTACTTTTTCCTATGAATCATGTGCTCCACGTTATGATTATTATGCAAGTGTGATTGCTAAACAAGAGTAGATTGTAAGCAAAGATTTTGATACTTAAGCTTTTGATTTTTTTCTCTCATGCAATTTCTTGCAGCTGTCAAATGTTACAAACAGAAAATTAAAAACAACCCCAGAAATACTTCAGTTCGATTTTCTCATTCACTTTCCCTCTACGATTTCAGCTTATTTAAGAAACATTTCAATAGCAGACAAAGAGATAAGATGCAAGACAATCCTTTAGAGGATAAGACAGATGTGTAAGTGTTTATACAACCCACTTAGCACAGCCTTTCTGCAAATTTGCTCTAAGAATCTAAATAATCTTGCACAGGTGGTTGACACAAGGAAGTTGCAGGTCCCAACCAGAATGGAAGCCAGAGAATATCTACTAACTGGACACTCAAAACCAGGCTGTAGATTAACACAGTAATTGACAGCATTTTGAAGGGTTTCTAACCATATGACAAAGCTCTCCTACATCATATTTCCACTGCTTGTGAAAACTCAGTGCCTGGATATGATCATGAAACAGATCAATACTCATATTTCTCTAATTTTATTCAACTAATATGTGTTACATCATGATACCTTCAGTACATAAGGCAAGTCTTTAGCATCTTTAGCATCTAGCTATCTCATAACCTAAATGCTGTATATTTCCTATTGTGGGAGATGCTTTGATAATTTTATTACACCCTAATTTCAACAGAGTTGCACACAACATTTTAAAATGAATGCAGCATTAAACTAATAAACAGTGAAGTATTCTTCAGCCTAGGCACAATGATGCCACACTGAAGTCAAAGATGGATTTAAGGGTACAAATGCCACTTCCATAATTTATCATGGTATCAAACTGATGGGTCTGTGCAGGTATCCTTTTCTGCTCCTATTTTGTTTTCCTGTCTGTTTCTTTTACTTAATTCTTGGTTGTTATCACATTAAAATAAAATCTTATTACTGCTGATTACTCAGTCTGTTGTCCTATTTAGGTTATAATACCTTGCATAAATGTAGTTACAGGAAGGATATATAACTGTTTCTCTGAAATGACATAATTTTGATTATATACAGACATGTCAGTAAATTATAACAGTGCTTTGGAATTCAGCCACATAAGTCGTCCTGTAATTAGTGGTACTTTACCCAGGATATTACCAAACATTATCAGGGGAATAATAATGGACAATGTGCTGAATTTACTTAGTCTGTATTTCCCATAAAGGGTTCCCAAAGCCCCTGACAGAGATTACTACCTGGGTTCTTACAAACCTATGAGATTAGATATAGACTGAAGAAGGTTTTTTTTACAATGAGGGTGGTAAAACACTGTAAGAGGTTGATCTAGTTGAAGATGTCCCTGCCTATTTCAGGGAGGTTGGATTAGATGACCTTTAAAGGTGCCTTCCAACCCAAACTATTCTATGATTCTATGCGGAAGGTACTGCTCTCCTTTTACAGAAACAGGAAGTTGCAATATAGAAAATATTTTCCAAAGTACTTCTGGCTTTTCTGATATTAATGTTCACAGAGGTGTGAGCCAGAGGGAGGTGGAAGGAAGCATGATGAGAGTCAGCCCCAAACCTTTTCATCACAATCTTGCACATCTATGAATGAATATAACTTGTACTATGCCTCACCAATGTATTTAGACCAAAAAAAAAAAAAAAAAAAAGTTAGGGCACGGCAGAGATCCAGAATGAAAGAAAGAGAATAAGAAACTAATTTTAAATGAGTTCTTGAGCACACAATTGCTAGTCCCTGGTGATTTCTTTAGGTCTCATGCAACATCAAACATAGCCCAGAAAGCTTCAAATATTTTCATCCTGTTACGTCCCCAGGAATATGAGATGTGATGATTTGACTGCACTGCAATGGATAATCTAACAACAGCTTTTCTGTCTCTCGTGGCTCCCTCTGATTCCAGCTCATTGCAACTATAGAAAAATACAATTTTCTGTATGATGTTTACATAGCATGCTTTCATACAGCATTTTATGTGCTACATGTAATGTCTGAATTATTTTAGTTTGAAACACAGTAGCTAGAAACTGCTATAGGCATTTATTAAGTGTTATCAAAATAATTAAAACATGAATTAAGACGTACATGTTTTCCAGAAGTAATTACCCCCTCTTAACTCTGTCATAGAGAGTAACGAAAACTAGATAAACTCCCAAATTACTTACATGTGCATCATTTAAATTTATCACTCCAATTAGGTTTGTCTATCTAGGACATCAAACTTGTTCTTTATCCCAGACACTAGTTCTTCATACAAATATTCTGAAAAATCTTCAGAATTTTGGAATACAATATATACATTTATCAAGTAATTTGTGCTTTGTATTATTCAGTCAACTTTCTTCAGGAGACTGAAGTGCTTGAAGAAACAGTTGAGCTGTGGCTGAATGAATTACTGTGTGGTACCAGAGCAGTGTAATTGCCCATGTGCTAGCTCTTAGCCTGCCAAGAAAAATGTGCTAGCTTAAAATTAAATTAAGCTAACATGCAAGGGACTAAAAGTGTGTCTATGGTCAATGACCACAGCTCAGCTGATTCATAAAAATTCATAAAGATACAGCAATTTTTTTCTCAATCCTTTGAAAAGAAATTTAATATTTCGGTATATTTAAATATTTTTATGTTTGATAGATCAAATAATGACAGATTGGACTGAAGTTTTAGTCTATATCTTGAAGTTTGTTTTTTACAGCAGCTCCTATGTTTGCTCTGGGTAATCACTCTAAAAACATAAAATGCCACCATCAGAACTAAAGAGCTAAAGGGAGACAGAAGAACAAATAAACATAACCCAAAGTAGACAAAGAGATAATGAACAGGAACAGAGAAAAATATGAGAGCATAGGAATGGCTTTTTTTAGGTTTCATCAGAACAAAATGGAATCTTCCAATTAACTTCAATGGATAGCCAGATAATATTTAAAGACTGGGTTGGGGGTGGACCTAGAACAAGACATGGGCTGTTATGTCAGAAAATCCAGTAATTCCAAAACCCTGAAAACCCTTTAAAGCTCTTCTTTTTCAGAGACTACTGTACAGATATGTCAACCTTTAACCTCGGCAGATGGGAGGATTTCTGCATCCCTTCCTATCTATTTCAACTCTTCCCTTGTTATGCCATGTCGTGTCCTGCTTTTTTTTTCTCCTATTTTCTGTTTTGGACTTTCTGAGAGTTGTTCTCTTGCTTCAAGCAGATGTTGATTTGTCTGTGTTTGGGGTCTGGCTACAATTTTCAGATCATCCAAGATTTTTCCTTGTGCTAGTCAGTATCAAGGAAAGAAAGATGGGTTCAAAGACCAAGAATAAAAAGTTTGAAATTATGAATTAGAATTGCTATTAATGTTTTAGGTCAGAAGGCTAAAACCCTCTAAGTAATGAAACATAAGAGCTGTGCATTTCTAGAGTTCCTGGAACGCTGCTCTTGGCTAAAGAGCATCAATATAAAAAACCAGAAACTTCTCTGACATTCAAAAGAAGTGCATGTCCCCACAAATCTTTTTGTGTTGCATATTAGAAGCAAGCTTTCAGGGCATGATAATACTCTCTGGAACTACTAAATGATGCCTGATTTTTTTCTTACTTTTCTCTCTATTGAGAAATTAATTTGAATTGCTTTAACCTTATAAGCCTGTCAGTAAACTGCTCTCCCATCTGAAACATCTGTTCTGTTTTCATTGGAGAAGGAATGGTTCTTCTGCCTAGTGTAACCAGGAAATTGCACTGCTGAAAAGAGATACCCAATCTAGCTTTCAAAAGAGGTAGTAGACTAAACCAGACTGCTGCATGTTACTGTTTCACATGGTTAAATCAGTGTTGAAATGCATTATTAAAAATATATACTCACAGCTTAACCTATAAATAATAAAATATTAAATATTGGGAAATAAGCATATTAATTAAGTAGACATGAAACATGAAAATGTATAATTAAAATGTTTTAGCTGTAAAAGTGTCTGTCCAAGGTCTGCATTGAGTAGTACTATGTGAGCATTGTTTTCTCATTAACTTGTTATAGTATTTTTCCCTCTTCTATACGAGCCTTGAAAATGAATATTTACTGGGATTGACAAGAGTGACTAATCGGACAAACGCAAGGAAGAAGTCCTGGAAATGCAAATGCCTCAAGCTTCTGCTATGGTCTCATGACATTTCCAACCTATTTATGTAGCACAACATCTGGTATTAAATTCACATAAAATTGCAAAGACTGAGTGACCATCTTCCAGTTTTAGAAGATGACTTGTATTTTCGGTGATGTGTGTGCTGGTTATACATTGACCTTTCTGTGAATTCCTACATAACTGCTCAGGCTGCTTGCTGGAAATATTGAATATTGAGTGACATACCCTCAAAGACAAGTAATTTTGGTTCTTATAGCACTGTTGAGCAAGGTACTTTATGCACACAGTCTCTCTGCACAGTCAAAGGAAAGAAGTAGGTGCTTCTGAGGACCAAAAGCCACACACCAAAATGTCCAAAGCTGTCAAACAGCACATGGGCTGCATGTGGATGCTTACTTTGTTCTGACACATAAACCTGAAAAAACAAACACTTTTCTGTTCAGAATCCTGGGCACTGTGTGGCAGGCATGGATGGCTCTGTTTCCACTAGCAGTGTAAGAGAGCTAGAGGGGTCCAGCCCATACAGTTAAACTGTTGCCATCACAGTTTCATACTAGGCAAATAGGAACTGATACATAGGTATGATTTCAAGAACAACACCAGCCAAAGATTGTTACAAATACGCAGTCTGGATGTGGTTTTATTTTTGACTGAGAAATTGGCATGACTCTTCTGAAGCCTGAACTGTGTGTCCAAAAATGACAGATGAATACTACCCTTCGTGTACATATTTATCTCTGCTGTGGCAAAAACTGAGGCTGACAAGCTCCAGTGCAGAAACCTACATCAAAAATGCATAAGTTTAGGTGATCTGAGGCACATGGATACTGCTAAACCATGGTAAATGTTTTGAGAGCCCAAGCTAATTCAGTGGAACCACATGACAAATAATGACCACAGGTAAGATGATTTTTATAACTCCCATGTTAGATAAAAATGGACATTCAAAATGTATTCTTAGAACAGCACCAGAGTCCAGAACATACCAAATTGGAGCAAAGTCAGAAAACCCAAAGGGAGAAGTAAGGACAATGTGGAATGCTGCTATTTATTCAGTACAGTCAGTTTTGAGCATTGTTACACAGGTGTCTGCATGTGGAAAAAATATTTGATAGCACCAAATCCTATTGTTCAGCCCAACAGTTTTCCATGTATATTCATCTTTCAAATAAAGATTAGTAGACTGACAGTCCAACATCTCAAGGGATTTATTTCTGAGATAAACAAGCATGATAAGAGAAAAGGGTGTATAACAAAAGGAGTGCAGAATAATAGTTGATGAGCAAGAATGGAACCTTGGAGGTGGTGAACAGGCTGGTGGGGGACTCAAAGCACAATATCCTGGGAGGAAGGAAAGTACAGAGTTGTGAAAACTGGGCAAAGCTGTGACCAGGGACAAGCTAAAGCCAGGTTACAACACTGACTGCCTGGCTTGGAGAATGGAGCATGCTATATGTGAAAATGAAGAAATGTGGAAACACTATTTGAGGAACGAAGACATCTCACATCTTCTGCATAGAAAAATCAGCCCTTGGACTGTATGGAGAGGATGAAAGTCACAATATTGTGCCCATGCCATGAAAAAGGACAGGACAGAAATCCATGAGAGGCAATATGGGATTTGTAAAAAGCTCCAGGATATGGAGTGGAGCAATGCAGGGAGCCCTTAGGAAGGTGCAAAATTAATTTCCAATGGTTTGAAGTGTGTGATGTTTTAGTACCAATGAGTATGCAGCACACAGACCTTCACAGTGCTTTTCAAGTTTGAAGTATATTGCCATTATTCACCTTTCAACAGTGCTATGACACAGGTAAGTCCACAAAATGATTTACGGCTAATATTTTTCACAGAATCTGTATGATCAGCGAAGTTTTGAAAAAAAATATAATGTAGCAGGACTAGACTGACCTAAAATAACTAACACACAAGCTTATTTTCTGGAAAAATCCAGCTGTATGGAGTCAACCGGGGTTTCACTATGTGAATATCATTGAACAATTGGTTATAATGCTTCCAAATACAGAGCAGAAATGCTAGCTCAACACCATTAAACTTCTTTTGTTCCTTATTGTGCCTGGCTTTATGGATTTCCTTTCCTAAATGATAAAATTCTGCTGCTGGCAGTTATAATATCATGAGACAATCCATTTCCCTCGGGGTCATAAAACTGCCACTATTTTCTCAGCAATTAAAGGAAACCAAAGTAATTGCATGGTACAACTCAAAGGTATACACAGAAATCTATGCACAACTCTGGATGTACAAGTGAAATCCTTGTCATGTTAATAGCAGTAACAAATCTCCCATTAACTTCATGGGGCCAGGATTAGTTGTAAATATTTGCTGAGAAAAGTTCTTGGTCATTTTACCTATGAAACCTGTGTTACTTGAGGTAGATCATCTCTAATCAGGGCTGCATTTTGCAGAATGCACAATTTGTGCTGGACTGGAATAAATGTGTTAGAAACCTACAAGGGTTCCCAGTCAGAAAGATGATGGCATGGAAGGGTGAAACTGGTTCTTTTGAAATACTGCCTGTGATAGCATAATTGCCAAAATTTAATCCCAAGGATCCAAACAATTGGTCCAGCTATTCAGCTGGATGGAACCATCAAATCTCCAGGGCTTCTTTTCTACTAAGAAATACTTGTCATTGATTCTTAAATAAAAATCAAACAAAAGAAATAATGCTGATATTTGTGATCTCCTACCCTGATTTTTTTCACTCAGTGTTTCTGGAATTCTTCTGGATTTGTCCACTTTTTATGATGATATATCATGAAGGAAGTTTTTCATGCCATCTAATAAGAAGGGGACTGCAAGAACTAATGCTCATGTATCCAAGCAAAAATATTTACCTTATATTCCTTCTAAATTGCCTTTTATTATTTCTTTAAAACATGGATGTATTTTAAAGATTTCACTTATTTTACAGAGTGCTCTTCCAGGAAAGAAATAATGTAATAATTAATTACCAAAAGCATTGATTATTGCCATGGAACAATGACTGCTCAATTTAAAATACCATTCTATTTCAAAATTACCCTTATATGTTTTTTTTTAAACATTAATTCAACTTTTAAATTATCAGAACTGAAGAAAATGATTTGATTTTCTGTTTGCTTCAGCATCAGTTCTTTGCAGACTTTTGATTTACCAAAAATTTTAGTTTTAGCCATGGTCTGACCCAAAAGAATGATTTTACTTTTTGGAGTTCATCATTATCTACTCAGGTTACACCCTTGGTGCTGCCTCTTGCTGCTTTGCCATTGTATGGTGAACTTTTCTGTTCAGTTCAACCCACTGAGATGGAGGAGGACTCATCCTGATTTTCCTATGGGGTACAGGAAGAAATAGCAGCCTGGTGAGAAGATCCCTTTTAAACCTGTTGCCATAGTAACAGGCAGACAATCTTCCTCTTTACATAACCTCCAGATTGGGAATTTTTCAAATCAGGGTGCTGTCTCTTTTCTGCCTGGCTGAGGTCTGTTTTGAGTCAGTGACAAACACTGCAAACACTAATTACCTTTCCCCACAATCAGTAGCACCCAGATTTTCCATGTGGCAGTGGTGAGCCAGACGGTGACTCCTGCTCCTGGGACAAGGTGGTGGTTTAAGTACCCCCACTCTGGGTGGGTTTGAGACAAGGCATCTCAATATGCTGCTGTCTGTTCTCTTATGAAGAGAAAGGATATTATAAATAGCTGGAAAAACAAGTCAAGTTGCACAATGAAAGTTCAGAATGACAACTGAACTCGGCAGTGAAAGCTGGGATGGCATTAGCAATCTTTGCTGATGTTTATGCTGCTGCGCTACTTCTGCCAGTGCAAATTCCCTTGGGAAGAGAGTGGCCTATGTGCCCAGCCCTCTGACAGAAAAGTGCAGTCATTGACCTCCACACTTGAAGCATCCCCACCACCCTGGCAGTGCCAAAATTGTCCCACTCCCGACAGAACCTAAGCAAGCAATGATGAATGTGGAGGTAGAGCATGGTAACTCTTTTCCTGAGGACATCGAGAGGACATCGTTTAAGCTGCTCCTTCTAGGAATACATTTAAAAGGCTTCACCATTTATCCTTTGGAAAAGGGAGAATCCAGTGAAGACCCTCACTGAGGAAGGAAGGTGTGGCTAAGCAGTCGGTCTCTCATCTCATCATCACAATCATCATCATCATCATCATCATCATCTCATCTCTGTTGCAGCCATCACACTCTTTATGGGAAGGTAAATGTTGCATGTCAGGTACGCACCCAGGGGTTACAGAGCTCAGCAGGCCACGAGGGAGAGAAAAATATCCCTTCTTTGCTAACATCCCACATGTGAAATCATTTAGAACAGAAATATTTGTTTATGGATGCATTACCCCCTTTGTATTCTGTAGTAGAAATGGATGAATAATTCATTACAAATATCCTA
This sequence comes from Promerops cafer, assembly GCA_013398275.1. Lineage (NCBI taxonomy): Eukaryota > Metazoa > Chordata > Aves > Passeriformes > Nectariniidae > Promerops > Promerops cafer. Next base: position 1,143,528 of record VZSE01007178.1, on the reverse strand, counting down.
TTTGATTATTCTTACATCCTTAAAAGTGTCTTCGCCTGTTTGTGAATTGACCTTCGACCTAATGGGATTTTTGCAGTCATCAGAAATTATGACGTGTTTAATTTTTAGAAATAGCTTCTGATCTGCAGATTGTTAGTGAGCATTTGTTGCCAACAACCTATAATTAAAATGCTGGACAGTCAGCATATTTTTATATGATCAGGCCATATGATATGATTTTTTTTTATGACTGAAAGTAATTTAAAGAATAAGTTCTCAATCATAACTAAAAGGAATTTAAAGTTCAAAATTTATTTTCTGAAAGACACTTCCTATTGTTTCATTAATGTTTTCTACAGTCTTGATTATCACATCAATAAGCTTCTACACTACAGTTTTGGGTACAGAAAAATGAAGAATATGAAATGGAATTATTTCAAGATATGATGGAATAAGACAAATAAGGAAGGCTAATTTTTTTGCAGTATCTGTTAATCTAGTCACAATAACCAAATTATAGGATGACACTGAATCATATCAGGGCACATCATATTTAAAATCTCTTGTAAATTTGAAAGACTTTTATACTGTCATACCAAACCACCTGGCTACATATTTTTATTATATGACAGAAAGATGGTTGTGGTTAATCCTCTGGTTAGAGGATTAACCTGGGAAATCTGCAGTCAAGTTTTCTGTTGGCCATGAATTATTTGTATGGCTCAGGACAAGGCCATGGGCAGGGGTGTCAGTTGCCATGGAGAGGCTTGACCTTACCTCACTGGGTTGCAGTCATCCTTTGTGCACATCTCTTGTAGACTCCCTACTTCAATTCCCCATAGAAACAGAATAAAATTTCTGTACCTCTGAGTGTCAGTGTCACAAACCAGGGAAACATTCAGTCTGTGGCTCATCTAGGAATTTAAACCAGAGTGTTACTGTGCCTGCTGATTACTGAGATGAGTCACTGTAGTGGTTACTCTGTGTGGCCAAGCCATGTGTCTGACTCGAGTCCCACCAGCTCCAGTCAGTTTACAGATGTCTAACTATCCCTGGATGCTCTGGGGGAAGGTGCACCAAGGCATGGATGTGGCACAGACCAGAGTCAAGGGCTCACTGAGACCCCCTCCCCTGTCCTTGGAAAATTTCCTGTAGTTCCTGGCACATGAAGCTAAAACCCTTGAGAAGTGCTCAGACACTGACTGCACTGAGTGCACGGTGGAAGGACAGACAGACTGAAAAGCCAGGACCTTATTCATGTTTTCATTTCAAGAACAGCCATGTCCTTTCTTCCTTCCAACACATAAGGTCATAAAGGCATGATCATGCAATCAACTGTGATTGAATAACCATGAGTTACTGTCTGACACTTGAACCTTACCAATTAATCAAAAGCATCAACTGTGAAATGAAAATACATTTTCATAACCTGCCCTTAAACTCCCTTACAGTTTACTTTGCAATTGGGGCACGTTAAGAGCATTATTAGTAACTGCAACCTGTTTTACAGGTTTCAGCCTTTTCCTTAACATCAACTCAATACCCATTCCTGAAGAGAAAACAGCAATTTACTGTAGTAAAAAGCCTTTAGTGCAACATCTCTTTCTTTGCTTGACATTAGATGCTGCTAAACTTATATAAATTAAATGTTTTCCTTACATGTAAAAAGGAGTTAAAATAATTTTTCAATAATCTATTTTCCCCTCTTTACCCTGTGCATGTACTACCTATTAAAATATATGTTTGAAAAGAAGTTCATCCCATCTTCCCTGTTCACATTTCTTTAGCTATTTGAATGCCTTTCGAACATGGCATTCTTCTATGTGTCTTACTAAGACTGCACTATTTGCTTTGGACACCTAAAGCAAAATATTGCCTTACCCTTTACATGCCTAAAGTAAACAAGGCTGAGAAATTTTCAGATAGCATAGAAAAGAGTAGTTTCATTAATTTTTTTTTTCTAATACAGTAACATTGTTTAGATAATATAAACACCAGCTAGAAGAAATCTTGGAATGAAAGAATTCCAGTTTCCATGAGACTTACAGTGAGCTGCTTGAGATCACACGTCAGATCTCTTGCTTCCATCACCATGCCCTGCTACCTTTATTTTCTTATTTGGTTAACCAGGTTTCTTATTTGAGATATTCCTAATGAAAAGAATAGGGATTTTTCATGTGAGTGTGAATCTTGTAACAATAATACTTATCTCACCCTGAACTCTGGCAACAAATTAATGGAAAAGCTATGATATATTGTTCTCAAAAACTGACTGTTAATGCTTGGATAAGCTTTTTTTTTTGAAGGAATACATTGCTCTTCTGCCTGTTTTAACTAAAGAGGTGTTTTAGAGAATCAATAGTGGGAAAGAGTTGAGACAGTCCTATCCCTTGATACCTTTTTCCAATTAAGGCAGTGGATAATTTTATTAAAAATATATTTAAGGACTATTCAGCATTTTCACTCTTGTGAGATACTGTGCAAACATTAATTAAACCCCACGAAAATCCCAAACCTCACTAGGAAATTCTAAACCCATTTTACAAACAAGGATCTGGAACCATGGTCTTTCAGTACCAGAGAGACCACAACTTGAAGCTCCTCAGGATGATGAGAGCCTAAAATAATGAATGGTCCTGCAGCTAGAGCTACCTCAAAGAACATCATCCTGACTCTGTCTTGACTTAGGGCAATTTATTTTACATCTCAAGGAAAGCCCTTTCTGTGTTTTCTTCAGGGATGAAGGTCTCTAGCAGTCTGTCAGATTGAGGCTGTTCATACAAAATTATGACATAGTCATTGGGTTATGTATACACAGAAAAGAAGTGAGCCTATTTCCAAAGTCCAATGATTAGAGTATCCACCCAGAGCCATATTTCTCTCCTATGAATAATTAACTTTATACATGTGCAACAGCAAGAAAATTGAAGACTGAGAAAGACCTGTTTGCAGTTTTTAAATTTATGTTACATATACGGTTCACTGATTTGAACACAAATCTTCAAGTGACAGAACACAACACTGGGGCAAAGACAGAAAGACAAATATGTCCTATCCATCTGTAGAGGTGTAGCACATTAGCATAGCTGTAACTGCAGAGCTTGTCTACACAGAATTTAACTAACTATCCCACGACTTTTCTAAGTCTTTCCAATTTCAGTGATTGTCTCCAGGGGAGAAGGGGATATCATATGTTTTTACATTACTGATCATATCCAGTCCACTTACTTTGACCACCTCCAGTTTGGTAATTAGGTCCTGTCAGGAAGACAGGATTTTCTTCCGAATATATTAAAACCATCCACCTCTTCCCATGTATTATCTAGCAATCTTTAGTACTTACTTTCAGAGGACTGTAATAAGGACTAAATTTAGGAGCAAGGACAGATTTTTCCTTGCTTTTGGCATATTTTTTCCAGTAATTTTGCCATAAATAGTGGAAATGTTTGAAAGCAGCTTAATTTCTTTGTAGACTAGCTGTTATTTGTTGTTCTTCTTGCTGTTTTACTTTCCTGTTTCTCATTTCTGACTAATCATCCATCTTCTTCCTAGTCAGGGTTCTGGATGACTGGTCAGTTAGAATATATCTTTGTGTTAATCTTTGATTATCTATTTCATAAGAGGGTCCTTGCTCCTATAGACATCTGACAATTAATATTATTGACTTGTATATCATTTACTCTGGCTCCAGAAATCCTGCAGCTCTTTCTCAAACAAATGGGAAGGAGAACAATTTTGACATACATCTAAAGCATGACTTATCTCACTCCTCATTGAGCTTCTGAGGTAGGCCAAGCCTGCTATGTCCTAGTAAAGTCTATCACTCTTCATTGACTCTAAAAGAAGTCCCAAGATCTACAGTTTAGACATCTACATCTGAAATACTTTCCAGCTCTCAGATGAGATGAATCCTAACCCAGGGTGCATGAACTCCTTCCTGTGTGCTGTGAAATGGGACAGCGGGGTGAAAAAACTCCAAATGTCCAAGAAGGCTGAGAGACTTCTTCATTTCATGACTCCTCCATAGGATCCACTTGTGAGATTTCTAGGAAGCCTCATGTTAAATGATACCTCCCCTTTTACACCACTTGGATTAAGGCAGAAGCTGACTGAGGCTTCTTCAGTCTCTTCCTTAACACATTCTTCTGCCTAATCTTTGGAATGTATCCTGTGGCTTTTTTTCACTTGTTTTGGAATGTTAAGTGAATAAACAAGTCCAGTACAGATATTTTTATGCTGCACATTTATGACACTCCCTGATTTGAGTGCAAATGAGTGGCAACACTACTTGTTTGAGAAAATCCTCTTCTAAGAGATTGGCTAAACATAAGGACACAATCTGTCTGAATTCATGCACCTTGTTCTAACTGCTTGGGTAGTTTTCTTTAACACAGCAACCATAATTTACCCTCCTAGCAGTGGGTAATAATACAGTCAAGGCAAGAGTTTATAATATTCCTGTCAACTACAACAATATCCTAATAACAAAAAATAAACTGTTGCAATATATTAACATGAGCGTATGCACAAAAAGAAAAATTACTTTACACTGACTTCTGAAATATAAGTAAGCTCATGTTGAAAAAAGGAAGATTTAAGTAGCAAATACATAGAAACCACTTCCCATATTGCTTTTCTAAAAATAACCACATGAAGTAATTGCATATAAATCAAAATTTTGTCAGATTTCACATAAACCAGTGACAATCTGAGTATGAAATTCCAGGAACCGAAACACAATTTTTCACAATCTAAATGCATAAAACTGAAGCCAGTGGGACATTTCAGTACTAGTTTTGTAAGACAGAAGTATCAAGATTTCACTCATGGGCTTTAAGAGTTTCTGATTGCTTCTTGCTTCTGTTATTTTTTCAAATTGAAAAGGTAACATTGAAAGCTCTGTCTGCATTTAGGATGTTCTCTAAAGGGTAAGAGAAAGAGAAAAAGACAAAAGGAAGGCTGGCAATTTCCTTGAATACCTTCTTTTGAATTCTCGGTTGCCTGGGTGTTACTCAAATCTGATGATTTTCCTTTGCATTCTCTAACCTTCTACAGCAGGTGAGAAATGCCCAGGAGGATTTGACTGCGAGTTTTTGGCCGCTGTCACCGACACCCCGGGGTGCCGTGCCCGCTGCGGGCTGCGGGGCGGGGGCGCGGCAGTGCCCCGGCGCAGCCNCACTCCGTGGCAGCTATTACCTATTCAGGACCTCTGTTAATGTGAATCTGTTGAGTTGCTATTATCTGCAGTATGTATCCCTTTGCCAGTTTTTCAAGTGTTCTTCTATTAGTAATATTATTAATTATTATTATTATTTTAATTTTGCTAGACATTTTCAAATCACTAATATCACATAATATTCATAAATGCCTTTTTTGTAACACCTTTTACATTGTTCTTTCCAATTTTTCTTAGTCATGTTAAATTGTATTGATTTTTAGCCTTCATGTAATTATTCCAGAAAAATCCTTATTGTTGGTCCTCCAGTTGCACCTCTAGCACTTCCCACACAAGATTATTTGGCAACTTTTATTACCTTTTATACACAAACATTTCAATTCTTCCATTGTGTACTATGATAATGCTGTGATGATGACTTTTCCCTATCAATAACATTTACCTTTTTTCCAGAAATAACTTCTGTAATTCTGAAGGAGTATTTAAACTCCTATATGGATGATATATATGTGCTGTATGAATGCAGAAACCACCTGAATGGCCTGAGTGCAGCTCTGAGCTACCCTGCTTATATCCCTTTTAAAGCTGCAGTTTGTTGCCTCTGCATCACCCTCCTGTCATGCTGGCAGATAAACTATTTTGGACCAGGCACCTAGTCTAGATATATCTGTAATGGAGCTGCAAATGGAAAACTGGGTCAGTAATGATTCCATGAGATGCAAGATTTGCTTCAGAATATATACATTACAATACAAAATATGTCAGTAACATGTTTCATGTATTTACTCAATACTAAATTTTAATGTTTTTTATGTTTTTCCCTGTTCTCCATATTTGCTGGTGTCTCAGGTGGGTGAAAATTATTGAGTATACACAGCCTTCCACTGTCCTCTTTCTTATCTTCTATGTATGCTACAAGACACCCCAGAAGAACTGGGAAATAATGGAGCACTTCAAATCCTCTCACTATACATTCACCCAGCAGCTCTTGAAGGAAAGATAAAAAGGCATTGCAGACCATGTTTTTCTGGTGCACAACCAGGGACTGACGACTTCCAAATAACTCACATCAGTTCACGCTGTCGTCCCCTCAGGCAGACAGTTCTGTAAGGTCAAACCTGCTCAGACTTTTCTGAAGAGAACCTCAACGAGACCAGCTGATTTTTGTGGTGCAGCTTACAGTGGGCACATAGTTTTGCCTGCTTCAATGCTCCATTTAACAAACACATGCATTTTGCATATTTCTTGGTCTTGGTTACGCTTTTTATTTGTACTCAATTTTTTTCCCAATTATCTCACAGCAAGCATACAAGTGAGTATACTCATGTGGATGTCTCGAGCAATTGTTCCGAGGTTTTGGCAATTTCTGAGGTTAAGAGTATCTAATTGATAACAATGAGTTGTATAGCACAGATACTGCATAGAAAATTAGTTCCAAGGATGCTAAGAATGTTGGATAAGCTGAGCTGTCAAATAAACATCCTGTTTATAAACTCAACTGTTAAATAAACTCAGTCTGCTAAAATACAGCCTACAAGAGATCTCAGTAAGTGATGGATGAAAAGTCATACACAATTTAAAAAATGACTGGCATATGAATTTAAATTAAACTTCATTTGGAGAGGTAATGGACAACTCTAATTAAATAAAAGCACAAATTAGGCAGTTTCCATGGAGACTTTGCTCACATGATCTCCCTATATTGTATAACTCATCTCTTTGTCCTCTAACGTGGCTGCACAGGAATCAGCTATAAGTAATGAAAGTTATAACAAAAATATTTGGAAGGATCCTTTACATTCTTGTAAATAAGTAGGAGATCTTACTGCTAACTTCAAAATAAAGATAGTTTTATATTTTTGAAAAAGCTATGAATTGATTCCAAAGGTCTATCATGCACATATATTCAGAAACTGTTACAGAATGAATTCATAATGTTATTTTCCCTTGCAAGAAATCAGCATCATAAAACAAATCTGCCCAAAACTAGACTAAGATGCTAGGAGCAGTCTAATCAAGACTAAACATATGTGGGTGTGAAGTGTTTGAGGGAAAAAAAAAAAAAAAATCTTTTTCAAAATTAAAGGGAAAGGTCATGCAATGAGAACCCTAAGTCAGATTCTGACTTTGCTGTAAGCATTCCTGTGCAAATTTGGACAATCCATTTAATCTCTTTCTGTCTCAATTTTACATTAGAAGTAGGATAAAAATTAATTTCTTTCTTGTAGCTGTACTACATTTGTTAATGTCAGTGAGCCTGTTGTCTAGAACAGCCTATAGAGAGCACAAAGAGATAAAATGTCCTTCCTGCAGAAAAGCTACGTTCTGTTATAAATAGGGTCCATTGCAGATATTTCAAAGGAACTTCCAATTCCTTTGTCATTCCCTTAGGTTTATGAATCTGTATGAGGGATATGAGTAAGTCTTAGTGATTAGTTTACTTCCTAATTATGAGGACTTCTTATATCTTTATATTTTGTCACTATACATATTCATATCACTATTTCATTATTCACCTTCTCTATCTCATAGATATACAGGGTCTCAGCTTGCCCTTTTCTACCTACTGGTAGCACATTCTACACCAGTGGACATAGAAGAAAGTTGTGTTCTTAGCATGGAATGCTTCAATGGGCAATGAATTGCAAACAAAGAGATTATGAAAATAGGATGATTTACAAGATTAAGTTTTTTCACAATGTATGGAACACAGTTCACACAGTTCACAAGGGACACATATCAATATACAAACTACTGCATCACAGACAGGTCTAAAGAGAAAGCAAGACTCTTGCTCTGAACCTGAAACTAAAACATAGTAGGAAAATTCTTCACTCTCAACAGGACTCAAAAACATTGGCAAAAAAATGAAAGGCTCTAAAAGTGCAGAGAAATTTGCTTCTGTGAAAGCCCAATGTATAGTAAAATGATGCTGTGATCTGAATAAGTAGGAGAGCAGAAACTATCACTTACATGTAGTATCTCATTTTCCTTTTTAAATATGTGATGTATCTGTCATTCATTCCAGTTCAACACTGCACAGATGACACTCAAAACTGTGATAGGAACTTGTCACAGCTGAAGTTCTCCAGACTTAAGCTTGGAAACGTCAGGAGATATTGCTGAGTTGGAACCAGCTTGACACATCCAGACGGCTCATTGAGCCCCGAAGCCACTGCACGTACAGTGGGAAATGACACAGACCAGTGCCCAGGATGGAGCTGGTGAGGCACAGGTTTTGTCCCCACTACAGGGTGGATGTCTGTCAGGAGTGTGGCCTGGCTTGTGCTATTCCATGCCCTGCTAAGGAGACATTCTCCAGGGAAGCACTGCTTGGCATGGGCCAAATCTGGTCAAGGGTATGTGCTGTGGCAGGGATGAATAATCACTTTCCCCATCCTTCAAATTTTGGCATCTCAGCTTTAACATCTTAACCTGATCTATCAGTTTAAATTCTCTTTCTTCACCTGCAAAGTCTTGCCTCTCTGTTGGCCCTAATTTTTCAAGCATTCATTCTACCCTTAATAACCAGGCATACTGTTTCCATCTCCTAATTGTACTTCTTTTATAACCTATTCATCCACAGAATAGGTCCCAGTGTTAGTGGAATTGTTGCTCACATACTTTAAAAGGTTCACATCAGCAAGACTTATAATCAATTAACTGCCTTCTCTATCACAATATAAAAGTAAGACTGAACTAGAACTGCTACTGAACTTCTTAGTTCATAGGATTTTGATTTATTTATTATTGGCCTGCTCTGGACCTTGCATCAATTTTTTTCACTGTGTACTTTTCTTTCAGCCTCCAAGCTCCCTATTGCAGATGTTGTTCTTTAGTTTCTATATAGTGTCTGGTATTATAAGGCTGGCAACAAATGAGAGAAAACACAGCCCGAAAAATGTCTGAATTAAACTGCAGTTGGAATTTCATTCAATCACACAATGACAGAATGTGTCCAGAGGATGAATATGGGACACTCACCACATCACTCCTTAACCTGAGAAAACAAAATGACCTCTCCCAGACTAGGGAAACTTAAAGATCTAGAAGAACAATCTCCTGTACCTCAAGTCCTGCTATGCAATCAAAGCATTTCTTGCAGGTGGCCTTTCACCCTGGCCAAAGACATCCCCAGACTGCTCATTGTATGTGAGGAGAACAGAAAACTGCAAACTGGTCCTGACCTCAGGGAAAAACCAAATGTCTGCATGCCTGAGAGATGTTATGGGCTCCTCACCCCTCCTGACAGTGAATTGGATTGGTCTGGACCTTCACCAAGAGGTTAAAAAATCTTCTAGGAAACCTATTCCTTTCCTCACGCAATCCTCAAGAGGTTACATCCAAACTTTATCACATCTGTAAAGCAAACTAGGCATGGTGAAGGCTCCTCTGGCCATGGGGCCAACTGGCATGCTCTAGCCATATCTTCAAGAACAGGTTGCATCCATCCAAACTGAGATGGGGAATGATCCCTTGTCCGTGCTAATTCCCTAGTAAAGCCTGGAAATTATTTGGGACAGAGAAAATTAGTTGGCCAAGTGTAAAACTAAGACAGGGACCTGTCTGAGCAGCATTACAAGTAATCAAATTCCTATTTGTTGGGCATTGTCCTGGCACTGTTTAATTTACTGCAGATGTAGCCCAGGTGGCAGTATTGTCAAATACAATATTCTCATGCATTGTTCTCAGAGCATGCTGATAAGCAACAAATGCACAGAAGGACAGCAGGGCTGGGAAAACTCTGACTGAAATGAAAATTAAAGCTGATAGTAGCAGATTTAGGGTTATTGAGGTTTTCCTTTGCAAGACGCCTGTGTGAAAAGTATTAACAGTAAGAGGAAGTCATTGTTTAATTAAGTTGCTTTTGCTTTTCTCATCACAGCCTTCTTTTTTCTTGTTCTTATTTTTCTCTCTCTCTCTCTCACACACACAAACACACACACATAGAAATGTTCCTGATGAATTCAGCAAAGATCCTTTCTTTCCAGTATCTGGCTCAAGCACTGGCCCAAAAGGATATTGCTAGAAACAGGGAAAATACATAGATTGCCTAAAATACCTTTCCAACTTCCTGCAACCAACACTTAAGGAACTTCCTGAGACAGAAGTTTAGTCTAGACCATCATTTTTAATAGCCACCAATGGGTCTATCCTCTATGGATTTATCTAATCTTCTCTGAGCCCATTTATACTGATAGCCTCTGCTGCATCCTGTGCCAATGCACCTCACAATTTAATTATGTTTTATTTGAAAAAGAATTTCCTTTTTGTTTGTTTATCAGGATGCCTGATAATTAAATTAGGTGCCTCTAGTTCTTTGGTTGTGAAAAATAATGGAACATTGAGCCCTACTCGCTATGTCTATATAATTTATAATTGTGTAGACCATATCACTCCCTTAGTCCTCCCTTTCCCAAACCAAAGAATCAATCTGTTTAGTATTTTGTTATAGCAAAGCTACTCTAAAACTTTCAATATCCTTTTCACTCTTTGTACATTTTTATTTCTCTGCCATTCCATTTTCAGACGCAGCAACCAGAAATTCAAATGGCTTTACAGTATGGGGTTTTTTTTTACTGTGTTATGGTGTGATTCTCTGCTTTCTTCTATTTTATTTTTTAATATTTTCATCTGCCCTTTTCATAACTGAGAGAATTCATTAGTCATATTCAGTTGTGCCCAAGAGAGACAATTTGTTTGGCTTTCCAGACACAAACATACTTCTCTTATATATTACACTAATAAATATTGAAGAATCCCAGCCTTTTACTTAGCTCAGATTACTATCAAAACTCTTGAAACAAACCACCCTTCACAGCCCCTGAAAATCAGGACTGAGGAATTCCTGTTCTCTTGCTTTCATCCAGCCTTTCCACTTTGATACAGTATAGTTCCAGACAGCAGGACTATGAAATCAGGCACCAGTTTTCAGAGAGAGTAGCCAGGCACACAGCCTAATAAATCAGGGAGAGGAATCTGGCCGTGTCCCCCAGATCCTTTCATGGAAAAAGAATAAAATAAAATATATTGCAGGGGACCACAGAAGCTGTCAGGGATCATCTTGATCTTGGCACACTAACTCCTACCTCCCAGCTTTTGGCAGCTGAAAATCATCCACAAAACACAGGTTGCCTTAGCAATATTGTGGTGATCACCCTGAAAAGCTTTGGCTCCCCACAGCAGCCTCTCCTGAGCCAGCCAGGGTCATTTTGCTCCTTGGAAGGCTTTCTGATCTGCCTTATCCCCTTTACCCCAGAGATCTGCAAGTTCCTCTTCTCTTCCTCACTTGAAGCAATAAATGCAAAAACGTGTTGGATGATGCTGTGAAGTCTTAAAGTCGAGTTACTTTTCAGTCATTCTAACACTTAAATGAATAATTCAGTTAAATAACTCTATATTTTCACGTCAAAATTAGCAAGTGACTGCGAGCAAAAAAGGAGTAACTCATTGATAAGACATTGTGTTCAAACTCAGCTCTGTGTGATGTGCTTCAAACAGTCTGTGAAATTCCTAAAAGTTCTTCCTGGATTTTTCACAGCTGAATGATTATGTCAAACCCTGTACAAGCTATTTACCCTTTACTGGTTTTCAGGATATGTGAGAGGAATTCCAAATATTCTATAATAAAAAGTGGGAATATTAAAAAATATTATCTCATTATTGTGGATTATAACCCACATCCTGTGAATCCAGTGGTTCTGGATACCCCAGGAAAATCTTTAGTTCTCCCTACAGCTCTTCAGAATCCATTATATTTCTTTACACAGGTAAACTACAACAATTGCCTTTGGTACAATTTCATCTTCCACGCACTGTGCCAGCTCTTGGAAGGACTCGCAGCTACCTCACAGTGGACTACTGAGGAGGTCCAGAAAGTCTACCTTGGACCTTGGCAGAGAGGAAATAGAAAATGCATGTCAGGAACACAGAAGGATTTTGCACAGCTGTGAAGGCTTAACTATCCTGTCAGAGAAGTAAAATGCTCACCAATATTAAAATACCTGCAGAAATTATGTGGAAACATACTTAAGACTTGAGTCAAAAGTGAGGAAGAATGCCAGAGCAAAGTGTAGGACAAAGTCCAGTAGTGAGAGAGGAGTATACAAGTCAGAAAACTTGCCTTCACCTCTCCTAAAAATACATTAAAATTGTCCCTGAATTGCACTGGTTTGTGAACAGGAAACAGGATATTTCTCTTACTGGATGAGTGTAGTTATTTAGTGATCTATTTTCTGCATATGCTTGGAAATGAAAGTCATTTAGAAAAAATAAACTGTAGCTAAATTAGCCTTTTCAATATATTTCAAAATGACTTTTAGAAAAGGCATTTCTTTAAGACTTTCCTTAAAAATGACTGAAATCTCTAATACTAAAGTATGTTTGACAGAACATGGGTTTTGTAACCTTTCCATTGTCAGGTTAAAACTAGCTATTCTCACACTATATTTTGCTTTACTCTTTGGTAAAAACCACAACCAGATATACAGCAACTATTACTAGTAGGTCATGGCATTCTGAATTTACAGATTCATTTTATGGTGGGGCAAAAAGGTCCGAGCAATGGCCCTGTCTTTGAAATGTTCAATAAATAAGATATTTTAACATTAGAGAATAACTGCATTTGTTACACTGATCTACCATGGTAGGAGACATTTAGCATGGAAAACCTTTGACCCCAATGGGATGTGAGGGCAAAGTCAGCAGTTCCACTGAAAACTGAAATTAGCTATTAGAATCTCCAGCTGTGAAACCCCTCAATGAGGCTTTTGACATTAGATGATGAAGCTCCCTATAACTGGAGACAGGATGTGCATGTATTTTTCTCTATGTGTAGGGTTAAAAGAGAGCAGAGGGAGAGCTCAAATATATTCATTCCTACACAAGACAATTTTGGTGAGGATTTCTGTGAACACTGAAATGGGGTGGTAAGATTGACAGCTGGTGGGGTTTTTTATTTAGCAAATATGATTACATATTATATAATATGCAGCTTCCTTTTGGCAATTTAGGCAGATTTGAAATGCAGTACCTATAAACGAGCCCTTTTTCTCTCTCAAAAATAGCAATAACAAGGACAAGTTTTCTTCCTAGAAAGAATCATGGGTCTGGAGCTGCTGTAGCAGGCAAAGGCTGATGGATCAGGATGCCTCATTTCTTTGCCCTATGTTTTCATCATCCTGTGGATGCTGCTGAAATTATGCTCAGTGGCTCAGATTTAATGCATTTTCCAGCAATTGGTTATTAGTTCCTCCCCGACCAGCCCTGTGCAACTGCAATGTGAGACTTGCTCTCTCATCTACCTCCTTCCATCTCTCTTCTCTTTCCCTTGTCCTGTATCCCTCTCTTTTCCATCTCCTTCATAGATATGCTTCATTTTTTTCTTCTTTTTCCTTTTAATTCTCCCCCATTAGTCATTCTTTTCTGTTTTTTTTATTATCTTCTTCTTCCATCCACAGTTCTAATACTACTGAGGTACAAGTAATATGGCACTGGCTGAAGGTCACCTGAAGATTTTGTGCATGATGCATGTATAGTCACAGATATATGCTTTACTGAGTTATTTATAGTTTTTAATGGAGCACTACAAATATTTTGAAAAACCAAATAAATTTTCCTCATTCCCACAGCAATTTTCAGCTACAAATTATAAAATCACAGCTTAGAAATAACTTAACATTAATAAAATTGTTGAGTGATAATATAAAATGAAAGAAACATCTATATTTTCAAATTAATTTCATACATTTTTTATTCTTTTTCACAAGTTAAAAGAGATGTCAGGCAGCACATGTTCAAGGTAGAAAAATGATACTTCTAAAAATGTCAAAATAGGGTGCTTCAACAATTGAAATATCTCTTTTTTTCCCCCTGCATTTTTATTTTAAGAAGGAATTTGTTTGGAACTGACTCATAAACAGTTTCAGTTTTAGGAAGGTTGTGCTTTACAAAGAAAAGGGTTTTGCCAACTACCTCACCACAGAGAGCTTTCTCTCTAATGCATTTGTTTAACACTCTGAACAGTGGGTGCAACCCTCTTTGGGTCCTCTCTAGTTGCTCTAGAGATTATGCAATATATAGCAGATATTTCTGTGATTGCTTAGCATACACAGACACACTGACTCATTACATTTTAAAACAAATTACAATGTGCCTGAGGTGAACCTTTCTGTTTGTTGGTTGTGACATTCAATTACGACCTGTGCAGCTGCTGGGTTATTTGGATTTTCCCTATGACACAAACAGAAATGACGTTGAAGGAGAATCAGCTCTCTGTGTGGCCGGTGAAAATGGAAAGCAAAATGATCAGCTGTCCCTTGCAGGATGGGCAGAATCAATATTTAGGATGTTGCAAAAGGTATACAGATGCTTGGCAAGTTCCTAATCTTAAACTTCACTGTAATGATCTCATGAAAAGAGACGAATTTTTAATTTAATTTCTCAAGGACAGGTTTTCACTGAAGCACCTGGGGAGCCTGGGCACCTTTGTCTTCCTCCCCTTGGTGGGGAGCAGTGGGCAGCTCTAGACTGGTCTCTGTCCAGCCCATTTCTCCAGGGACTAGGGAAAGTGCTGGGTTGCCAGGCTCATCACCTCCAGTCTCAAACGAGGGCCTAAAGCAAAGTGACATTGAGCCACACTGTCATGATGACTTAAAAAGGAACTGAGAAACTGAACACAAATATTTGCTCTCAGCAAAGGTGCTATTTGTTCAGGTCACCTCACTAGCTGCAGTTATGTTTGTAGCTGCTACGCTGGCAGACGTACAACCTAAATTTCTTCCACATTTAAGTGCTGCTAATCCTACTTGAGCCACAAAGTAAAAGAGTTTCCAGACCTTGTTCACTACAAAAATTTGTCTTTGAGGTCTGTGTGTGGGCAAATACACACGCAGAGCCAAGGTCACTGACATTATGCACATGGACTCTTTCTACTCCTGTATCTGCAAGGCACAGATGTTCATCTGGCCTTCTCCTGCCCTGGCAATGATACATAGTCAGGAATACATCCAACTTGCTCTTTGGAAGAACTCGCACGACTGAAAAATTTAACAAAAAAAAAAAAAAAAAGGTTTAATAATATCAGCTTAGATATTTGATCAGATTTGGTTGGTTTTATGTGCTTAAGAATATCAGCTCTGCTGAAGTAACCATCCATCAGCCTGTAAGGCAAGTCAAATCAGTTAAACCATAGCCTGAAAGGTAAAAGTACCTGGAATTAGATCATATCTGCCAATAGTACAGTGTAAAGAAGTTCAGTTACCAAGGGTCAGCAGACATATGGTGACTTAATAAACTACTGCAACACACTAGTGTGGCAGGGCCCTCACTGTGATCTGTCCATCACAGGCACAAAATATATAGGAAAATAACACATCATTCCATTTACAGTTACATTTGGGCAGTTTCAGTACCTTGAACATTGTATCTTCTAATTGCAATCTGTTTTTACCACAATCTTACTCTGATATCTGTTCAGGACACCCATAAACATTTGCTGGCATGTTACATACAGTCATGCAGTATTTCAGGCATGGCTGCATTTTCAATGGAAGGAGGAGAAAGGCTTGTATAAGAATCTTCAAGCTCACATTACAAATGGAAATCAAATTATTACTGTTAGGCTCCTTTTGCTTCTCCATATCTTTGTTTATTCAAGGCCATAAATAGGGGCACCAGAAAGGCCAGAAGCCTAAAATGGAATATTGAGACTTTAATTTCTGATGTAATGCTCAAATCAAGCCCAGGCTGGTAGTGACAAAGTCCTTGGCTGAAAGTGAATTAGCGAATTCTGTGAATTCCCACAAGAGAGGCATGACATCATGACAAAACTTTCATCTCCTCTCTGTTGTCTCAGAATGAAAGGGCAAGAGGAATAAAATAACCTGTCAGCTTCTTAGCCCATCAGAGTCAAGTCACATCAGTGAGACAATACTAGGAATCTTGCTTTCATGTACCCATTATTCACCCGTTCAACTGGATGTAGTTCCTATGCTGTCATTCTGGTAGCTCTTAAGGACACTTGCAAATTTAAAGAATGCAAAGATGGTTTTGTTCTATGGAAATCCATGAGTAAGGCCTCAACAATTTTAGCAATTTGGTCTCTCAGTAATGAGATTTAAAATGAGTTTAAATCAGTGCTTAATTTCTGCTCTTTCAGGACAATGGCAGTGATTAGTAGTAATGTTTGACTTCCATTTTTTTAATGCAGCTGTAATACTGTCTGCATTTGGCTGCTGCTTTAATGATTACTAATGACTTTATTTTGAAAGTAGTATTACTTTTTGTATTCATTCTCCGGCCTCTGAGCAAAAAGCTAATTTGAGTCAAATTATGCAGTCTCTTCATACAAGACCTTCCGTTGGTTTAACTTTATTTGGAGTCAGTCCAAAGGAAAACGGCAGAGGTGCTGGAAGCACACCACATATTTACAGGTGGCAGAAAGAATATGGCTGTGTAAGAGAGCAGCTAAAAATAAATAAGCAAAAAGATGCCAAGATGACAAGAAACATATGTCAATTACTTTCTAGCCATCAGTTCCAGCACTGAAAGCATTTAATGGGTTAAATTTCACTGTTGCACCCCCAGTTCTCATATATAGAATCATCTCCCATCACATCCATGCAATCACCTATGGCAGCACTGATGGCTGTGCTCTGTGCAATCTCTTAATGAAAACGTAACCTCTGAGCATGTCTTATTTATGCATTCCCTCCTTTTGGGCTTCCTGAGGAATTTTTCTTGACTTACTCCTTCATGGATAAGTAGATTTTTGCGGGAGAGTGTTGTTGGGGGTTTTGTTCTTGTTTTACTCTCTTTTTTCACTTATTATTCCCGTTATTAGAAAATATCAACTCCTTGAAGCCTAAATTTCTTTGCAAGAATGTATCATTTTTGATGAAGGTTTCCACCTGCAGTTAATAAGAGAAGGAAGTCTTGGAAGGACTTGCTAATTTTGACATTGATTCAGCACAGAAGAAACAGCTGTCAGCTGTTACTTTATCTGGGTCAGACTTGGTGTTAGAAAACAAGTCCCTCACTTTGATCAAGCACCCAAAGTATCTTGGTGTTCTGGACTTGATATTTTCTAGGGCTTTTTTTTGGACCTACTTAAACTAATTTAAATGGTCAAATGTTTGTAAGACAGGGGGAAGATGATTCACCATGCCAAAAGTCAAGTAGATTCAAGTAGAATAGAAAAAGCAGAAAAACAGGTTTGGGTTTCTCATATTGTCACTAGTGGTCATACACCCCTTCAGCCACTCATTAAAAAAAAAAAAGGAGAAAGGAAAAAGCAAACATAAAGGTTTCAGTTTCTGCTGGGTCTGTCTGGGAGTTAGCTTGCTTTCTTCATGTCACCCCAATGAAGAAGGAAAAGGAAGGATGTTTGTGGTAATGGCAAAACCCACAATATGTGGTTATGGATTTGTCCAAGTCAATGCTATGGTTGCTGAGTCCCTTGTTTCCGAGGAATGGCTACACGCTTACCTGCCTAGGGGAAGTAGTGAATGAATTCCTCTGTTTGGTTCCATGTACAGCTCTTACTTTATTAAGTATCATTATCTTGGTCCATGAGTCTTTTCACCTTCCTTCTATTTTCTCTCCACCCCGTGGCAGAGGGAATGAGGAAGCAGTTGTGTGGGCATTTGGCTGTTGGCTGGGGTCAGCCCATGACCCAGTTTTGCTGCAGTCCTGAAAACTTGCAGTCCTGACAAGTCCTGTGATAGTGAAAAACTGTTTTCTGTTCAAATGTCTAATTCTCCAAATAAGACCAGTACCTGTTTGAATATCCTCCACACTTAATTTGAAATTTCTAATATTGCACCACCCAGATTGTTGACTTAGTGGACAGTTGTACTCAATGATCTTAGAAGCCTTTTCCAACCTTAATTATTGAATTTTGCAGCTCATTCCATAAAAGGAAGGGGAAAAGCTTTTTCTTCCCACAGAACTTCTTTTAAAGTTTTTGGATTTATGGACAAAAGGGAAATTATCAGTGACTAAAACTTACCGCCTTTGAAATATATAGAACATGACATATTTTGTTGAAAGGCTTTCACTGATACAAAATCCCATAATGTTATGCTCAAATACCCTCTCCACCACCCTGAAAATTACTACATCATAGAGGCAGTGAGAGCAGGGCCTCCTGTTCCATCCTGTGCTCACTCAAGTAGTTTTCCATCTCCTACATCCTGATGTGTACTTATCCATCTTCAGCCCTCTGTTCTCACACCCGTAAGCACACTTGCTCAAGATCATATGCCTTATTAAGAGTCATTACAGCACATGAAACTTTAATCTGGCTAGAAATCACCTGTTGCTAAGCAATAGCAACTCAGGCCTTCACCACCAGGAATAGACACTGGGTCCTGATAAAAACTTCCCTGAAGCCTGAGCAACAGCAGCCTTGTTGCCATCAGTACTGGAGCTAAACACCTCGGCCAATCTGCTGAACTAATTAAGGGAAATCACACTTGATGGCAGGATAACTGTGTCCATGGATAATGTTGTCCAGGACAGCATGACAGGGTTTCCTTCACAATTCATTAAATTATGCTACTCGTGTTCCGGACACGTGGACCCAGCCCTGGGTAGACCCAGGGGACTCTAAAATATCCCTAGCTGTTTATGTTTAGTTTCTCAGTTGGCAACAGCTTTCTTCTTCTCAAAACTCCAATCAGAAGTTGTAAATAACAAGGAAAACTTCATTAAAAGAACTCCCAGACAGAGAACTAGCATGATATCTGTAAATCGCTGCTCAATCTGTGTCGTAGTAATTTCTCCTCTTATTTGTTCTTCTTGAAATTAAACATTATAAATACTATTCTCCTAAATTTACAAAATCTCATTGCTGCATTGCTCAGCTCATGGTTTCCTAATGCTACAATGCTAGATTTCATATATAAGTAATGAAATAAGTAATTAATAATAGATTATTATGGTTATTCCTAGTAATATGATAGTATTAGTATTTCTAATACTTATTAGAATAATTGTTTTACTGAAAACAGTTCACAAAAAATGTCCACAATCTGGGACAGCAAAGCCCTCAAATGGAAGTTAGGACACCTGGAAATTCTGCAGCCATGGAAATTTTCATCCTTGTCTTTTATTTTTTTTTAAGAACACTAATGGCTTCAAGGATTAAAAATGCAACATAATAAAAGCAACAACGAAACAAATCTTTGGGTGCCCTGCGTAGGAAGATACAGATGTCTCTTGCTTAGGTCGTGATTCATGTAACTGGCACATAAATATTGTGACAACATACACATAAGACTTTGAAAACAGATTGTCTAATCTACCACCATAGTAAATAAATAATAGTAATAATAGTAAACAAATGGATATGCAAATGGAGTGGTAACTTAGGGCTGCACTGTCTGTATATATTGAATGCAAAAACCATCATTAATTGGCATATTTATCTATTTCCATTTATAGAAATCAGATTTCCCCTGGAGATGCATCTAAGAATACAGAGCATATGAAAGTATGAGTAAAAGTAATTTCAATGTTTCATTCTATACTTTATAAAAATTCTGTAGGTTCTTATTCTGCTGTTTCAATTATGTCATGTGTTATAAACTCTGTGAAAGTTTTAAAAGTAGACACTGATGCATCCTTTGGTTGTTTCTTGCCTTTTTTCTATCCTTTTGAACATAATTAGGAGGAATATGATACATCTATAGAAAGGACAACATCAGGCTGAAAAATAAAATTTCCTTATATAATGATTCATCAGATAATCAGACATAAATCTTATAGTTATAGTAGTAGAAACCTACTACTTGCTTGCCAAGTGCAAACTGGAAAAATCTTTACTCATCATACTTTGCAGGAGTTTATTAGGGATTACTAGAATCCTTCCTCTCTGAAATGTTTAAGACTTCACACTGTAGGTTATATTTGACTCCCTGATCCTAGCAGCCTTTCTCACAACAACATTTTTTTCTGCCTTTCCCACCACTAGTTAAAACATTTTTAGCCAACAATATATTTCTTCTATTGTTTGTAAATCATATTACTAAATGATAGATTTTGTTTGATCTTCTCCTTTTTCCATGGACACGAAGTCAAAAAGTAGAGACAGGAGATAATTGTATAAATCCTTCAGGATCCTAGCTACATGTCCAGCCTGCTTTTATTGCTGGGATTTCACTTCATGTACCACCTCCCTAATTTCCTTCTTCAATAATCTTTTTAACTTTTTTTTTTTTCTTATGGTTCCAGATTATTCTTGGTGCTTTCTTTATGAAGTTGATTTTTTTTTTTCAATGTGTACCCAAAGCTCACCTCTACATGAAATAATAGGCCCTATAATAGTCTTGTATGTATCAAGCTTGGCTTTTATTAGTATTTCAAAGCTGTCAATTATCTGCTGAGAAAAGCAAGAGGCATTCTTACTTTGTACTTGTGCTGTTCCTTAATTAATTTTCTTATTAAATTGCAAGTAATTAACGTTCTCTGGCATTTGAAGTGCATTTTTTATATCAGAGATTATTTATCTAAACATGTTCAAGATTTTCCCATTCACTGTCAATGCTACATTTTTTCTTTCCATTAATCTTACAGCTATTTACTTCATCATTTGGAGTCTCCTATAACAAGATCTATCAATATCCCCTAAAATTCACTATGTTTATTACAACAGCTGCTTCTGCATATCTCACCACAGGAGAGAAAAATGTTAATACTTCTGATTTGTTGAAGTGGGTGAGGGCCAACATTTGTTTGAAAAGTCTTTAAAAAATATAACATATGAGGTAAAAGACAGTTCATGAGCAGATGAGAAGGAAATAGTTCATACCAATCAAGAACTTTCAAAAAGAAAAGCCTTTGCAGGAAAACCAAAAGAAATCCTGTTAACATAAATGCTGGTCAGAAAATATACAGCATTTTCTGGCTCCTGTTCCCTGGATTCAAGACATTTTATGAAGATATTTTGATCACAACAAAGCTTCACCATAGCTCAGCAAGGGAAATAAATTCATTCTCCCTTGGAACCCTTCCTCTGTTCTCTAGGAGCATGGCTGCAGCCCAGAGACCTGGCTGAGCACCATTTTTAGCTCTGAGACAGGCTTGCCATAGGAAGTGCCCAATATGGCAGCATTTTTCTAGCTGAAGAATTCAAAATTTAGAGGGTTTTATATTAAAACAGAATTTAAAAGTATTACAATATCCCTTATGAAGTGAACTTTTATTCCTAGGTACATCTCCAAAAGAATGTATTCTGTTGGAAAAAAAAAAGGGGGCAAGAAAAAGCACCTCCTTAGGAAAAAAAAAAAAACCAGCAAAAAACAAAACAAGCAAACCAGATTTTGTCTGAAAGGAAACAGAAAGGTGTATAAGTAGAAAAAGAAATTAAATAATAATGCTGAATACAAGTAATGTCTTTTAAAAGGAACTAATTCAAGTCTAGCTAATTCCTGGGCTGTTAATCCACAGAATCTGATGACTGGTAATTCAGTGTTTGCATGAGACATCAGTTTACCTCTTCACAATAAACAATTTTTTCCTCCATTATTTTTAAGTTTCAGGTATCTTTCAGCATCACTGTTGTACCTGGTATATAAAAACTCAATTTTGGTCAAAATGAACCTGTCATTTTTTCAATTGCCAACAGCTTCTTCTTGTTGAATTAATGTGAATTTTGATGAGTCTGTGTGGGTTCCAAAGTGCTAAGAGTCACTTTTTGTTTTTCTGCTTTTAATCATTAGCAATAAAAATAGAATTCAGTTTACTACATGGCTGGAGTCCTGAGGCTTCTGTCTTCAAATGCCAAATGTGTTGCTTTGTCTAGGCAAAGCCAACCTTTTGAGAAAAACAAAACAAAATAAAGCCCGGAAGACAGCTTTTCAAAATGTAAAAATTTGCTTAAATTGTTTTCCAAGTAACAAATCCATGGAAAAATATATTATGAAGATAATATTCTGCATTTGAAATGACTCACCAGACAAATACCAGGTCTTTTCTCATGTTACATTCTTAGATTCCAGAGTAGTTTTTAGAGTATTCCTTAACCTGAATCACTACTTTCTTGGAGCCTGTTTCTGCTATAACAAAATGCTTACATAAAACTTTGTGTCACTGTGTCTCAAAATTAAAATCTAAATTAGAATAAATATGCTCAATTTGCAAAACTTTTTTATTAATTTCCCTTTTTCTCTTTTCCCTACTAGTCCTGCATTTTTATTGAGAACTCTTCAGATTCATACAGACTGCACTTCGCTAAAAAGCCTGGAACTTGTCTTTGCTTTTCTGACCACTTTTGGCCATCTCCTTTCTTGCTTTTCTTAAGGTAGTATGTTTGCAGAACATAACATCTCCATTCTGTGCAAAAATGGCCAGATGCCAGCCAGACTTGGGGTGTTAGCTCTCTATGGATAACAGTAACATGACCAAGTCAAACTACAAAGTCTTCCAGGAAAAATAATAATAATAAAAAACCTCATGATAAAAAAATGTCTTCATTCTTGATGAGTAGTTCCATTATTCCTAAAAATATGAGTTGATGACAATGACCAAAATGCATGGAAAGGATTTACAGGAGTAAACACAACAAAGACTGTGTCTGAATAGCATAGAAAATGTTAAGGCTCAAGTTATGCATGGCTGAGAAATCAGAAAGCTGCAAAAGATGTTTTCCAGTTTTTTTCCCAGCCCATGGGCTGTAGATTGGGCACCTGAAAGTTGCAGTAAAAGTTTTAACTTTTATCAGGCAAAAATGAAGGAGAGATTCACACATTTTTTAAAAGGAAATTACCTGTTTACAATTAATCAGAGAATGGAAAATCTACATAATTCCCTTCTCAAATGTTTTACTTTCACAGAACTGATTTTGAGCATGCAGAAAGAGGACATCTGAAGTGTGGAAGAATTAATGAAAGGAAAAACAATACATAGAAATTGCATTGCTCTTATAGCTTATATGCTTATATGCTCTTATAGGTGAATGTCAAGGGGATAAGGGGTTGAGTAGCAACAGGATGCAGTTTGCTGAATTAAATGAAGAGTCTGCATGTCAAGGTTAAGAATAAAGTGGTATTTTTACCTTAGCTTTTCTCTGAAGGTCTGTGCTGTCCTTTCTGCTGCTAGACCATAATGGAAAATTTGACCTTTCAAATCCTTTTCACTAAATTTCTTGTGATAAATATTTCATTTGATACACAAAATGAAATTCAATAACCTATTTTCAATTTTCAAGAGATAAGTTAGTACCACTGGCCATGCTTTCCTGTGCATGTTGAGGCTCTCATGCCCTGGCCTTTCAAAGATGAATTAAAATTCAGAATTATAGGTAACTTTCTGAAAAAAAAAAAAAGAAAAATGATAAAGGAATGATGAAGTGGCAGCATCTGGGCAAATGGGAGAAAGCTGTAAATAAGGAGGTTGTGGGTCCTAATTAATGGTTTTGATTTGAAACCTTGGGCAAGAGGCAGTCTTTCTGCCTCAGCTATTCAATCGCCGTAATGCGAGACACAGCTGTACTCCTCAAAGACAGCTCCTGAGTTTCTATTCCTGAGTTTATTCAGGTCTTCCTTGCCAAAGGGGCTGCAAAGGGCCCTCTGAAAGCAACGCTGAGACGGAGTGGAACGGGCAATGCTCATGGAAGGGCTGTGTGTCTGTCCACCTGCTCACTGCAGCTGCTTGCTGCCTGCGCGGGACCGCGGCAGCAGCCGCTCCCACAAACTGAGACATCTCATTTTCCTTACACATCCCCTGGCCTCTGTTTGCCCCTCTCCAGCTTGCAGTCTCATAAATATACTGATTAAAAATATTATGGTTATAAAATATACCAAGCAACTACTAGTTCCAAACTGGCTTAATTTTTATGTCCCAGCTCCTAAAGCACACATTCTAGGCATCTCAGCATACTGTGACAGCTCATTCAAAACAAGTAGGGACAGAAACATAAATCCTGTTAAATTACTTCTAATACAGAATTTTATTTCACCAGTATGTTGCTATTTATAGATCAGAATAGCTGGATGAATAATTTCAAAGCAGAAAGAGATAATAGACATTGCAAAATGCAAAGACCAGACTCAGCACACAAATAGCAAAATCTGGTGGTAGGTGCAATGCTTCAACAATACTTGAAGAAAAAGGTAATGTGCAAGGCAAAAAAAATACTGTAATAAGGAAAACAATCAGCTTTTAATTTAAATTAAAATAATTTCAAGAGAATGTTTAAGACAAGTATTAAAGAAAAACATTGCTATTTGCCCAATCCATATTTTACTACAAAATACAGAGAGAGGTTTTCCTTGGACTAGGCTATCTGCATAAGACCATTTGAGTTTCACTTTTTCTTTTATCCACTGTCATAATTTGAGTTTGCACTGAAGTCAATGATGAGAGAGATTTCCAACACACTTAGAGCTAACTGTATTATTTCTATAGTAAAAACAACAAAAAGAAATGTCACTTGTGAATGCATTCAAATACAGTACAAAAATACATCTGTTACCTCTTAAAGTCAGTAGGCATGGCACTACAGAATAAAAATCTCATATTTCACTGTCCTGTGAGACATTTTTTTGGGGGGGATGGAAAATAGCCAAAAATAAATGTATTACGTTATCTTGTATTTGCATGTAAGATTCACTCACATTTAGACTATATTTAACATAACCATTTTACATCCTTTTGTTAGTCCTACACTGCACTACCATCCTGGTCAAGGCAGTATCTAAATTCTGTTTCCATGGCACCATTTACCTTCCCATGCCACTTGTTCTGTGTGCATTACTAGAAAATCCCAAGAAATGTTGTGTTGCTGTACCAACAATTGAGTTATCATAAGCTATTGAAGGAAGCTGTAAACAAAGCGATACATATCTTATTTCTTGATTTCTTGAATGGGTGTTTGTGGATTTTTTCCTTCATCTGTAACCAAACTGCTGCATTTTATTCGCAGCACTGTAACACTCCCAGTCTAGCTGGATCCTGCTGGATTCAAAGGAAAAGACTACAAGTTATGTAGATGAGAAGTACTACTTTCAAGCTATAAGTACACTAATAAATTAAACAATGTCCAGGAATGTCCCCAGGCCCTGGTGTGTAGTCAGATGTGCATAAATTGTTAGACTGGTGTGATGCATGTTTTTCACTCGTGCCACCCAGCATAAAACCCCACGGTTTCAGCAGTGGTGTGAGATCAGGATGTTCTAGGGAGATGCAGAGATCCCTCCATTTCCAACAGACACTTTTCATGCTCACATCCATGTGCACAGGCATGTTTTGGAGGCTGACAGATTTATTAATAAAATGCAGTTCAGATCATGCCATATGGTTCAGATCATGCCTTGCACTACTCCAGGGCATTTCTACATAGATGTAGATACAGCACCTACCCCATGCAGGAATGTTAATGGCAAAACAGCTTTTACAGCCCTCTTACCATGTTGTACCAAGGCCAAAAAATTCTACACGTCTGGCTATAATCTGTTATACTTTTATTAGGATATTATAGATGAGATTTAATTCACCCATAATAGCTACATATTAATGAAGGCATCTATATATGTGCTAAGCATCTGAGATGCCACATACTCAAAGATTTATTAAATATCATCAGTGGAGTCTGTATGGTGAGCTGAGGCCCCACTGATGAGATCTTTAATGACTGTCATGGGAACTTAGACATCTAGCCATCTTTGTCTGTAGGTACATATATTTGGTACTTTAATTCTGAACTGAGGTCTGTTCTAATGCTTGCCAGCATTACCTAAGGTCATTATAAACCTAAGGACATGAGAAAAACAGGCTAATTTTCTTGATTTCAAAATTGTAAGTGAAGCTAAAGAAATGAATGATAAATGAAGAAACTATGGTTTCAATTTGTACATGAAATCTTATTCCTTCTTCTCTGTTCCAGCATCTTGGCTAACTTTAAGGCCTGGCAGCTTGGGGTGCATAGGTCAGCTGAGTTTTGTCTCTCATTTAACACTGGGACTGGAGCATATTCCAGATCCTGTTGATGTCCAGGAAAAGGAGCTTGGGGAAGGCAGGTCCTTCTAGCATGCAGAGAGATGGAGCATCCAGAGAGCTGGGAAGCACTCAATTACTTGGTGGATACCTTCCATGTTTCACATTCTCCTCTCTCCCTTTTGCTGAGGGTACAAACCCTGGTTTCTCTTTTTCAACTCTTCCATCCCAAATTCCTTCCTGTTCACTAGGGAGGTAACTTGAGTAACACGGAACTCATTTACTGGCAAGGGGCCAAGAAGAACTTGGAGTTCTTCCCTTTCCTGTTCTCTGTTTCCACTTTTCTCCTTTCCATCCTATCCACATCTTCTCAAGACTTCCCATTTGGGAAAATTTTATTTCTGCTGCATCATTTTATTTAATACATGAAAATTGCATCATGGTTTTCATAAACAACCCTAAAATGGGGAAAAGTTAGATTTGTTGACTATGTTTTAACTCTTATAGTTAGAAACTATTCCTGTTGAAGATAAAAAAAGTCAATTTATTAATAGCATACAAGTGCTTTTTTAAAATATCAATTATTTTCATAATAAATAACATTTTAAATTAAATGTGTGAGAACTAGCTACTTGTACTATTAAACTGCTAAAATGACCTTAGCCAGTATTTCTTTGATGACTATCACCAGAAAAATTCAAAAGATTTATATNGGCCAAGAAGAACTTGGAGTTCTTCCCTTTCCTGTTCTCTGTTTCCACTTTTCTCCTTTCCATCCTATCCACATCTTCTCAAGACTTCCCATTTGGGAAAATTTTATTTCTGCTGCATCATTTTATTTAATACATGAAAATTGCATCATGGTTTTCATAAACAACCCTAAAATGGGGAAAAGTTAGATTTGTTGACTATGTTTTAACTCTTATAGTTAGAAACTATTCCTGTTGAAGATAAAAAAACTCAATTTATTAATAGCATACAAGCGCTTTTAAAAAAAATATCAATTATTTTCATAATAAATAATATTTTAAATTAAATGTGTAAGAACTAGCTACTTGTACTATTAAACTGCTAACATGACCTTAGCCAGTATTTCTTTGATGACTATCACCAGAAAAATTCAAAAGATTTATATATGAGAAGCATGTATTTAATCAGTAAAAGCAGCTGACTCCATATTTTTAACAAAGGCCCAACTTACATCCACTGATTTTCATTTCCCTTGAATTGCTAGTTAATTTATTGCTCAAATAATTCTGTAATTTCTAAAATGATATTATTACAAGTGTCTGACTGGAAGTGGGCACATAGTGGCATCCTGACCTATTTATAATGCTTCTTAAATATATTGCAATGTGTAATCTCCATAGGCTATGTAGCAATAAAAATGACAAAAAGAATAAAACATCCTCAGTGCACACTCTTCCAGTTATTCTACCACTAAATGGTCTAGAGGGTTAGCATATTCATAAATATATATATTTTCTGCAATTTAGTGAAAGGAGTGCACAATTATCATATTGACAGTTTCCCTCATAATATATTTGCCTTCAGCAATTTATGCTTTCTATAATGAGAAATCTGGCCATTTTATTACATTTGTCACAAAGAACTTAGAGCCTGGAGAGCAACATAAGATAAATTACCATTAATGGTGTAGCTTTTCCCCAGTACACTTATAAGAACTCAGCTGTGCTACAGCTGTTGCCAACTATTGCTAAAGAGATGAAGCAGTTTTCTCTCTCTCCTCCCAGCCTTCATTTATGAGATTTTCTTTTTTACTTTTCAGCAAAAATAAATGTGTTGACTTGTGAAAACCGTTAACATGGAGGTAAAGGCAATCTGTACTACATCACATAATGTTAAAAAATGCATCCTCCAATTCTTTCTTCTGGTTTTCCTTCTTGCCTTTTTTTTTTTTTCTCTGATAGAAATGTAAGATTGAAAGCTCCTAAGATGAAAAGAGTCTCAGAAACTTTCTGTGTGATAGTCTCCTTTTCTGTAGCCATTAATTACTAACTGCTACATCTCTATGCACAACCCTATGCACACTTGTGTGACTCTCGTGAAGTTCACCTTTGGTCATAATTGAATATGTTCTGAAAAGAAATAGGGTTCAAATCCTTGTTCTGGAACTAGTATAGATGTGACTGATGTGACATACTGGAATTTAAGACATCCTTTTGACCATAAAATCCCTATTTCAAACTTACAGACCTCGTTTTCAAGGCTAGATCCCTACAAAGTGATCTAGATTCTCAAATCTGCTCTGAATGCATACAAATATAATATAAATACCACCTATGTATCTATGCCAGGATATAAGCATATTTCTACCTAAGTAAGAGTCCAAAAGTTTAGATCTCAGATCTGCACTATGTTACTAACTCTAATTTTCCCTCAGAATCTAACATTTTTCACTAATTTTGTTCATCTGAAACACACTGTCCTAGGTAGGTAGTAGAAAGCACCTAAATTCCACAAGGAGATGCAAGGTAGGAATTTTTGCACCTATCTAATCTATTCCCTCAAACTCTGTTTTTGATTTTCTACACTGAGCAGCCCTCTCAAGATATCTATAAAAATTCCTGTATTAATACTTAAATGCACTAAATATTACCCATCAATTATTGTTCAATTAACCAAGAAGTAAACCATTATTATAATAATACCTCTCTAATATGTATTTCTCCTTATCAGTATATCTCAGATTTTCTGATGGAATAGTTGGTGGTTGGTGTCACAATTCATAATTTACAAATGGGGAAACAATCAAGTAAGGTTTTGTTGCTAGAAGTCATGCCACAGGCTACAGCAATAAGTAGATCTCCTAAATCCCTGGTTAATGCACAATTCAGATAAGCTATGAACACAAAAGAACCATTAAAGACAGAAGCAATGAGTCAGTTGGTCTTCACAGACTGATAAACAGTCTCTAATTATTCCTCTGTTCCAACAGACAAATCACACAAAAGGATTTACTCTTGCTCTTTTATGCCAAGTGGAAACCTGAGATTTGGGATGCTTTCCACTGAGATGAAAAAGAACCAGAGGAAAACTCAGCTAAGGTAATTTGGTATTCCTTTCACATCCCATCTGAGACACACAGTGTTCAGGCTTTTATAGGAAAACCAGAGTAAACAGTTGGGCTCAAGGACTGTCTGTGTCTCACTTTTATTTCCACCAGACAATTTGGCTTATTCAATGTCTGAATAGTTATTTATAAGAAGACATGTGTTCACTTGTCCATTCTGCATATCTTATGTTTGTAAGATATGAAAAGCAATTAAAATGGTGATGAGTCTGAGCCAATAAATTCTGGTGAGGGAGGGTGTGTTAGCTTAGGGTCAGGACCCTGATAGCTACATCCAAGTAGCTTTCATTTGCCCTGGAGCAGGACAGAACAGTCTTGTGTCTGTCCAGGAAACAGTGGTTCAGACCCAGAACCAACATCTGGCTCCCTCAGCTTCACATAAGGTTTCTAATTTTATTACAGTCAGCAACAGCTCCTCCAAGTTGGTGTTTCCAGAGGTTTTGCTGCTGCTGCTGCAAAACACTGAGCACAGGGTACAAATAAACAGGTGTGCTGAGTAAGCCACACATAGCTGTAGTCTACATTGCCTGGTCTGTAACCAGTACTTACAAAACGACTTTAAAGGGGGCTTAGGATGTGTATGTGATTTGCAGAGATATTAGACTGGTACAGACATTCAAAGGAAGTCTCTTTCTAAACACTTATTATCTGGATACAGTATCCAAATGGCTACTTTAATATGTCACTTCAAATTTTGATAAGATGACCATTCTTGGCTGACTACTTCAAAGAGTAATTTTACTTTGAACTGATTTTGAGCTTTTGCACACATCTCTGTAAAACAGCCATTACAGACATTTCCAGGAACATATAAGGACAACACATATAAACTATGTCTTGAAAGCTCAAATCTATCTTTGGGCATAAGAATACAGCTTTTTCTGAAGTCAGTGAATTTCATATCATCCTCACTCTAATAAAAGGAAAATTTTGCACACCTTGAGCCTGCTATTACATGCATTTCAAAAGCTCCACCCTAATTATGTGTTATCTATTTTCTGCTCCCCCCAAGAAATTGTTAGAAAAACTTTCAAGAATTATGTTATAGCACAGAGTTGTCACAGCCAGCCTGTAAAATGTACAGGCTAAATAAGTCTGAAGTGGCACAGCTTTCTAAAATGTCTGCATTAAGGATGACATGTGTACTCGATTACATGTACAAAAGTATTATACAGCTATGACTTGAAACAAGGAAAATACATGTTTGAATAGCTCTCAGTGGTAATGGGAAGACACTCAAAGGCTGCCTTCAGCTGTTTGCTCTGCTTTTCCAAGCAGGCTGCCACTTTACCTGAGGCTGCAGGAGTCCAACAAAGAAAGAGACCTTGACTGACTCTAAGTGCAGCAGATCATCTAGCAGAGAGCATCTCCCACACAAGGCATGGTAAAAGAAAAATGCTGTTCAATATTTGTCAATAGAAAATGGGCCGTAGAGAATTTGCAGCTATGAGGCTCTTCCTTTAAACACAAAAAAGAAAAATTCCAAAGCAGCTGCTGGACAATGGCATCAGTAAAGTGATATTTCTCACTACTCTCCTCATGACATCTTTTTTCCCTTTTGACCACCCATTGTCCCAATGATACAGACACATATTTACACTCCGTTAACAAATTCAATTGACTAAATCCACCAAATTTTGCATATTCAGTAGGAAAAAAAAAACCAACTAAAATTGTTTCTGAAAATTTATCAGCATGCCTAGCTAGCCAGCTTCTTTTTCTTCATAAATAAAACGAGGCTTGGGTCTGAATCTTCACCGGGGCAGAATTCAAATTAAAAAATTGTGATGAGGAAGTTGACATGCAAACACTGCTATTAGAGATGTAAGCACTGCTACTGAAGAACAGCCAAAAAGACAAATGGTCAGCTGTCCTGTGTGGTGCCTGTGCACTGCTTGCCTGGATGCAGGGACTTGACTCTGCATCTCTCAATGACAGCTAAGTACCCTTACCACAAGTCTAAAGTTATTTTTTCTCCAGTTTTAGCTGTTCCATCTGGTTTAAATAATTAAGCATTCAGTGGCCCCTGAAGAGTGTGTTTCTGTAATCTAGTGACGAGGACATTTGCTTGGCAAATTGACCTGTTAATCTAAGAAAATATTCTGCAAAGACACTTATAGTCAATTTATTTCTATCAAAAATGAGAGATTTGGGGTTTTTACTCATCCCTGTGTTAATTCTCTCAATAGTCACATATCCCTTGATTCAGCACTGGTTGACATTTTTCACAGTGCTGGTAAGTTAGCTATTCTCTAAGCAGCACATTTGCAAAGTATAACAAAATGTTTGTGTAACACAAAATGGGCTTAACATATATAATAAAAATGGATTTATAGCAATTACTTCTGAAAAATGTTATTATTAGGTTTGGAAAATGGCTAAAGAAGAGTGCATATATATAGATAGATGCAGAATACACACTTGATACACTTATGTATACTTGCTTGGTGTACAAAGTCTGCATATATGGTTTCCATCTCTCATATGGTACCAAGTACCAAAAAATTAATATTGAGGAGTATATAGACTGCTGTAGCAGAGAAGCCCATTAGATATGGAGGGCCTCCATATAGCAGAGGGTCATGAACTTTGATCCTGCATCAGGCAAAACCGTATTTAATTCCATTATAAAATTCATTAAACAGGAAGAATATCAGAAACACTGTAAGAATCCATCTCTGCAGTGACACAAGTTTGCTAGATGACTGCCAATCTCTTCCTAGCCAAATGAGCGCACTGAATGCAAAGCAAGTCTGGCCCTTCCAGCAGCTCACTCTGCCCATCTCTGCTTGAATGCCTCTACTCAAAGTGCAAAACTGTAAAAAAAGGCATAGCCCATTTATACCATCCTGATATCTACCTGTTTCCAACATTTTTATCTGGAAACTCAGAAAGTGGATTGGGGTAGGCATGTAAATTCTGCTCCAATTTCCTCCACAGGATTTGACAGGTAGCATACATGTGGGCATGGGCTGAAGCCTTCCCACCCGGGCTCCCTCCAGACAGGACATGGCCATGTCCTAGAGCTCTTTCTGCAGGACATTTGGAATGAGAGAAGACTGCCCTGAGACAGGACAGTTTAGTTGCTTACTGTGGCCCATTTTACCTACTAAAATGGACTCAGTGAAAGAGGCTAAGTAACTACAATTGACAACTGTTGCAGGGCCAGATACAGTTCAGGGACTAGCGTTACTCGCTGCCACAACCTGCTTCACTGCCTGGCTGCTGCACCTTGGTTTCAAACGTAGCTCCATACCTGTTTGGGAAGAATCCCTGCAGTGACCCGATGCTGGTGCCTCTGGAAAGACCTAGGGGCAGCCTGCCCTTCCTCCTGCCTCCCTCCTGCCCTCCAGACCTGCCGAGGGGCAAGGCTGTTGCATGAGGCATGTGCTGAGAAGATTCTGCATCATCCCAGCTTTAGCTCTTTCATCGGCCACCCAATCCTCTGCCCCCATGCCAGAGTGAGGATAAACTGGACCCTACCTCAGAACATACTGAAACAAAGTTAAAAAGGCAGCCTTAGAGAGTCTATACAAAGATGGTGCCTGACAGCCTGGGCAGATTTTCTGTACCTGTCCCTATTGTTTTCCCCGTGCTGGCTGCTGGCTTATTTTCCTGTGCGCAGTTGTTCAGATAGTGGCATGAGGCTCAAGTGATGCAGCGGTTGCCATGGAGAGAAGCTTGAGTTTGCACTTTATTTATTTTATTTTATTTCTGAATGGCAGCATGCTGCAGTATGTAAAATCTGCACGGCTTGCTAGCATGCAGGATGCCACAAACCTGGGGCTGTGTTCAAATATAACCTGTCTTTGGAAAAGCACAGTAAAAAGCTGAGCCTAATTTGCACCTGATTTTATTTCCTGTTTGGGACTGGATTTCCCTGGAGACTCATGTCTGATTTGTCCACTGAAGCAGAATTAACATCTAGCTGAATTAAATGACTTTCTTTTAACCAGATACAAAGACACTTGATGCCAGTGCTGTAAAATATGTGATTTCAATAAGTCATTCAAGAATGATTGTAACGTGATCTTTTATTCCTTTTTATTTATTCATATAGCAACTAGAATCATGCAGAATCCTTCCTGCTTCCATGAAAAAGGCTTAACTTGCACAATAATATTCACAATTAATTAGTCACTGAAATTTATCCTTCAGCATTACACTAAATCTTTCCATGCTAAAGTGACACAGGAGAAGTGTCACATTCTTTTTAGATTCACTATACTAGTGGTGTCAAAGCAGTGTGCAATTATTAGGTGCAAATCATGTCCTGGATAAAGAATCTTTTTGTCTGTCATTCACTCCCTATCCCCAAGTTTTGAATGTTTAACAATAGTCATTGTTTGGAACTAAAAGCAACAGGAAGATCTAGTCTGTATTTGTAGCACTGTCATTAAACAAAAAGTGTAGAAAGACAAGGTAATTTTTAAAAAATTCTATGGATTTTGAGTGAGATGAGGACATGGACATGGGGGGCAAGCCTTGTTCTGGCTGGACATTATGATTTTTAAATTGCATAGAAAACAAATAGAGCTTTTCTAAATCTATTCCTTCATAAAAATAAGTTAAATTGTTTACAGAAATATAGCATACTGGGTGTAATTAGAAATCTTAAAATTCTGTTTATGTCATTTGATAGACTCAAGGACTATACCTTTTCCAGTGTTCTGTGCATTCTCTGCTGCCTGGGGAAACAGACATGCCAACCAGCCATAGAGGCTCTGCAGGATGAGCACTGCCTTTCTTCTTATTCACATCCCATTATATACTGCCAGTTGCTTTGACAGTGCTAGTTATCTTTTAATTGTTTTGGTAGGTTTATATAGTTAGCTATATGCACAGATATTAAGTAAGCCAGTTCATATCCATATTTAAATTCAAATCTAAGGAGCAATATTAATTTTTTTCCTTCTTCACAAGATGAAATAGAGGGATAATCAAAGGATAAAATAAAGATAAACAGATTAAAAATAAGATTTAAATAAGGATAAAAACATCCATAGTAATAAAGGGATGGAAAATAATAGATTGTTGACTCTGCACTATGAGAGTTACTTAATGGTCCACACACTTGAACAGTATTACAGAACTAATTTTAAAGTAATATCTTTCATTAGCACAATATATGTACTTTCATTATGTCAAGGAAGTAATATCAAGTCTTCATTCTCACCTAAAAAGGTCATATGGCCTGTTGTCCTTGCATGGGAGAGCAGACCAATAATTCAGCACTAGAAAAGTTAACACTGAACTTTCCAAAAATTTGCATGGGAGTCTTACAGGACTGAAGTAATCATATGTCACATGAAAGTCCCTGAAAGAGTTAGTCAACAAAATGTCAGTTGGAAAGATACTGGAGACTACAAAGGGAAAGAAACCCACTTAATGCTTATAAAAGGTTTGTCATACTGTGTGTGGCTTGGTGTGACCTAGATTTTAGAAATTAGATGTGGCATTCAGGCAAGCTTAAATATGGGCATTGGTAAAATCAGCTGCTAAGAGAGGTCTAGAATCCAGCATCTTCTGCTTTTCACTGGTAGCTTCTTTGTTGGTCAGGAAATGCCCCTTATGACAATATGGCAAGGTTTTTGAAATATTACCACTGAATCTTTCCTTGATACTGAATCCTTCCTAAGCTCTACCACCATCTAAAAATCATAGGCCATGCAGCTTATTTCTGTTTGAATTCCCAGAAGGGCTTGGTCTTTCACTGATGCTCATGATGACACACGTTGAAGGCATGGGATGCAGCACAAAGACCTTTCATGCTGCTGGCCAGAATCCTAACTCCCAGCAGCTGGGAGCTGCATCACACTCTCTTCCCATTCCCACCCCGAGCTCCCCAACACATGCCTCCAGCTCTGGAGGCAGGCACAGAGAACTGCAAGGTGGCACCCACCACGCGTGGAGCAGACTTGCAGCGACATCTCCTGCCAGGGACTGGATTGGAGAGCCCGACCCCACACCTTGTGGCATTCAGGATATTGATGGTAAAAACCACCACCCCATGAAACAGCCCTAGCTTCAGTTATCATTATTTACTTTAACCTTTCAGGAGCAGATCCTAACATTTGATTTCTCTCTGCTATGCATACAGAGCCCAGCAGTGTGTGCAACCAGCTGCAAAACACAGTTAACTGGTTGAAATTGCAAACAGGAGATTTCTAGACTTCCCCTGTATAAGCTGACATATCAGGTGACATGTCAGCTTAAAAAAAATGATCACTACACTTGAACAGATTTTTTTTTAACTTTTGGGGTCCTTTGTTTTCTTATCCATGATACCAGAGTGGCAGCCTCCAGGACATTCAGAAACACACTGTCTTGCTGTAATCTGTGTTATTACAGACCAGCTACTTGAAAAGTGTTAAATACATCAGCCATTCTATTCAAGAAATGAACAGGAGTGAAAAATGCACCTCCTTAGAGACAAGCCTATCCTCTGGGCAAAACACTTGCATCAGTCATTAAAGAAAACATCCTTCTCAGAGTGTGACAAAAGGAAAAAAATCACAAACTCCAGCTAATATTTATTTGCCAAACAAACCCAAGTGAGTTCTTTGAAAGGGTGACCAAGGAAATAGATGATAGAAAGGTGATGAAAGCAATCTGTCTGTATTTCACCCAGGCATTTGACAAACTGTCAGATCAAAAACTGGTGAGGAAATGATAAGACAGGAACAAGTACTATGTTGACATCAATTAGAAACTGTCTGTCATCCCAAACCAGAAAATGCTAAGTAATTAAGTAACTAGTTAAAAAGCAGAGAGGCAGAGGTCTTGATATAGGCATGTCCCAAAATCTGGGTTCATCCTGAGATTTTTTCTTGCTATATCTTATCTATGATTTCTTAGGATTTATTTCAAACTAATAAAATAAAATAGATGAAGTAGGAGGAGGAGGACTTGTCCCTGTTATGATTGCTACTTCAATTCAGAAAAGTATCTAGATTCCAAATATGCATTTATGTTCTCCATGGATTTCAATTTAATAGCATTATATTTCCTTAGAAAGTGAATAGAAAAAGTCAGCAAAAAATAAAAACCAGATTATTGAAAATGGTTTTTATGGCTTGAGATCAGGGCCATGCTGTATATGCTGCACAAAACACTCAAAAGGATGAACAATAAACTTTCCTTCACAGAAGCAAATGGAAAACACACACATTGGTCTTAATCAAATACACAGATCTTATTCTAGGTCTCTATTCAAAGGCACGCCAAACTAAAGCCCAGGTAGTGAGGAACCTCTGGCATTTCTGGAGAACAGTGGAAATTCAAAGTGCAACACAAAAACAAATAACAAAAATTCAGGACAAACTTGGGTTTTTTTGCAGCTTGAAAGAGAAAGAAATTAAGTAAAGAAGACTGATACTCTGTTGAGATTCTAAATAAAAGAGATGATTCTGCAAAATCTCACTTTTCTCTCTTTGTATATGATTCTCCATTTAACTCTGTGCAATTGTAACTTTTCAGTTTTAAGAGGTGTTCATAATTCAGGATCAGATCTTGTATGACCTGTCATTTTTTAATAACATATCTTCAATTTACATTCAGACTTCAAGAAAATGGGAAATTCAAAAAGATTAAAGCATTTGTGATAATCTAAAGCAAAGAATTTCACTGCCTAAAACAAATATTCATTTTCCCCTATCTTATTATTAATAATACATGTATAAAACATGTTAAGAACTAAAAACCACAAATATGTCACACTTCTTTCTCTACTGCAGTATTCAAAGTCACTGATCGCTCATGAATAAGAACTTCAAAAGCTGTGTGAGAATACACTTCCCACTACCTCAGCAATACAAAGAGCTTTAATCTCAAGATGATAGGTTTACAGAGGTATTACTTACACATAAAAGTTTAATCAATATCCTAAAAGACTCATGTACAACATAATTTTTAAATATAGCTTTGTACAACAGGAAAGACATTCGACATGAAAGTTATATATTTCATGCTAATGAAACAGAAATTTTCAAATTGGGCAAAGTTCAAAATACAGAAGCCATTAAACTAAGAAAAATGTGATTTTTTTCCCCCCTCCCTTACTTTTTAACGCATGAAATATGCAATGGTTCTCTTCCAGTGTCATGTGGAGCTACTGCAATCTAAACATATTAGCAGCAGCAACAGAAATGCTATTTCTGTTCATAAACAAAAGGAATAGCTGCAAAAATAGTTAAACTGGCAGCTTTGGGCAGGTAATGGTACCAATTCTATTCCTTGGGTGTTTTGCAATATTGTGGTTCAGCATGCTTTTTCTGACTGGCAGCTGGGAGGAAGGATGGAGGCAGCTCCTGCTTATGGCCACGAAGTACCCTCATCATCAGCTCATGACAGTGCTCACTGTTAGACACTGCTGCATGTACATGATCCTAAATTCCCTCAACTGGTACATCAAACAGCACAGTTAAGAAATTACTCTTCTGACTTTTCACTTGGGTTCTTCACCTTCCTGTACAAAGAGTACAAGGAGTCTCATTACTAATGCAAAGCTTTAAGAAAGACAAAAAAAGGTAAAAAAGTAAGAAAAAAAGCCCAAGCAAATATTAAACCTGATGAAAACTTCAGATACTTTTATTTTAAATAATGTGTATCTGTTTTACAAAAAAGTGGCTAAAGCATTTTAGTACCAGGGCTTTTAAAATATTTTAAATATGTGACTCAAAACTTCCAGAGCCATCTCTAATCCCATATTACTCGAAAAGCTTCAAATTTCTAGGTGAACACATTTTTTTTACAATGCAGGTAACAAGGTTTTAAAAGATTCTTTATGAGAGATCACCACAGAAGAATGAAATTTGCTGTGAGCAAGTTTCCAGTTTGATAGGAAAAGGACATATCATTTCCCAAAACATCAAAAAAATAATCACAATATTGTTCATTTTGAATATTTTTCACCATGCACCATCATTTTGTGCATGTATTTATATTTCTTTGGTGATTTTCACTATAGTATCTCAATACCAATAAACATCTACTTTGCATTAAGAGAGTGGAAGTTTCAGAAAAAGGATCTAAATCTACCGTGATACTTTTTATAATGCATATTTTAAATATTCCATGTGTTTCCAGAATCTTGCTTGGAATCCTGGCCTAAAACTTTACTGCCTCACTCCCACCTGAATTCTCTATGTGATGAGTAATATCATAAACATTTGTAGTGATCTCTTGTAAATTTAATAAAATGTTACAGGTTGAGGTTTAAACTACAATTATTCATACTTACTATGCTTCCTTAACACTCTTTGCTGGTGTTCTCACCAGTGCCTCCATAATGCAAGTGCATTTATTTAACATCAACTTGGCAGTTCACTGAGTCCAATGTAACACCTAGAAAGATTGATGGGACTATTTTCATTCATTTCAGCTTTCTTGGGATCAGACCTGTAGGAATATAGCCATATTATAATGCTGCTTCTAGAAAGAATCAGTTACCAGCCCATCTGGAACAGAACTGAAATCCAGAAGATAGTGTCTGTATCTGAAATATCAATTCCAAAGGCTCTTTGAGTTGAGGCAGAAAGAGCTGCATAGCCAGAAACATCCTAGTGTACTGATTAAACACAAATCGTGTACTGGAAGCGTACTGTTTTCAGCAAGAGTAACACAAATGCAATTCATTAATATTCATGATTATCACATGTATTATTAGTATAAGTAATGTCCATTCATAAATCCATAGGCATGGCTTTGGATAGGTGGATTGCCTATTCTTATGGTGAATGCAAAATCAGCTGGACAGATGGGTTTGAAGTGTTGTGATCATTGATAAAAAGTTTGGCCAGTGGCTGGATACTAGTGGCATCTCCACACCTTAAAACTGGGGTCAGTTGTTTAACATCTTCATTGCTTTCTGGAGGAGGTGACAGTCTCCTGTCAGCAGCATCAGTTTAGGGGAAAGGTCACTACAATGCCTATTATTACTGCTATTCACAGGAACCTGGCAGAGAAATGGGCTGACAATAAACTTGTGGTGTGCAAAGATAAATGTCAAGTCCTGCATCTGGCATGTAATAGCCTCTTGCCTCAGCTCACACTGGTGTCTATTGACTCCAAGGCAGCCTTGCAGAAAAGGACTTGGAATTACTGGTGGATAGAGTTGAATATGACTTAATGGGGCACACTTGAAGGCTTTCAAATATTGGACCAGGTTTTCTAGAAAGGCTGCAGATATCTCCATCCTTGGAGATGTTCAAACTTGACTCTACAAGGCCCTAAGGAACTCTAGGTTGGCATTGCTTTGAGTGAAATCTGGACCAGATGTTATGCAGAGCTCCCTTAAATTTTTTATTATTTTGTGATTCTAGATTTTAACAACCTGCTCATAAAAATATGGAATACTATGCATTTACACTGATTGGAAAAGTATTAGCTCTGTTGCATCCTACATCAACCTGTCTCCATCTTTTATGAGTGAATAGAGTTGTACTTCAGTATTCTTGTGTAGCATCATATCCTGTTCAATTTTCCCTTCATAAAATTGGGACAGCATATTTGTCATTCTTAAAGCAAGAAGTAATTTTGCAAGTCTGACACTGCAACAATGAATGTGCAGCATACTCATAAGGCAGATATTTTCTAGCTAAAAGAAATAATGCTTGCATCTGTTTCATGTGATTTAGTGACTGCCTTCTGCATAGACATAGCACACCATTCGTAACATATGCTCTTTGCTCAGTATGTTTAATAAATAGATTGCCTTCTGTTCATTTGATAACACAAATTTACTTGCCTTAAAAAATGACTTTGATACCCTAAGAAAATATAACCTCATAGAATTGGACTTAGCCTATAAAATGGCATTTTTTGACACTACCACTGAGGGGCACATCCCAGAGTGCACACAGCTACCTGGAACACATAAGTTTACTGTACTCTTTTCCACTGCTAATTGACCTCTTTTCCAGTGTACCTCTCCATGACACTCTGCTTACCATGTTTTTCTTAAAACCGCTTTTTACTATCCCATGGATTTTTATTACCTCTAGACTACATGTGTTGCAATTCTTTAGTTAACCTGAAGCCTTTGAAGAGACATTAAAGACTCTACTGTGTTGTTTCTTGGAGCCAGTGAAGTTCTTTGCCGGGAAGATGCAATGAGTGCTTGTGTTGTGTCACAGAATCTGTATAAATAGCAAACTTGTTCTCTGCTGTGTGTTGAGTTTTTCTGTCTCTGCATGGGTTTCCTCCTGTCACTATGTTCTGGCTATCATCTTTCCTGCACTTGCTGTGGTTTCCCTTTCCTTTGCCTTCTTTTGTCTTTCTGACTTACGACAGAAAACGACAAATGAATGTAAGCTATTATATGACATAAAGAATGTGGCTGCATGTTGTCTTTGGTTTTATTGATACTGCTGTAGTTTTACTGTAACTCTTTCTAATTGTCCCTCATGTAATAAAATTATAAATATTTTAAAAGAGAGGGAGGGTCAGTACCTTCTATGAAGTGATGACCCTCAAAATACCAGGATGTACTGATTCAGTACTGTAACAACACCCAGCAGTTGAATTTCAGACATTACCTGTATCCAGATAAAACCAGTAAAAATAAATGCCAACTTTTTTTCTAAGTCACAGGATTGAAAACAGCCATTCTGAAGTGCTGTAACTGAAGCTCTTTACCACTGAACTGAAGCTTTTCATTCTCTGAGCTCTCCAGCTTTGGATGACAGTTTTTCTGTAGTAAAACTCTATATTAAAAAGTCAAATAATGTGAACTTTAATTCACCTGCAGTGGTGCTTTTCCTTGATTCTGGAAAGTATAATCTCTCTCCTGAGAAAGAAAGTATCAACTGAGATTAAATTTCACCCAATCATATTGATAACCATCCTTCAATTGATTCCCTTATTTCAATTAGATTTCAAAGGCACAACCACAACAAAGTGATGATTCTGGATATTCTAAATTGGATATATTTCACTTTACAGATTTTGCAAGTTGATGGAGCATTAAGGTTAGTTTATTTTCAATACAGAGTTCTGAGTTAGTTATTTTTGCAATACCAGTCATTCAAATACATCTCATTCACCTGCTGATAGTCTAAAAGAAAACACAATTTTATTGAGATCATAGTTTTTCCTTCTGAGTACATGTCCAAATTCTGAGGCACATAAATACTCCAAAGATAAAAATAACTTAACACATTTGAACATTGAGTTTCTATGGAGACAAAACTAAAATGTGTAATGTGAGTTTATATTCAGCCTGATGCCTTACAGGTTAGAACCACTTCATTAAGCCTTAGAGAGATATATTATTCCATAAATAAATACACAAAAAAATAAAAGAGAACCACCCAAAATCCCAAATCCAGTGCTTCTAATATGCACTTGTGTATTCTAGTTGTGTAAGAATTGCTGCTGGCAGCCAGTTCCTGTTTTTCTATTCCCACCTTACATTAGAGACTTATTGATAGACTCCAGACATAGTTTGTGTCATTTTCAATAGAAAAATCTTTTCATTGAAACATAAGAGAACTCAAAAGTCAGGACTTTGGGGCTTCTAGCTTTCACTCTAAGTGTTTAGAGAATAATAGCTGGAGTTAACTGCTACAAATGCTTGATGCATGCTAGGTTACATGTCTGACCTTTTAAGCCAGGATCAGCAAAAAAAAGCCTGAAAAGCACAGCATCATTATTAGAGCTGTAGAAGTACTCGTGAGACTTCTTTCAGGCAGCTGGATACAGAGCCCACTTTTAAAAGTGCATTTTATGTGGCACTCTAGTCAGTCTTAAAGATCATATTTGAAGAGGTGTTGTTCACAATTATCATCTGCTTTAATGATGTTTTCTGAATCCTGTGCTTCTGCAAGCCTTATTAGTTAGCTTAATGTCTGAGTCAGCTCTTCCTTCTCACAAACTGCAGGTAAAATACAAGATGAGATTTTTGATACTGAGGGTTTCTGTAAAGAATTTTGCCAGGCTTTGATGATTATGCCTGAGCCAACTTCCATGTGATAACCGTGTAAGCTGTCATTAGTACAGCACTGGGCTTTAACTTAGTCCCCAGCACGGCTTTTTTAGCTCCAAACTGTATCACATTAAATATGGCTGCAAGGTTTTTTGGCTTGCAACTTGCTCACAAATGACCAGCTCAGAGCCTGAGCAAAATGACTCTAAGTATAGACATCTGGAAGAACCAAGAATTACAATGTGGGAGCCAGGCTTGGCCATCTTAACTTGATCTAACTTGATTTTTATACTATTCAGCCTGTTTTTTCACCTGAGGATCTGCCAAACTCTTTGTGTTATAAAAGACCATGTATCCGCTCAGCCAAAATTTATTTTGCAAAAAGATATAAAAAAGCAAAGAACGGCAGCATAAGGTTGGGTTCAGTGGACAGAAGTTCCACTGCCTGCTGAACTTACTCCTCACAAAGACAGGTGGGAGCCACACTGAAGGTGTATACACGTGGAGGCTGGGAGCAGAGAGGTCCCTGCCCCTGCCCCTGCCCCGGGCAGGTCTGTGTCTGCTCACTTGCTGCTCGCCAGCAGCTTGGAGCCAACACCAGCTGCTGCCCAGAGTCCCCTTTCAGTTGTGTTTCCCACGCCTGCTATCAACACCGTGTTCAGTTCAGCCTCCTCTACTGGCAGTGAGTGTCCATAACAACACTTCAAACACTGGATTCTCACTTACTAAACCTGGCATTTTTCCACCCGAAAGTTTGTTGTGCTGCAGACCAACCCAAGGAAGTTCTGTACAGATTGACTCCATGTTCAGGTGCCTACCTATGTTTGTACCTGTGTTACAAAAATTTACTACTCAAATAAATATGAATTTAAGGACTTTCACCTCCATTTTCCAGAGCATCATTAATATTAGTGTCTGCAACTGCCATTTCACTACATATTCTTATTTACATATGCCTTATTTGTACTTTTGGCTTAGAATTTTAAGAAGACCTGACTTGTGCAATCAGATTGTCCATTGGTTTGGCAATTTGCAACTAACTGTGAACTCAAGACCTGATTTAAAAGGGTCTTGTAATAAAAATTGTAATAAAAATTACAAGAGATAGTTTGTGAAAATCAGAAAATAGTAGGGAAATGCACAATAGTGACTCCAGTTAGGCAGAAGCCAGGGATGCCACTGGGGCTGGAAGAAGCTAAGTGCCCAGATGGCACATGGGTATTAGCTGAGCAATGCTCACACAGTTGCAGGGTAGCAACAACATTGCCACTGTATGGGCTGTTATGTGGGATGAAAAGTCAGATAATGAACACAATCCATGGGGAATTAGACTCCATTATTTCCATTTGCCTAATAGGAACTCATTTTGTGCATGTTACCATGCTCATCAGTTATCCTGATTAATTAAGACTTGCCTGTGTACTTGATACCTTATCAATTCTTATGCAGAGTAGCTGATAGAAAA
Source organism: Promerops cafer (assembly GCA_013398275.1). NCBI lineage: Eukaryota > Metazoa > Chordata > Aves > Passeriformes > Nectariniidae > Promerops > Promerops cafer. The sequence goes on along the minus strand of VZSE01007178.1, from coordinate 1,099,955 downwards.
AAACATTTGTTTATCATTCACTAAAACTCTAAAAAGAGATTTATATTACTTGGCTAGAATTCTATCAAAATACTTCCATGTACTTTAGAAGCCCGAACGTATCTTGCATGTTTATGCGGCTCAACAGGAGTAAACTTCAGCTGCCCAAACGAATCTTGGAAATATTTTTGAGTCCATATACAGTCAATGTGGAGATAAAGTGCTATTGGGTGAACAGGCTGCTATTCATCTAACCTAAACCAGACATCTTAAATAGGTCAGAGGAATCGTATCCTGAAAGTACTTGCTTCTCTCCATTTACTGTAGAGTCTGAGGTAACCTGCTTTAACAGAGACACCTAGAGTGTAAATACTTAGAGTTAGGTGGAATGAATGTCACCTCTGAAAATCAGATGTAGAATCAGATACTTAATGTACAAATAAATCATGTCAAGGATTCCACAGTGAATTTCTTTGAAAGGAAAAACAATATTAACCAGGCAAGTCTCATTAAATCCCAGCTGATTTTTTTCCTGTTAAGTAAAACCCAAATAATAAATCTTTTCCATTTCAAAAGTTCTTGTTCTGTATCTCCAACACAGAAAAACAGTTGACCTGAACAGTTAGACTAACATGAGACACAGACACACTAGTCACTTAGAAGCAGAGGTCTCCCCTGCTGTTTCCTCTTCCAAACAAGTTTTTCTGTAAGGCCCAAATCTGGTAGTTGATGGCACAACCTCCCACACTCGTCTGTCACATACTGCAAAGAAATACCCAAAGCCCCTGCCATCCCCAGTCCTTGGCATTTCCTGCAACCAAACCTTGTCAGTTTTAACCCTGTTCATTTTGCCCCAACTAAAGAAGATGAATAGCTGTCTGGGATGATTTATCAAGACTTAAAATTATCTTTTAGGAAAAAAAAAGCAGTGAAAGTAAAAAGCAAAACAAATAAGACAACCAGTTCTAGAAGGTAGTTACTAACAATATTCTCTACTACCTGTGTAGACTATTTCTAACCCCAAGCCCCTCCAGGAGATGACTCATACATGCAGGGACACAAACACACGGGGAGCCCTTATACCACGATGCCGAATGAGTCTGTGACCCCAGCATTGATTCACCATCCAACACACACTGCACACCCCTGAGACCCTGGCCCACAGCTCACCCAGAGCAGAAGGTGCTCAGTGTGGGCTGGGCTGCCCACATTGCTGAGTAATTTGAAGCGTGGAGAGCAGGGCACAAAAGGCAAAGGCCATCACCCTCCCATTTCTCACATCCACGTCGGTGCAGGTTGTGGAGAGGCTCAAATCCAGAACTGCAAACTCAGAACTGAGAACTTCCAGCATCCATTGTCCTGCCACGGGCTGTACTTCTCTACTGCCTAATGTACGGAAATTGGCTTCCAGAACCAGCCTACTTGCTCTAAGGGATGCCCTGTGAAGTCAGGGCCCCAGTATGCTTATACTTACTTCCATGTCAGAGTCTGGTAATAAAAACTCAGGCAAATCAGCAGTGCAGTTTCTAGGGATTTTGAACTTAGTATCAGGGGTTTGAGAACAGTTGCATTAGCAATCCAGAAGAAAGTTGTACTAAATCTGGTCCAGAATGTCTATAGATTTATATAACTTTAATTTTGTATATTTTTAGAAATATTAAGAATATAAAATCTACTATGAAGACACTTTAAGACAGTGATAGTTACATTTTTGTCTTGTCTTAACATGGCTGAAACCTTATCTAGCATTCTTTGCATATCTAGCACTAATGGGAAAATAGGTTAGACTTTAGCTATGTAAGTATGAAAAATATCTCAAACACCCCAAACACCTCTATTTCAAGAAAAAATAATTTGCTGTATTGTGCAAATTGACTAAGATTTTGGTATCCACACGAGAAAGATCTTGTTCACAAAATGTGCTTTTGTCTCAATAAATAAAAAAGATGCCTTCAAAGACATAAAAAGATTGAAACATTAATATCATCATATCTGTAATTTTCATTGGAGACATGTCTCCTATTGCATAACAAGTGTGTTGGAGATGTTTGCAAAAGGTCATGCAAACTGTAGGCAATATTTTAAAGACTAAGGACTAAAATAGAGAGAAAGAGGTCAAGAAAAGAGAAATTGATGATCTTAAATAGCAAAATAACACACTGTGTAACTTTTTAGCGTATATGAGGAGTGAATAGTGAATTTCAGACCATGAAATTCACTAATATCATTAAAATGCGTGGCAATCAACAAACAACTATAATCCACCTTGACAGAAGTTAGTGCATCAAGCAAATCCTTACTTGGGAGTCCTGTCACTTTCTTAATTGGAACAGTACCTGGGTTTGTTTGAAAGAGCAAAATATATTCTCTCAAATTATACCAGCAGGTAACAGAAAAATCAGAGCAGAAAGATTGCAGAAATGACTGGAAAATAAAGGCTGTTGAAGACAAGTTCCTAGTGACAAAACTTATTTAATTGAAAGGAATCAGATCATGCAAGGAAAGTTGCTTGTGAGACCAGGCAGGAAGTGCTGTAAAGCTTTTATTTTAAAACTGTTAGAATATTCTGAGCTAGGACTTTAACAGCTCTAGAAAGCTCCATAAATATTATAGGGTGAGGGTGAGTATCACTTCATCCTCATGGTGCACAGGGGAGGGAAATGGCAGAGCAGTGTACCCTTTTCTCAGTCAATGTAAAGTGTCATGGTTCAATTATATTCAAAGTTATTACAATGATGCATACCAGGGGAGGAACTGCCCCCCAGTTCTGTGCAGGCCCTAACAGGGAAAACTTGGCTATCTGATGGTTACAGAAGAAACAAGTGCAACAGTCAGAATGAGATACTATCTCTGTACCAATGCAGACTGTTGCTCAGGATTGTATCTGTATAGGCTCTATTTACATGTTGTGATGGTTTTGGCAGAGCTAGAGTTAATTTTTTTCACAGCAGCTGGTATGGGGCTGTGTTTTGGATTTGTGCTGTGAACAGAGCTGAAAATACAGGGGTGTTTTTGTTATTGCTGAGCAGTGCTTGCACAGAGCCAAGGCCTTTTCTGCTCCTCACCTACCCCACGCCACCAGTGAGGAGGGTGTGGGTGCACAGGGAGTCTGGAGGGGACACAGCTGGGACAGCTGATCCCAAATGACCCAAGGGATATCTCACATCATATGGCATCATGACATAAAGCTGGGGGAAGCAGAAGCAAGGCAGGGACATTCAGAGTGATGCCTTTTGTCTTCACAGGTCAGTGTTACTCAGGATGGAGACCTTTCTTGGGGACAGCTTGAATGAAGTGGTGAATGAATTCTTTGCTTTGCCTGTGTGTGCAGCTTTTGCTTTAGCTATTAACCTGTCTTTATCTCCACACAGAGGTTTTCTCACTTTCACCCTTTCAATTCTCTCCCGTTGGAGGGGAGTGAGTGAGTGGCTGTGCTGGCTGGCGTTAAACCATGAGCTTGTGTAAATGAAGTGGGCCTGGGCTATCACACAGGCCTTGAGGCCAGCTGTCACTACACAGCTCTTGCTTGTACCACTGAAATGCTTCATCCCCTCTTCCACTTCCACTAAGATGCCTGCATCCAAACTCTTTTTTGGGAAAGATGCATTGCCAACCTAAGTCCTTGAAACACACGCAGGCACACGCACAGGCAGGGCTCTGGCACTTAACTGTGTGGATGGCCACATGCCAGCAGGGGAGCTCAGATCACAGCCCACATCCCTTCACTGTGGCAGATGCAGTAACAGGCACTGGGCTGCACGGTTCACTGAACTGGTGCAGCTGGGACTCAGAGCAGATGTAAAAAAAAGGGATTACCTGGTCCTAAAATACATGAGGCTGGATAATTACAGACATGGAGGAAAGGAAGGCTTGACCAAAGAAAACTGAGAGCAAAAACCATTTTTTAAGGAATACTTATATTTCCTTCTGTTACTGTGACAAAAATCCCAGCAATGACCCACCAAATTCTTGAAGGCACACTGTGCAAGTCTTGTGCTAGTTGATGCCTCGTTTGCCCAAGGAATGTACTTGCTCTCTGATTTTTTGAGATGAAGACACTGCAGCATCTCCATATTCCTAAAGAATTGCTTTCATCTTAAAATATTCAATTACGTTACTAGGATCACATGCTTACCATAAATATAGGGTTCCAGGGAAAATTTCTTTTGCTTGGCTTGTTTCTGGTCTCTTGCAGACAGATAGTTCTCTGTTTATTTAGCAACTATACAATTTGATAAAATAATGAGGAAAATATGAGTTTCAAATTCTGGTCTGTGATTTCAAGACAAATATAACACTTTTCTATTAAGTAAGAAATAAACAGGTACAGTGGGTGCATCTTACATGATGTGGAAAGCGTTATGAGAATGCAAGTAATTCTCTGCAGGAAGAAAACAAATTTTTGGCTATATTCAGTGAGAATGTTTTATAAGATGTAACAGGAAAGGAATTTTTGGATAAAAATTATGAGGGCTTGGTCTTCGTTTCTGAAGCCTGTCTTAATATTGAGGGTTTTTTGCTACATCTAAACTTAGAACAAAAATTATATGAAGGTGATACT
>VZSE01007178.1:1081958-1095305 GCA_013398275.1 Promerops cafer | reverse complement strand
TGTATCTGTATAGGCTCTATTTACATGTTGTGATGGTTTTGGCAGAGCTAGAGTTAATTTTTTTCACAGCAGCTGGTATGGGGCTGTGTTTTGGATTTGTGCTGTGAACAGAGCTGAAAATACAGGGGTGTTTTTGTTATTGCTGAGCAGTGCTTGCACAGAGCCAAGGCCTTTTCTGCTCCTCACCTACCCCACGCCACCAGTGAGGAGGGTGTGGGTGCACAGGGAGTCTGGAGGGGACACAGCTGGGACAGCTGATCCCAAATGACCCAAGGGATATCTCACATCATATGGCGTCATGACATAAAGCTGGGGGAAGCAGAAGCAAGGCAGGGACATTCAGAGTGATGCCTTTTGTCTTCACAGGTCAGTGTTACTCAGGATGGAGACCTTTCTTGGGGACAGCTTGAATGAAGTGGTGAATGAATTCTTTGCTTTGCCTGTGTGTGCAGCTTTTGCTTTAGCTATTAACCTGTCTTTATCTCCACACAGAGGTTTTCTCACTTTCACCCTTTCAATTCTCTCCCGTTGGAGGGGAGTGAGTGAGTGGCTGTGCTGGCTGGCGTTAAACCATGAGCTTGTGTAAATGAAGTGGGCCTGGGCTATCACACAGGCCTTGAGGCCAGCTGTCACTACACAGCTCTTGCTTGTACCACTGAAATGCTTCATCCCCTCTTCCACTTCCACTAAGATGCCTGCATCCAAACTCTTTTTTGGGAAAGATGCATTGCCAACCTAAGTCCTTGAAACACACGCAGGCACACGCACAGGCAGGGCTCTGGCACTTAACTGTGTGGATGGCCACATGCCAGCAGGGGAGCTCAGATCACAGCCCACATCCCTTCACTGTGGCAGATGCAGTAACAGGCACTGGGCTGCACGGTTCACTGAACTGGTGCAGCTGGGACTCAGAGCAGATGTAAAAAAAAGGGATTACCTGGTCCTAAAATACATGAGGCTGGATAATTACAGACATGGAGGAAAGGAAGGCTTGACCAAAGAAAACTGAGAGCAAAAACCATTTTTTAAGGAATACTTATATTTCCTTCTGTTACTGTGACAAAAATCCCAGCAATGACCCACCAAATTCTTGAAGGCACACTGTGCAAGTCTTGTGCTAGTTGATGCCTCGTTTGCCCAAGGAATGTACTTGCTCTCTGATTTTTTGAGATGAAGACACTGCAGCATCTCCATATTCCTAAAGAATTGCTTTCATCTTAAAATATTCAATTACGTTACTAGGATCACATGCTTACCATAAATATAGGGTTCCAGGGAAAATTTCTTTTGCTTGGCTTGTTTCTGGTCTCTTGCAGACAGATAGTTCTCTGTTTATTTAGCAACTATACAATTTGATAAAATAATGAGGAAAATATGAGTTTCAAATTCTGGTCTGTGATTTCAAGACAAATATAACACTTTTCTATTAAGTAAGAAATAAACAGGTACAGTGGGTGCATCTTACATGATGTGGAAAGCGTTATGAGAATGCAAGTAATTCTCTGCAGGAAGAAAACAAATTTTTGGCTATATTCAGTGAGAATGTTTTATAAGATGTAACAGGAAAGGAATTTTTGGATAAAAATTATGAGGGCTTGGTCTTCGTTTCTGAAGCCTGTCTTAATATTGAGGGTTTTTTGCTACATCTAAACTTAGAACAAAAATTATATGAAGGTGATACTGAAAGAAGGCCGAGTCTTAATTGCAACATGCAGAATAAACAATGTTTGCCTAAAATTATTTGCATTTTCTTGTAACAATACGTATTTAAAGCACCAGCAATGGATATATATCAGATTTGAAGGTTGATAACTTCTGATTATGTTGCAATTCAAAAATTGCACAGTTAATTATGATGTAATATTTCCATGGAATGGTATGTTATTTCAGCATTTGCTCTTGGGGATTACTGCCCAATATTGTCATTAAAGTAAAGCAAAAACCTGATGGTGGATGAAGTGTAAACATTGTTTTTTAGATAAGATGTCACAAGTATTGTATCTCAAGCACTTACATAAAAATTCGTAAGCTACCATTTCCATAGCAACAGGCAACACAATTTAGCTAAGATAGCTGCTTTCCATTCTAGGGACTTCATTGTCATTGCAGTTTGCAAAATACAAAAGTATGTCTTCTAAGACTCTAACACAGTAAACAGAAAAAATGCTGGAAATGCTGAGGAAGGCATAGATTTTATTACAGATGCAGAACATTGCTTCTTCCTCTTCTCACCTGTATTTCATGGATTCTCTACCATTTTCAATTCACCACATACTAATCTAGTTCTCCTTTGTGTGCAGGAGATCCAGTGAAAGGCATCTGAAGCTGGCCTGTCTCTCATGTTAGTCTGATTCTTTCTGGAATGTGCAGAAGAAGCTTCTTCACAGGCCTGTTCCTTCGTTCTCTCCTTCCTCCTCTCAGTTACCAAAATAAAATTCACTTCAATGCAGAGAGTCAGCACACACCATATCTGGGGCACCTGTTAAATCTCATATTGAGCCTACACACAGTTACTAATTTAACACACTGCTGACACACTCCCATAGTTGTAAGGCTTTTGCTTCCCCAATGGTTCCGTGCATCTTGTTATTAATCTGAATCACTTTAAAGTGCTTTTTAAAAACATCTGACTTCATAGTTTTAAATTAAAAAAAAAAAGTCTGTGAAAAATTTTAAAATAAGAACTTAAAAAGCAGAACTAATACTCTCACTAAAGGTACTCTGAAATTTCATACTTGAGTAGCTGTGGTCTAAATGGAAAGATCACGGGGAGAACCATCAATTTGTACCTACTGGAAGTATAGGATTGCAGTCTGCTATCCTTGCCTTGCAAAGAATAATGTCTCATACTATTTTCTCAGTGAGAGTGGAAGAATTCCTTTTGAAGGAGAAATCTGATTGATGTCAGCAACTGAATCACCACCTGTCCATGGGAAATGAATGCTCTTGAAAGCAAGCTATATTGGACACTGCATTTGATAGACTCTGTAATGAAGTGATGGCTCTGTCTCTGAAGTTCTCCTGAGCTGAGCCCCTGACAGGGACCCTAAGGCACTCACCTCCTCACAGATTTTCCTTATTATAAAAATATGCAGAAGGTAAAAACACTAAGTCTTTTACTTCACCACTGAGAATTAATTATACATGATATTAGGATGCAGAAAATTTATATGACTTCTAAGTTATTTTCTCACTTTGGCAAGTGCACCAAAGAAACTGACACAGGTAGCTGGAAAAGAAGCTGTGATGCTGGAGCACAATCGCTTGTCCTATGGGTAGGTTACATGATTATTTGTCAGGAGCAATTCAGGGATCAAGAGTAAAATGCAACATATTCTTCTTATGAACTTCATCTGAAGAAAATATAAAATGTAAACATGACAGTTAGCTTCTTTTTTCCGGCTACAATGCAATGCATGATTTCTTACAGCCAAAGATCCTGACACAGGGAAATAATCCTCTATTTCTACCTCCATCCAAACAAATATGTACAACCTGACTATCATTTCATCCATACAAACTAATTACATATGATCTAGCACTTTGATGAATGCTTAAATGTTCAGCTGATATAAAAAGAAAAAAGCTTTACACCTACCAGAGTAATTATTACAAGGGTATTTTTATCCTGCAGTTGAATATACGCAATAAATGAGCATTAGGTTATGCTACTGAAATAGTGCATGAGCCTTTATTATCCTATGGGACAAATTCTGTAATCCCTTCTGACAGACTCATAATCACAGCAATAACCAGTTCTTGACCTGTGAGGCAGGCTGAGCATGCCTGCCAAACTAACAAGGATAGTAACTATTCTGTTTCTGAAAAATTGATTGTTAACCACCAGAACTGTAAAAAGTCATCTCCATATTAATTAACAGTGCCTAGACTTGCATTAAAATTAAACGCACACACACAAGTCACTGGTCTTGATAGGTAAGTCTTACACTACCACCTCCAAAATTTATGGCTACAGGAAACACAAACATATTTATTCAGATGTAGAGACAACCAAGGAAAACACCAGCTCCTCTCATCTCTGATCATTATGACCACTTCCTTGCCCAAAATGTGAATAAGGAAACAGTTCTAGAGCTATGTCAAAAATAAAATTTAAATTCCATCAGCAAGTTTACTTTGAAGTAGTAAAGACTGCTTGTGCCTTTTTAGCTTTGAGAGCGTCATTTAGTATTTTCATAAGAATGTGTTTATATAGCAGTATGATTTACTATTGTCAAAAATCTTGTAACAGCAAAGAAATACCTGACCCGTGATCTATGCAATACATAAAACTTCTGGGCGGGTTCTGTTGGCTTATAGAAAATAATCTGAACATCTATTCTCCTTAGATAGTTTTTGTAGTTCACAGCTCCAACTGCTCATTTCAAAAAAAGGAAAAATTTAAAGGTCTGAAATAAATACATATTTCAAAACTATAAATTTAAAAAGCATTCTGAGGTGATATAATTTTAGGGAAAATGATTTTTGATAAATTAATACCTATAAAAAATTAGAACTAAATTAGAAAAATTTTTTTTAAAAAAATCTTTCTTTTTCTACAGCAAACGACTAAAATTCATTAAAAAGTGCTTCTGGACCACTTAATAGGCCACTGAGGATAAAAACAGTCATGATTTATATTGTGTCCTGTAAAATTTATATATTTTTATATATATATTAGAAGAATATGTACTAATATCAACTACTTCTTTTGTAAAATATTCTAAGTACAACCTTCAGCTGTTACAAGCTGGCCTAAACATGTAGCCAAGAAGTAACACCGGACAGTACATAATGACAGTAAATACAAACCCCATCAACACAGTATATTTAATATTTGTGTATTTAAGAAGCTACTACCTGATGAATTAAACATATTTTCTATATTTAGCTATGAAAACAATCTACATTTAATCCATGCCATCAAAATGAGGAAATTAAAGACAGCGGGTTTTAGATGAGGAGTCAAATCTTTCAAGAAGACAAGCTTTGACTGCCAACATGATTGACCTCTTTTCTATTCAAAAATTAAATTATTCTCCTTAAGGATTTGCCTTTGGCTCAAATTCCAATTTGATATCTTTCTTCATATGAGTTCTTGTGGACTATTAGTTTAAAATCTCTGAATATACTTCTTTTAGGAGACTTCAACATTTCAGAGTCTTCCTTTGACCTGTTTCTCTTAACATTATGAAGTGCTGCAAAAATCTCCTGCAGCATCACAGTCTAAACACAGAGCTAAGACTAAGAATAGTTGAATGACAGTTTGGAAAAATTGCTGCCTTCACTGAACATTGGGGATAATTTGACAAACCCAGTATCATAAATACTGTAGCCCTTGCTGCTCTCAAATAATTACATATCAGATATTTCTAAAAACGCTTAATTAAAGAAGAATCAAGCCATGACTTCATGCCTTTGCAAATCAGAGATACACTATGCATCTCTGCAGTATCTGGTAGAGTCCAAATATTTTTTTTATTTATTTTAGTTTCTTTAAATTCTGTTCAGTGGTAATGAATGAGGTATATAATTACTCTGATTACCCTTAGCATGGAATACCCCAGAGCATTTAAAAACAATAATTAATAAAATATCAAAGAAAGAGTTAATTAAAAGCACAACAAAAATTAATCATTACCTTCACATTAAACAAGATCAAGGATTGTGCAGAACTCATTAACACTTTGTATAACTCATGTTATATAAATGGCTAAGAAATTACTAGTAGTACCTGCGGTACTTCCATATCAGCAGCTCTTTATACAGTTCTTGTTAAACAAGTATGAATCATAGCTAAGAGTCAAAGAAATGAGACCAAGTAATCCTAAAGAATAAAATAAACTCATGTGGCAAAGCATCCTTACCATATGTCTCCATGAGACTCCTATGTTCAAAGAAGGAGTATATAGTTCTTTCACTTCTGAAATTGCCATATTTTCAAGAAATTTTCATTTTTTCATTTTTGCTTTTTGCATATATTTAGGTGGAATCTTAACAGGTGTAATTGAGGATATAGAAATGAACATTTGAACAGAGGAATGAATCACACAGCTGTCAAGTTCCTGCATTGTTGGGCACTTTCATTTGTTTTCCTATCTTTGTAACTCCATGACTGGGTTGCACTCTAGAGCAAGCACACACCAGCATGCTGTGCATGCTGCAGCTCAGCTTCCCAGAACACATCTGTAACCCCACCCCAGGAAAGGTCTGCTCAGTGACATGCAATCCTCATTGCTCAATGACCCAGAAGAGGCAGGGTCCAGAGCAACCCAGACTGAAAAAACATGAGCTATTTTGGACCAGGAGTCTGAAGGAGCTCAGAAACAAAACAAAACAAAAAAAAAATTCAATCAATTTGAAATCATGTTTTAATATCCCTCCCACCAAGTGCAAATTCCCAGAGCAGACTTTTCATGATGGTGCATAATTGTTGTTTTTTACCTGCAGGTTCATCTGGAAAACTGATATTTTGAACAGCACAACTATGCACAGTTACTCCCAACTCAGGATCTAAAGGCAAGATAGGGTACACACAAACTTTCTCCTCATGGTTTTCACTTGAGACAAAAAAGTCAAGGGGCAAACGCAGAACTGGGAGAAATTAACAGAACTAAAAAATTTATGAATTTGGATAAAATCTACACTAGGTGAATACTAGATAAGTACAATAAATGCAAGGTAACTTGTTTTTAGTTTGTGATTCTGTCTATTCAGTTTTACAGAAGCTCAAAAGGAGATCAGCTGTGAGTGATATTTTAAGTTTTGTTTTGTTTACTGGCTCATCATATTCCACCTTCTTATGGTTTGATGACTTTCATTTTATGTTTTCGTTTACTTTTTTTTTTAAATCAAGCTTGTCTTCAGCCTAAGCTGACAGACCTTACTTTTTTTGAACATTAAAAATAATGTGACTGAAATTCAGTAGAAAGATTTAAAAACCTCCAACACTTAGCAGACTCAATTCTATAGGCAAGCATTTTCCCAGATAAAATCAAGATGATAGTTAGCCAAAACCAGCTGCAAAATAGTATTTTCTCCAAATTTGTTCTTTAAAAAATCTGTCAGCTCTAATCAAATAACACTGAACTTTGATATTCTGTTGTTGATACTCTTGAACTAAATTCCACTCAGTGTTATTTGTCCTAAGCCCTCCAATCTTCATTTTCTACCCAGCCTTGCACATACTTTAGGCAAAGGCATAGAAAAGGATAAAGATGAGACTTTCTGTGCTTCTGACTCAATGCTACAGTAACGGCAAATACTACATGGCTGAGAAGACACTCACAGATAAACTTTCATTTCAATCACAATAGCCAGTACTGGTGCACTGAATGAAATGTCTGTTTAAGTTTTTGACCTAGCAGATCCGTGAATAAGAAAGTGCACAGTTCAACAGGTCATTAACTAATTCATGAAATGATGCTTGTTATATGGACAAAGTGTTATTTCTTCTGGAAAACGAGCAGGTCACTGAACAACTACCTTGATCAGATACACCCAGGAATTAGAATGGATATTTTGAGTTCATGTTTGATTAGCATTTAAGACACTTTCTCTAAACACTTCCCACAGGACTGCACATGCCAAGTTCCTACCATAGCTCGAGCTATTATTCAAAGACCTGAGAAGGCTCGTTCCACTTAGTGCTATCTTTTACTGACAGTGCTGGAGACAACAGTCTGTTCCCTAGACTATTAAGGGACTTAACGAAATTAAAAAAAAAAAAAGAAAAAAAGGAAGATGAAATCTAGCATTACATTGCCAACAGTGAAGAAGTAAGAAAAAAATAATATCTTTGTCCCTGAGGTATTTCAGAAAACCTCATCAAGCCTATTTAGATGAATTGTAAGAAAACAGCATTCATCATTAACACAATGAAAACCAAAGTCTGTGGATCCTACTGACCAGTTGAGTACTTTGGGGTAGTAGCAGGGAAAAGGGAAAACACTATATGCTAAAGCTGAATTAAAGAAAAATCAGCAGAGATGCAGAAGGTACATTTGAATTACCTACTGTAGATTACTAACCCAGGTGGCACCTCACTAATTTTCATGTGATCCAGAACAGGAATTCATAGGCGTGCTTCACAGCCCATGGAAATCAAAGCAGACAACTGCTATTAACTCTCTTCACCATGGAGCTCCTCTGTGTTAAAGTACATTCTTAATCTTCTAAGTGAGCTAACATAAGATATTAGTTATAGGGATGCAGTCTGAGGAATGGGGCATTTAAATGGGGATGCAGCATTTAAATGGGGCTTTAAAGTCTCTAACCTTTTTTTCATCCCACTCCTTAGAGTGACATGCTGGCTAATTCTCCTTCTTCTTTGGACTAATGATCTCCCAAAACTCAGTGCCCACCCAGATTTCACCAGATTGAAACCACTAGATTTTATATGCTGCCATAAGAGCACTCCCTTCCACCTCAAATCTCACATTAGACACATCAAACTAGGGAAAAGATGCTCATTCCTATCATGTCAGTTACCTTTAAGATTACCACTTGGTTTGCTTGACACAGACAATCACTGTAACCTGAACTGTAGCTAAATCCTTAAAAAGGGAGAATTAAGAAGGAAGAGTTATGTACAAATAAAAAAGTACTATACTTCTATATACAGCATTTACAAAATTCTACAGGAATATATTCTTATAGTTTTTGAAAAACAGGGGTTCCTAGGACAGCTGTCAGAAAACCAGTCTTACAGTGTGAGCCTTAAAGAGTACAACATATCAAATTTACCAGAACAAAAGTTGAAAGGTACCTTGACTACTGTATAAAAATTTTTAGTAGTCATAGGGGTGATAAAATTGTGATAGCCTATGAAAGAGGCCAGGTTTGCAGATCAAGGCAATAAGTTGATCAGGCCAGGTGGCACAGAGACCTTTCCGCAGGTCACTGCAGTTTGACACAGACACTCGTTCAGAAAGCATACCTGAAAAGGGGGGAATTTTCAGTGTTGCTGACAAAGGCATAGCAAAAGGAAGACTGGCAGCTGAAATTAGACAAATTCAACCTTTCCACAACATTTCAATTTCCTAGCACTAAGGGTAATTAAATATTGGAATGGCTTACCAGGGGAGCTGGTGGACTCGCCATTGCTTGGAGCTTTAGGACGAGATTAGATATCATTGTAAAAGAGATGCTTTAATCCAGCTTCTGGAAGTTCTCAACATGCCCATAACACTTGCAGCTCTGCATTAAGACAATGACTATAATCAAATCTCATACTTTAGGGTTTCAGCTGATCAACTGCAAGGGTTATAAAGAATTTTTTTTCCCTTCACATAAAAACCAGACAGATACTTTGGTGTGGTTTATACTCTGATCTGTCTCTGAAGTAGCAGAGATTGCCCAAATCTACAGAAAACGTGATGGGGCAGCTGATGCAATTGCCAGTGGTGATAGGGAAAGTACTTCCTCTTAGCTGGAAATTCACAAAGCAGTTGTATCGAAATGGGAACTCACATGAATTTAAAGTCATCTAGATGGATGCAAACCCCTTCTGCCCTGGAACCTGTGTGATTAGGTCAGTGCAGAAGCAGGTTTGGTCTGCCTGCCCTGCTAAGGGTCTGGCAGTAGCACCCAGTCAGCATTTCACTGACACTGCTACATGACTTAAGGACAGGAGTCATTTCATGCTCTGCTCCTGCAGGGCACTGGCCAAGAGTCAAATAAAAAACTATTGGATCACCATACCCTTAGAGGTCTCATTAATGAATCCTGGATTAGCTCAAAGGGTGTGCTTTTTTCCAAGGTGAGACAAATAGAAATGTCAAATGAATTTGGTTTGTGTTTGCTCAGTGTGAGATACAAATCACCTGTTAACACACATAGCTAATTAACTAATTGCTATTAAAGATGCATAGGTAACACCTTGATCTCTTTTATTTGCTGAAAGTTAACATACTTTAGCCTAACTAGAGTAATCATGTTAACACATAGGTATCAGGATTTACTGTTCTGTGTTTTCCAGCATATACACATAAGCATTCCTTTTGGTTTTTAATTTAGCTACACCTGTAACTATACATTCTGCACAATTTTAGCAGAGTACTAAAATGACTTGATTATTAAATGTAAGTAAAGCTGAAGGAAAGAAAGAACATTCTGCTACTTTTACCCTTCTATGTGAAAAGAGTATGTCTTAAATCTGTCAAATAAAGAATAAAATGAGAGATGGTTCTTCTAGTGATTTCTGTGAGCTGCACAGTAGCATGTTCATATTGTGAGTCTCCAAATAAATCTATTTAAGTGAAGACCATGCCAGGCTTTTATGCTTATTGGCTGCCTGCACTATTCTCTTACATCCCTTTGACAGTTTGTTAGATTCTACGATATTTCTGTCTGTGCTAAATAACGGGCCATGTGATGGATTTGTGTACAGCTACACCTGGAATGTAATGCAGGCATGTAAATCACCTGTCGTGCAGTTCAGGACGTTTTCCATGCAGAATAAGGATGATTTCTCTTTGCCATAATTCTGAAGCATATGTATCAATATAAGGCTCTGTTGTCAGTATTGCTCATCATGATTATGTTGTCATATTACAAAGTAAGAATGGGACACACCATGACAGCACCATCTAGTAACACAAAATATTCATGCAAAACCAAAAGCAGACTCAACCTTTAAAAAGTAGAGAAAAAAAATAAAAGATACACTGATCCTGCTTGTCTCAATGTCTATTTTGGTGACACATGCACATATTTGACAGCACTTATGAGGATCAAATTTACAAGATGGCCCTAATTAAGCAGTATGTTATTCCATGGGAATCCTTACTCAAACCAACCCAAAATACTCAGAATAAGAGTTTCCTCATCAGGGATGAAAATGACAAAATCTGAACTTACAGTCTTCTGACTTCTCAAACAGATTTCACTTGTTGTGCTGCTGTATTTAAGTACAAATAACTCTGACAGAATCTGGACCTAGATCAGCTCCACACTGCACACAAATTTCATTATAATGAACTCATAAACTTTTTTGTTCTGTTGGTCTTTTTTGTTCTATATCTTACAGCATATCTAATACCTACAGTGCAGGAATGCTTGGAAAACCTCAAGTGAATCCTACTGTCCCATAATTTTTCAAGATTGATCTTTAAGGAAAAACTGAAGGATTAATATTATACTATGCACTAGACACTTTAGAAGCCAATGATATAATAAATAGTAATATTGTTCTAATGTTAAGTATCATCACAAATTTTGACTAAATCTCTTTGTTATACAAATATTATGCCTTAGTTTTCACAGCCTATTCAACTAAAGGATTATTCAAGAAAATTTTGAGTACAGAAAGAGTCCACATATTTGCAGCAAAGATTTACTTTATTTCAGGAAGTGCTCATTTATATTTCTTCTGTGCCAAAATCTCTGCCCAAGTAAAAGAGAAGTTCACATGATTACTTAGCATCAAAGTCTCTGCTCTTGTATTTCTGCTAAAAAATTCCCAACTCAAAACGTTTGAATTGTAAAGTGTAGTTGTTAAATTCTAAAATTTTTATTTGAATGTACTATTTTTAAATTTAAGTTTCACACAGCATAAAACATGTGCGTGTACAGTATAATCCAGAAGATTAATGTAATTGTGTTATCATTCTTTCTTGATGCTCTACTGAAAATGTTCTTACTATTCAAGACCTCTTTCCTACACACTTCTAGTAATAAAACTGGAAACTAAGTCTTGTATTTCTTGAATCTTTGCTTTCCTTAAATACTGACTAGTGGGGTTTTTTTACCTGCCTTACAGAATCACATGCAAGTTTGAATAACCTAAAATCTTTTCATTAAGACATGTTGTTTTGGAATAATTCTTCTCTCCCCTTGGATTGTTTACATAATGATATAATAGTTAACATTTAATGCAAATTTTCAATTCTATTCTTTAAACTAGTGCATGTAATAGCTACCTTTTCTTCATTTATCTGAAATCTAATAAAACCCAACTAATAGTACAATTTTGACATGTAACAAAATGCTGTCAGAAGCACACCAAATAAATTTTACAACACCCCTTTCCCCCCACCCTCCAAGAAAACTCAATAAACTGAGTATAAAACAAACAAATAACATAATCTAATCTAACTGTCCACTTTACCTGGAAATGCATGCCCTGTTAGAGAATCCAAATCTGAAATTAAAACAGTGAAAAATAATCTTTAACACTGATTTAATATTAAAAAGCACAAAAAATCAAAAGCAAACCTGGCACCAAATATCACATTATCATCAATATAAAATTTTAATCATATATATAGAAAAACAAATCCAGAAAGCTTAACATTACATTATATTCTTCTCCATAGTTTTGTAAAGATGTAAAATATTATCTAAAGATTAAAGCTTTGAACACTATGAGAAGTTAATTTATTTTACTCTTTAAGACAGACATACCACAATCAAATAGGAATTTTACAACATTTTGTAAATGAGCCTCTGTTTCAGAAACATATATCTTGAGTATAAACTTTTGTTCTACCTTTGTACACAAGAACAATAATTAGAAAAGTGCAGAATGCTTTTTAGATTGTAGCCTTTTAAAAAGATTTTTTTCTTGATCACAACAAATAGGAGACCAAAGTTTGACTATTCTACTGTATACACTGCCCCGTCCCCCCCCAGCCTATCTGTTTTAAAAAAGAGAAAAGAGCTGGAATTATTCCTGTTGACACCATAAAGCATAAATGAGGGCTACACTGGTGACTCCCATCTGAAGAGACAGCAGGAGGGCACATCAGTGATGCTGGAGGCATCAGAATGGCCCCTTCTAAATGTGCACTGAGACCAGAACTCAGAACTCCATCTTTGAAATGCTTTGCACCTTTGGGAATTCCTTGTGCTTTACAAGCATTTGTTTGGTATCTTTGTGGAGTTCACTATATCCAGAAGGGGAGTGGAGGCTGATACAGCACAGTCAGCAGCAGCTGGGATTGCTCTTGCACTGCCAAGGTAGAAGGCTGATTGGCAGACACCCATAGCCAAAGGAAAGCCCTTCTTAGACAGTGTTCTGTCACCCAAGGCAGCGACGTGAGCCCACCTGGAGAGCAGCTCCTGGGGCAGGGGCAGCCCACCCGGCCCCTGTTAGCTCACCAAGAAGCTGTGAGACTTGAGACTCTCCTTCCTCCCTTCGTGTGACAAGTGGGATCACAGAGGGGTGCAACAGCTACACTCTCTTGGAAAAACACAACAGACAGATTGTGGCTGACCAATCCACCCTGCTCTAGGTTTATAAATGAGCTTTCTTGTCAATTTTAGGAATTGACTGTATTTTCCAGTGCCTGGAAAGAAAATCTTTTAGTACTGTTCATAAACTACTTCATCTTAAAAAAAAAAAAA
>VZSE01007178.1:1028080-1081946 GCA_013398275.1 Promerops cafer | reverse complement strand
AAAAAAAAAAAAAAAAAAAAAAAAAAAAAAAAGTTGTTTCCTTATTGCAACAGTCAACAGATACAAGATTCTAAGTTAATGGTTTAGGCTACAGAAATTCTGAACTTTTTGTAATGCAGTAACTAGTTCTAAATTCATCGGGAAAATATTTACTAATTAACTCCTGGAACTGCAGAAGGAACTCCTTAGACAGGAGGAAAAGTGTACTTGTCTCTAATAACTTTTAACAGTTTAACTGAGACATTTCCTGAGGACTGTGAACATGCTTAGTTTTGTAAGTGAACACAGGAGAAAACCAACCTAAAATGTGATAAATGCACTAGAGCGGATTGCTTTCTGAAACCCAAATTGCTGAAC
Organism: Promerops cafer; assembly: GCA_013398275.1. Lineage (NCBI taxonomy): Eukaryota > Metazoa > Chordata > Aves > Passeriformes > Nectariniidae > Promerops > Promerops cafer. The sequence continues at coordinate 1,081,589 of VZSE01007178.1, read as the reverse complement.
ACAATGAATTAACTAACAATTCCAGTATGTGGTGTCTCAAGCTTTATCATAAACTACTGAGGAAAAAAAAACATCCTCAGGATTTTTTCTTTCAGGGTCTGGGAGACAGAAGAATGTTGTTGCCCCCTAGGAGTCCATAAAAACCACACCAAAACCAGATTATGCATAAATGGAGCATCTAGCTAGGCAGTGACTGCTCCCTGAAAGCACAGAGACAGCACGCAGCTACCTTGCAAATCAGAATCACCCAAAAAATATCTAATACTTGAATTGTCCAAACTGCTGTCACCATGCACATCCTGTGGCACATCCTGACACGGCAATTAGGTATTTGAAAATATCTGTCCTATGTCATTAATAAAAATATCCTGATGCAAAACCTGAAGATTCAAGAAAAAGAAGAGGAAAAAAATTCTCTTCTTCCTATAGCAGTGAAAAAATACATACTCAGACACTGGGATTTTAAAAAATAAAAAACAAACAAACAAAAAACCAACCAACCAACCAACAAACCAAAAACCCAACTAAAACAAGAAACCCAAACCAAAACAAAAAAAAAGGAGAAAAAAACAGAAAAGTAGAAAAGTGGGACTTGTATGCAAAAAGTTCATGTACATATTGTAACTTGCAGCAGAAATCACTATTAAAAATGCTATTCTAAAGGAAATGCAGATAAGTTAATGCAAATTAATTAGGCTCTTGTCCCAGCATAAAACAACACTACTGTGTAATACTTTGTGTTAAGCTGATGATGTAAATTTTGCATGTTTTTATTTTCTTACAAGTCAGCCTACACTAACTGAAAACAAGGTAGTTTGTCACCCAAGCATGTGTCCTGTGTGAACTGTTAAAGAAAATCAGACCTACTTCGCTAGCTGAAACCAGAAGATTTTATGGTATATTGAACCCACAAATCATGATCCACATGCCCCAATTCCATCATTACGTTTCACAAAGAATGATATGAGCTGACACTGCATAGGCAGGCAAGGTAAAGTTTCCCATATAAAGATAAATACAGTGTGCAACATTTCCCTGCTAGAGTTCAATACACGAAATTACTGCAGTTATAATGGAATGAAAACTTTGCTGAAACAACTGCAATATTTAGTTTCTGCCATAAGATTTCTTCTACTCTTCTATGGACTCCAATGGGAGCAGAAAAATCATCATTTCCTGTTATTGTTAAGAGCATTTCTCAGTTTCCTTGACTGATTTTCAATTAAGTAATCCTGAACGGGTGGAATCCAATTTTCCTCCATTCAATTTATTTAGTGAATTGCCCAGATTTGTTGCTATTCACTTCTATTTTTATACATAAGACTTTCCAAGCAGCAGGAATCTGAGATGAAAGTGGAGTACATAAAAAGTGACATACACTTTCATCCTTTTTAAGGCAACATAGCTAACATGTCCACATTAGCAGTTATCAAGGAATTACACTCATGAAATCCAAACCTGCTTCATACTATAAGTCATTGATTTAGGTAATAAAACTGGTGATTTGACAATAAAGGTGACTTTGAGTTATAATGCAAAGCATGATTTTTTAAAAAGGGAATGAGTGTGCCCTTTTTAGCAAGCAGTATCTCTGGTACACCACATTTTATTAGCTCAGTGCAAAACAGATGTTGGAGACGGTACAAGATTTTCATGCCAATAAACAAATTATTTCTTCCTAGAATTGATTAGCAAAGATGTAGTCCTCTCTGTATCTTGCCTCCAAGGCCCATTCCTCCTGTTTTACAAACAGTGCTCACTGCACGATGCAGCGCTCAGCTTTTGACTTCCCCTCTCACGGGACTCCTCGTGCTGTGCTCGCAGTAAAATATCAAAGCACTGCATGGCTGCCACTGACATGTGCTGGCAGAATGCCCACGCAAAATGAGTGGAAGGGATGACTTCTACAGTGCACAGGAAAACACATTGAAGGTGCAGAGCACATTTAAGTCATTTAATATTAAAGGTTCTCCATGGCATTGGCAGCAGCATGATGTAATACCAAACTATCTCTGGGAGCTGGTACCTGCTTAGAAAGGTTAGAAGAAGCTAGTGAATGCTAAATTGTGCTCTCTTGAAAATACAAGATTTTGCCCTGCTTCTATGTTTTAACAGTGATTGTCAGCAAGAACTAAATGTCTCTGCTTTGCTAAATCTCCAGTTAGACTCAATCTTATTTTATTATAAGCTCCTAACTGGGCAGCAGAACTCAGGAACCCTTGCAGATGTGCACAACACCTCTACAATGAATTCTACAAAGCTCAACTCTTCTTTAAACAAGATGAGTGGAGTGAAGTCCAGCTGCTCATAATATCTGGAATAGAAAGGGCTGGTTGCAAAGGACAGAATGAAGAGTGACATAGAGCTGCAGTGGCTGAAGATGAAAGATGATTTACATTAACTAGAAGTTACAATTGTAGTTTTGACAATCAGGTCAGTGAAAACTATTGGCACGTAACTCAGGATTGGATTGGGATTGTGAGTTTGGCTGCACCAAGATTTGAGGGTTAATTTGGTACTACCCAAACCTAAAGCCAGAGGCTAAAGGAAAAGTAGGTGAACAATTCTTTGTATTAGCCTCTAGAGGGGGAGAGCTTCCTTCAGCTCCACAAATTATGTAAATTATTCACTGAAAAAATGTTTTTTCAGTAGAAGCGACTCTTGCGCAGTCCTGTTGCCTCAGCTTGGGTCTCCTCTATTTATTATCTGTAACTGTGATCCTAACCTACTGCAATAAATCTGTTTTCAGAGTCTCTTATTTTCATTAATAGGTTATTTGCATTCATTGGCCACCATTCCTTTAAACAACAAAATTACAATTTTAATGGAAATGTAAACCTTTGCTGTGAGAATTTCCCTGACAAGAAAAAAAGAAAAGCAAGAGTTAGCATAAAGGTTGCACTCAAGAATTTATAACCTTGCAGTCATCAGTCACCATCTTACAAACCTACTGCTCACTTGTGCTGGCATTTGGAATTTGTTTTTATTTTTGGAGATAATTCAAAGAAAAACAATCCAGCTGAAATGTTAGTTATGAGAAATTGTCAATATGACATTCAAAGGCCTATTTATTGCTCTGATTCAATTTGATAATATTAATTTTTGATAAAAAATTACATCATATTGAGACAGGTAGATTACATTTACACTGCTAACCAGGATTTCATTTAACTGCAGTCCTTCCTGTGATACCACTAAGAGTAAGATTTAAACTTTTCTTCAGTAGAGGTGTTTTGTTGTGAGATACATGTCTGAGCTTCCATTAGCTCCAATGAAGAAATAGTTGAAATTGAGTCAATTAATTACATTGAAAAGTAGAAATTAAACTTGTACAGAAGAATAGTTAGAACAGCTCTTTCCATTTACAAGATCTCTAATAACTACAGTGAGCTTAGAGAGATACATATCTACATAACCTGTAGTGTAGGTAATTGGAGATGGATCTCACCACAAGAATCTTTCAGGAAAATAATCAACATATATGGATGTGGATCTGAGACGGTCAAAAGAACAAAATGGGAATGATTTAGACATGGAAAAATTGCTTTTTTACAACTGGTAAATTTGATGGCCTCAGATGTCTAAAATGGCTCATTAAAATAAGTCCTGGACAAAAATAAACTTAGTCCTGACAGCCTCTAGTGCAAAAATTCATTCATCATTTTTTCCCCTCTCGTAAAATCATATGATAATTATACAGGTTGATACTTGCCATTTTATATTTTGCTTTCTGATTTATGTTATTCCAGAAAAACTTTAACAATGGCTACAAACTGAAACACAAAAGGATCCATCTGAACACCATGAAACACCTTTTTTTTTCAGTCATGAGAGTGTCTAAGCACTGGCACAGGCTGCCCAGAAAGATTATGGGCCACATACAGCTGTAGTGTTGACAGAGTAGGTAAAAGAAGTGAATTATTCCTGATGAGAGAACTGACTTGAGGGAGACAGATCACAAAAAATATTGATTAGGGGATAAGTCTGGTTTCTGTAATAGAAAACGTCTATTATTATTAGTAACTGGTAATCATTCATACTGGCCATGGAAGTCTTTGCACACTCACAGATTTCTACAGTGCATGGCTGGGAGGCCAACACAAGCTGACTGCACAGAGGCACAGGATCATTACAGCACATGGGGGCTCCCAGGTGGTTGCCCAGGAAGCCCCTCAAAGGGTCCTTCATCACATGTACCCTGCAGCCTGGCCACATGTGGCAGCAGCACCTACCCTGGCCAACTAAACTGGATCATGATTTGCTTCTCTTCTTCCAAAACGTTTTCCTCATTTCTTTTACTCTGTCTCACTTTAAAAAGCTGAAGAAAAACAACCACTAACAAAAAATAAAAACTCCAGAAATTTTCCTCACATTTTGAAAGCCATCATTAATCCATTTTCTTCTGCTGCTGATCTCAATCAATTGGTCTGCTTCATGTTCCAGAGTATAATCATGGCCTCAGGACTGGTTTATCCAAATTCGATGTAGGGTTTTAAAGAGCATCTTTAAAATATGTTGTAGAACCTACAGCTGCATACAGACATCTCAAGATCAGAACACTAATGCTTTCCAAAGTAGCTCTCACCAGGAAACTAAAAGTACATTATGGATGCTGTACTGACAGCAGCAGCAGCACCCACCCTGCTTGAGTGCAGAGACTTTATTGAGGCAGCATTCCCTAGTCATGGAGGACACTTATCATCTGAGGTAGCTGTACTGTAATTTGGACCCTGTGGAGTTCATCACAGCTTTACTGCCTCCTATTGAGCCAGGATTTCCCAGTGGACTAACACAGGCATGCCATCCTCACCACATGTAATAATCCAAACACTTTCAGGGAGGCACACAGAATCATCTATAGGTACACTGTTATGTAGATATGTGCATTTATGTAGAACAAGCATACAATGAAAAAGTTTTTCAGAAAAGTGAACACAAACATTATTCATGTTTTCCCAGTGACTTCCACTTGTGTAGCTGGCTTAGCCATGGAAGAGGTGAGAGCATCTCTTTTACCTAATGTCTTAGCATAGCCACAAACCTTTTTAAGATCAAAGGCACTTTTAAAATTATGTATGCCTGATCACTTAGTAACCAACACCTTAAAAACATAGAGTCATTTAAGTTGAAAAAGACCCTGAATATCATCCAGTTCAACCATTAATCCAGCACTGCTAAGTACACCACTAAAGCATGTCCCTAAGTGCCACATCTAAGCATCTTTTACCAGGGATGGTGATTCTACCACTTTCCTGGGCAGCATGTTCAAATGCTTAACATCTCTTTTGGTGAAGAAAGTTTTCCTAATATCCCATATAAAGCTGTTTGTTCATGCCATATCACTTGTTCCTTGGGAGACGGACCAACTTCCCCTCACTACCAGCTCCTTTCAGGCCCTTGTAGGCAGTAACAAGGTTCTGTCTGAGCCTCTGTTTCCCTAGGCTAAAAAACCCAACCTCCCTCAGCTGCTCCTCATCAGACTTGTGCTCCAGACCCTTCACCAGCTCCATTGCCCTTCTCTGGACATTCTATAGCCCCTCAATGTCTTTCTTCTAGTGATGAGCCCAGGACATCCAGTGATGAACTGGACACAGGACTCAAGGTGTGGCCACACCAGTGCTGAGTACAGGGGGACAATCACTGCCTTGATCCTGCTGGCCACACTATTGCTGATTCAGCCCAGGATGCTATGGCTGCCTTGGCCAGCTGGTCTCACTGCTGGCTCATGCTCAGCTGCTGTCAACCAGCACCCCTAGGTTCTTTTCCTCTGGGCATCTTTGCAGCCACTCTACCTGTAGCACTGCAGAGTGTTGATGTAACCCAAGGGCAGGACCTGGAAGTTAGTCTTGTTGAATCTCACACAGATTATCTGTCTAGCCTGTGCACGTCTCTCTGCAAAGCCTTCCTACCCTCCAGCAGATCAACACTCCCACCCAGATTGGTGTGATCTGTAAACTTTGTGAGGGTGTACTCAATCTCCTTGCACAAGTCATTGATAAAGATACTAAACAGGACTGGCCCCAATACTGAGCCCTGAAGAGCACCACTCAGGACCTGTTGCCAGTTGGGTGTAATTCCATTCACCACAACTCTCTAGGCCTGGCTATCCAGACAGATTTTTACCCACTGAACAGTGCACCATCCAAGCAATAGGCTCCATGTTCTCCAAGAGAATGCTGTGGGAATGGTGTCAAAGGCTTTTTGTTTTTCCAGGTAGACAATATCCATGAAGGAGATCAAGTTGGTCAAGGAGGACCTGCCTTTCATAAACTTGTGCTGGCTGGGCCCTGGTTGTCCTAGCCTCACATTTGCTACCTTCCAGTCACCTGAGACCTCTCTGCTTAGCTAGGGCTGATAATAATTGATGGAGTGGCTTGGTGAGCACTTCCAACAGCTCGCTCAGTACCCTTGGGTGAATCCCATATAGCCCCATAGACCTGAGAGTGTGTAAGTTGTATAGCAGATCACCAATCATTTCCCCTTGGATTACAGGGGTTTCATTCCATTCCCTGTACCTGTATTCCAGCTCCAGAGCCTGGAACCTGGAGAACAACTGGTATTACTGTTCAAGACTGAGGTAAAGAAGGCATTAAGTGCCTCAGCCTTTTCCTCATCCTTTGTCACAGCATTCCATAAGGGATGGAGATTCTCCTTAACCCCCTTTTGTTGCTGATGTATTTATAGAAACATTTTATTGTCTTTTACATCAGTAGTCAGACTAACTTCCAATTGGGCTTTGGCCCTTCTAATTTCCTCCCTTCTTAACCTCATGACATCCTTATAGTATTCCCAAGTTTTCTGCCCCTTCTTCCAAAGGTCATAAACTTTCCAGTTTTTTCTAAGTTCCAGGAAAGGTCCTCTGTTCATCCAGGCCAGTCTTCTTCCCCATCAGCCCGTCTTACAACACATGGGGACAGCCTGACACCTACAACTTTCTAGGTAGTTGTATTTCTAACTCATTTTTTAAAGAACACTTTTAAATTTATTCCAGTCCAGCCAGAACTGGAGCCTGGCATATCTAGGATCTGTGGAGCTGTGGTTAGTACAGTACTGTTCTTGAGGTAATAACCTAAAGCACTAACTTTGGTCCAGAGCTGATTTCTGTTCTCAAACATCAAGTGTAACTCTTCCCTATTTTTTTGAATAATACCACAGAGAAAAAACAAAGTCTCCAAATTCAGGAGATGGCTAGCACAGGCAGCCATTGGCAATTTATACTTACACAAAATCTAAAAAATCAGTATTTGTACGTAGAGTTTCCATATCTGACCACAAATAGATGATAGAAATTTGAGAGTCTACTTGTATCTGATCGATACATTCAATCACATTATCCTTCCACATAAAATGTAAAAACTTGAGTTAATCATACATTGTCATGGAGTATTTGCATTCCATGACTCAAGAAGGAAAGACATAATACACATCATGATATGGTGATATCATGACTCTCAGAAATATCACGCTATCAAGTTTTTGAGACCAGAAAACTACAAAAATTAAAAATATGCTAAATAAAATTCAAACTGTATATATGTTGAGACATTTGTGAAAGAGTCTGATGAAACTCTGACGGTAAGCTCTGGGCAAATGAGGAGTATCAAACAGAGGTTCCATCACATCACACCAAAAAAAAAAAAAAGAGAAAAAAACCCCGTTTCCTCAAAAGTGAACTTCAAGTCAACATATCTACTCAGTTTTACTGTCGTTCCTTTTTAAATCTGCTTTCTTCATGAGAAAGGCAAGAAATCATGTGAAATTCAACTGTTTCACTTTATGGCACTAATCATGTCAAATACTACGACATGTCTTTCAGAAGCTGCTTCTTCATGTCAAATTCTTTCCGTTTAATCTCATTCTTTCACTTCTGGAAATGCCTCTTCTTTCCCGCTTTCCCTGATTTTTAGTGACTTCATTTTTTCCTTGAAAATCATAGAAATATAAGCTGTTGAATCAGAAGGCTTTTCTAAACAAAAGATTATTTTCTCTCATTTCCAACACAGCATCAACTTCTCTCCCTATAAATCCCGTGAGATTGCTTTCACATTTGTGTTCAGCTTGATCTGGTCTTTCATATATCATTCATTATGTTCTGCTAACCAAGAGAAAGTACTTTTTCATATTCGTTCTCCTGTCCTTTTTTTCCCTTTTATCAGATAAAGAAAGCAATCTTTCAAGCCTTTGATGCCCTGCCTGTTTTCAGAAAGACTAAATAACTATGTTTATACATTGACATATAAAGTACCAAATAGAGCTTTATATGACAAAGCTGACTCAGTGATTTACTAAATATTAGGACAATTCTGGTTATACTAAACCAGCTGAGTCTTCTAAGGGCTGTAGCTTTGCAAAAGCTAAGGAGGAGGGGTGAAAAATACCAACCAAAAAAAGCAGCATCTACTTAAGTAGCTGTGCCTTGATGCAAACCAGCATGCCACGCAGTCACTTGCTGACAGCCCCTCATCCTGGTGGGTGGAGAATCAGAAGAAGATGGACTAAGAACAATTTGATGACTGAATTAAAGAATGGAAGAGGAATAAAATCCCAGAAAGACAAGAGATGTAATATGCAGTTGCACCTGCTGACCAATGCAGTGATTGGTCCTGCCCATACAGTTCCCCCCAGTTCATACACTGAGAATGACATTGTGTGGTCTGGAATATGGGTCTGTGTGGTCAGTTTGGGTCACCTGCCCTGGCCATGCTCCCTCCCAGCTTTTTGTGCACTTGCTCACTGGCAGAGTATGGAAAACTGAAAACTCCTTGATTTAGGGTAAACACTATTAGGAACCACTAAAAATCAGAGTGTTATCAATATAATTCTCAAACTAAATGCAAAACACAGCACTGTACCAACTAATAAGAAGAAACCAGGATAGTATGCACCTTTATTCCATATAATTTATGCCATGACCATGTCATACACTTTCCAGTACATCCCAGTAAACCGTCATCACTCTTCCCAGTGCCTTGATATATATATTTATGCACACACACATTTCACTTAGTTTATGGACCATCCCTAAAAAAGTCCATTGAGTTCATTTAGTCCATGCCTTTGGACTTCACCTGTTACAGCTTTTCCTCAGGGTAGGAAAAATAGAGTATAGTGTTGAATTGTTGTATACTGGATCCAGCCAGTTGTCCCTCTTCTCCACCTGTTTGGAGGCAGGGCTCCTGTACTACTGGTAGTAGGATTCTCAACTTTTTTCTAGAAATGTACTAGAATCTGTTTCCACTGGATCAGGAATATAAAGCTCCAGTACTCACCGATGCACAGCGTACCCTAATGCCATCAGACTAAGGGCAGAGCCCATTTATGTTTCTGGAGTGACAGGAGCTGGCTGCACTGGAAGCTGAAATAAGCCCACCAGGAACAAGGGGCAAAAGCACCCATGTGACTGGCCTGGAGACACTGTGCATCCACGGTGAGGTGTGCTTCGTGTCTCAGTCACTGACAATGGCCAGTCTGTGACGTGGTAACTTAGGAAAGTTGTCAGTGTTTTCAGTGAACACCAGGGTTCTCTCAGAAATGCCTGCAAGACACCCTTTAATTTCATACAGATGAGAATTACATTGAATTCAGAAGGAAAAGACTGCGAAACAGGAGAAGGGATTTTATGGGGGAAAGTTTGTGATAATGTAATTAAAATCTCTATGCACAAGGGAATGAAGTAAAAGCTGAATTGGCTTTTGCCCACAGGCATTTCCAGACTTGATTGCTTCGCTTGGTTGGTTTAGCATTCTTTCAACACAGTTTTGTGCTTTCAACATTGTTCATGTAGAATATAACCAGAGGAGAAAAGTTATTTCATGTTATAACGCACTGGAATCAGTGGAATTATTCCAGTACAGAATATGGTTCACCATCCAAAGTATTTGATTTTTTAGATTTCAAATATTCAACTATTAGATAACAACTATTTATTCATAACCTAAATCCTAAATATGATTCTTCTGAAGGTTATTGTGAAATACATGAATGTACAGTTAAAAAAGAGTGAATAAGTCAATTACCATCTCTAAATCCAGGATACATATCTGAGCTACAAGTTAATTCTGGACTCTGGTATGCAAATAGGCAAGCAGCCAAATTGTTCTGGGTCTCTCACTTTGTGAAACTTTGGCTTTGAAAAACTTTTCTAAAGAAACTGCTTTGTTCTCTGGAAAAGACTCAGTTTTGAAAAATCAGCATTTTCAAGTGGAAGAAAAAAAAATTATCAGAAAATTTTAAAAATAACTGTATTTGAAGCCAAGTCTAGGCTGCGTCTGCCATTTCTAAATGACAAAGGCCTCCTTTCAAATTTTAGGATTTCAACATATTTTATGTTCTGGAGTTTACTTTAACAAAATCTGTAACAATAGGAAGGTTGCATTAATTTACTTTTTTAAAAAACAGCTTTGATATGGAATTAGATCTGCCTCCAAAATTAAATGGTTAAACTTTGTAGAAATGACATTTTCCCACCTGGGTATATTATGAATATGAACCTCAATGCAACATTAATATTTATACCATGAGAGCCATAAAAAATCCCTTCAAAACCCCCCAGTTCCGCAACCTCACAGCTCTGGAGATCACCCACAAATAAAATAAAATAAAATAAAATAACATAAAAATCATGCAATGTAGAAAACTCAAATCCCCTCCAGTAATGCATGTTTCTAATTGCAATCTTAATTGGTCTTCGTAGCATTGCTTGGTCAGTTTATTTTATGGCATGCCTGTCAGGAAATTAGGTTACGATAATAAAAAAAACCCAACCAACCAACCAACCAACCAAACAAACCAAGAAAAGTAGCCCAAACAACTTCTGATTCTTGTCTTGTTGTTCAACTTAGCATTTATCCTGAGCCAATTGAATATTGTGAGAGGAAGTTTTATAAAAATAATAAGATACACAATTTTTAATACTGTTGCTTAAAAAGTAAGATACAATTGTTTTCAGGCACTTATTATCAACGAGAAAAGGGAGCTGTTTTCTTTGTCCTACAAATCTTACAGTGATTTAGTTGTTAGAAGAACTATTTCACTGACAGAAAGTGGAGAGGATAATATCTATCTTTCATATTTCTTAGTTTAATTGTCTTACTGCAACTGAATGTGACACAGTGTAAGAAAGTCTAATTATGAGAGAAAACTGAAGTCAGCAGCCTCAGGCAAGACAGTTTCTTAGAACTGGCTTTATAATCTCAGTAGAGATACCATTAAACTTAAAGTAATTTGGATTTTTTACCTTTTTCTTTCTTTTCTGAGACAGCACTACAAAACATGTTATTGAAGTCCATCTGTATTCTTGGAAAAAATTTATAGTGTTCTAATTCCTGAACAGATTTTAGAGAAATCCGAGCAGCATTTTCCCCAAATTTATTGCATAGCGTCAAGAATTTGCTAACATTGAGAAGTTTCTGAATGTGACTGAGGTGTCCCTATCAAATCCACCCTAAGTTTCTTCAGTAGGTTCAGCTCTGTACTAAAACAAACAAAAAGAATAACTGAAGTATTGTTTGCTCCTGTCCCTAGAGGTTCCAAAGACATGAACTGTCTGCCCTCACATTTCATGTCGCCGTTCTACTGTTCCTCCTCCTTGTGAGATCTTGTCCTCTCCATCTTTTCCTCACACATTATACATATAAAATAAGCTTCTTTTCTCATCAAAGAGATGTTGGACATTGACAGCCCATCATCTCCTTTTCCAGCCTTTGCTCTGGGCAGCCATCCTGAGGGAGCAGCAGGATGTTACAGCAACGTGAGCGGCCTGTGAGCTAAACCAGAGGAGCAGTGGCTTCTGATGGCCAGTGCTGTGTGCTTGGCCAGAAATTTATTCCAAGTTCTGAGTCAGCTCTCTTCTGTCCCCAGATTCAACTACAGGATGTGCATGTGCCCTAATTCTCTTCATCATAAGGTCTCCCAATTTTTAACAGTCTTCAGTACTGCACACATACCTTTGGGTGGAACATTATCTTATTGTTGTTATTTTATTTGTTGAAGGAGACTTACACCACTCTTCTGGCTAAGGGCCAGCTGAATGAGTTTGAGTTCCCAGATAAATCTTGGATTCTAACCTACAAGGACCAGGCATCAGCAATGAAAGCACCACTGCTGCTGATTCTATACAGAAGTAAAATATATAAATGGATCTTTACGTCTGGGTTGATGCATATTCTGCATCTGATGTCCTGTCTCCTCAGAGAAGAGGAAAAAGTAATCAGGCATCACAAAACAGAGAGTCCTCAGCCCTTCTGATTGCATGCCAAGGGACTCACTTCATTTAACTAATTATTTTATTACAGTTTTCTTTAGACACAAGATATGAAAAACTCATATAAAAAACTTGAAAATGTGGAGAAGTTGTATATTGTGCCAAACTTTATCTCTGACCCACAAAACCAGATGCTTTAAAAAACAAAAAGAAAAAAAGGGGAGAATAATATGTTTAATGTTTGCTTTAAATTTTCTCTCTAATAAACTTATACCCTGCTGGCCAAAGGTAAAACTGTATGATCAGTAACATAAAATCCTTCAAAAAGCTGATACACATCAATCTCCATTACTATCATTAATGTATATTATATCAAATCCTAACTGTGAAGGCAGTTTTGACAATGATACCTTATAATTTGGTGCATAGTACTTAACGTAGGTATTGGAATTAAAAATAGCTTTAAAAAATAAAATTTCAATTTTGCATTACATTCACCAATGCCCATATTGAAAGAGTTCTTAGAGTCTCAAGTAAAAAAGAAATCATTTTCTGCACAAAGACAGCAAAAGTTGGCCTTTCTATATTTTAGCTGCATGTTAAAGTTCTCTTTTGTAGTACAAAGGCAACAATTAGAGATGCAGAGAAGCCAAAGAAAGGAAGCATTGGCCTATTCCCAGCTCTACTACTGCTCTGCCGAGTTAGTTCAGGAAATTTCCTTAATAACCATGCCTGCATGTAGCCTATGAAAAACTAGCTATTTAGTATATGCTGTTTGTTTAATCTCCTTCTATAAACCAACTGAGAAAAAGACATTTCCAGGGGGTGATTTATGCCACCTGAAGACAGGTATGAAAACAGACTAACCCTAGCGCACAACTCTGGAAAACTTGCGGCACAAGTACTTATCGCATATTTATAAGTAGATGGAGGACAAAAAGAGAGTTGTTAGTTACAGACCATTTTTCATTCTAGTTCAAGGTTTTTAATGACTTTCTATATTTGGCTGTGCACTGAGTGTGTTTATTCTGGCCTATCTGAGCAGAGCCCAGGGTAACTAGAGACAGGTACCTGGAGCAGCAGGCTCCCACATTTCTGCTATGACAGAAAAATACTGCTCTTTGGTAACTGTGGCTTGTAGGACAAGTAGGAATACTTATTTCACGAATTCTATTAAATTATCTCGATCTTGTGGAGAATGGACAAGGTATTAAGTGATTACAAAGGGAAAACAGAGCTTAAACCTTCAAGGGGAAGGAGTGGGGAACAGAGGCTGACTAGTCATACAGCTGCAGAAATTAAAAATTCTGGGGAACGAAAAAAAAATTAAAACAAATAACAAGATATATTGGAAGATATACAAGCAAAGGAGTGGCAGGCCACATTTTGCCTATCTAGAACAGAATGATTTCTTTTTGTGTTAGAGCAGAAAATCTTATATATGAGGATGTGCCTTAGGTGTCTCTTAATTCATTTTCTTATGTCTTTTGACACTGGCCCACATAACAAAAGCAGCAATGTCAGAGACAATGGGAAGCACACATTCTAGATGAAATAACTTTTAATTGAACTGATGGAAAGTCAAAAACTTTGTATCCTAACCAGTCATTCACAGCTGAAGTCCCAGAGTCATCAGGGCCAGAAGAGAGCTTTGAGATCACCCAGTCCAGCACCACCATAATCACCCCTAGACAATATCCCTAAGTGCCACATCCAGACACCTTTGGAACCTTCCAAAGACAGTGACTCCACCACCTCCCTGGGCAACTTATTCCAATGTCTGTCCACTTTCAGTGAATTTTTTTTCCTAATATTTAATATGAACCTCCCCTGGCACAAGTTAAGGCCATTTTCCTTATGTTTTATTAAATAGGGTGTCCCCACTTAATACTGATGAATAAGTACTGGCAATTTGGGGATTTTTTTTTTACCAGATGGGCTTGCCTGACTGACTGGGTATGTCACTGGGACAGCATGAGGGAAGGCTTACAATTATCTTGTAAAACTAAACAAATTTCTTAAATAAAAAATAAAATAGGATTGGATTTAGTAAGGACAAGTACAAGATACTGAAATTAGGGGGGAAAAATTAATTGTAAGATACCACCTGGAGGACAAATTGTCATGTGTCTGTTCTACACAAAGAAGTGTCCACTGTCACAGTTTAGCACACTTTAGATAGACAATATCATGCTTTTTGTGGAAAGAAATAAGGATCATAGTGGGACATACAAGCAAGGGCAGAAACTGCAAGACACGTAAAGCTGTTCTCTTTTCACATGCAGAATAGGTTAGGGCCTCAGCTGTCTGCAGATTTGACAGGAGTGTACAGAGGGGACACTGATCAGAACTCTGGAATACATTACCTGTGAGGAAAGACTGAAAGAGTATTTGCTTTAAAGTCAAATACATATAGAACAAACAGGGTACAATACCAGTCTTCAAGTGTGGGAAAGGTTGCTGCCAAAGGGAAGGAATAATCTATTTCTATTTTCATATGCAGAAAAAAAAAAAAATAAGGAGCTTATTCTGAAACAGGGAAGACTTGTGTCAAATATTAGGTGAAATTTCTAACAGCAAGGATAGTGAAGCAGAGGAGCAGAATTGATGGTGATATTATGGTCTTTCCAATATTGGAAGCAATGAAAAACCAGTTAGATCAAACATCTGTTCAGCATCACCAATCCTGCCAGGCCAGGAGATAGACGGGCTGTTCTGTGCAGTTCTTTTCTTGGCCTATTTTTCTGAAAACTTATGTTCTGTTTATTACAGGGATCTACTGGTAATGTTGTGAATTAATATTAGATCAGTCCTCATCAGTCAATAAGCAGTAGATCTATACATTTTCTACTCTGTCAACATCAGAAGAATCTTAACGCAATACAAATAGCTTAAAAAGAAAAGTTCGAAAGACTCCTTAATGCTCACATGAAGGAATATTTCATGATACTTAATGGAATACATATTCACACAGTTCCTGTGCCAATTCAGGTTAGACCAAAGTGAAAGAAACCAGTGGGAAAGGAAAGTTGAATATCACAACCAAGAGCAAGAAAGAGCTGTGGCAAGCATGCTGACAAATAATAAAACATAAATGAAGTACTCACATAGTTAAAAAAAACAAAAAAAGAAACAAAACCGGAAGATCTTCTTTTACAGACAGCTGTATCATGTTTCTTGAAACTGTGCTGGACAGAAACCTTACTACCACCACAAAAACAATGGACAAATAAAAGGCTCCACGTAGATGCTGTTTTGCATTTTTTTCCATAACTTTATACCTTTCTCTACAATAGAAATTCAATCTATCCCTTGCTTATAGACAGGATGTAGAAATAAAGCAATGATTTGCTCTTTTATTGGTATTAAGTGATAAGCATCTACTAACACAATAATTATGTTTCTAAACACATCACTGTTGTTATTTTTATTCTGAAAGTTTCACTCTTCTCAAGTAATGTGACTGCCTTATTAGAAATCTCTAGTCTGAGTGAAGCTTTGAAATGCTACAGGTAGTTGCCTTCACAAGGGTCAACAGAAAAGCACCCATTTAGTCCAGAAACAAAGTGCAAAGATCAGGAGGATAAATGCTGTAATAAGAACTTAGATACAGTATGAGGTTTTTTCTTGTCTGCATGGGAGTTCTGCCTCAGTATTATTCTTTGGAAACCTAAATCTGAAAGATATAAAAAAATAAAAAAAAAACAAACAGAAGTGCAAAGGATGGTAGCCAAACTCACGGGAGAAGGGAGGATTTTAAGAAATCAGAATATATTTCCACCTTCTCCTGGAATTCTGGTGCAATAGAAGGTGAGAATATCCCCCAGGATTGAACTCAGTTATGCAAACCCATAGAAAATACTAGCTTAACACTTAATTGCTTTTTACTTTCTTAAAATTCATATGAGTAGTACAAAACTAAGGAAAATAAGGGACATTCTCCTGAGGACTATTTTCTGTAAATGCAACAATCCTACTCCCCTTCTTGTCTCAGTTAATACCACTGAGCTATGAATTCAAACAATTCAAACACTGCTCAATGTTTATATTTCCAGTTAGCCATATTTTACCAGCATCTTACTGCTGCTATGAAAGCGCATGAAAATTTTGATGATACTTCTGGCTGGAAAGGACTTCCAAAATGCTTCTAGCAACAATAGAAACTCTGTGAGCAGCTCATACAAAACCTGGGCTCAAGTGTGTAAAAAGTACAGTAATTCATTTTTCTGTAGCTAAACCAGAACAACATTAGTAGGACACAGCACTTGTGAGGTTGTGAGGCTTTAGCTTTGTTTTGAAACCTCACATGGGGCTGGCAGGAACAGTAAGTAAATACATTAGATTTATCATTATAATTATAATGGATGAAACATTGGGTGTACAGCAATTTGTGGGAGTGCAAATCATGACATAGAAATTTTCAAAGTTAAAAGCAAATCACTTGGGTAGAGATCATTGTGGTAATCAGTTTCACTTCGGCTTTCAGACCACAGATTAAGAACTGCAGGAGAAAGACACTGGAGTGAATGGCACTACTATGACAAGAATAAGCATTTATGTACAGTTCAAATTGGACCCCAGAGAAAGTAAAACACGGAATGGCTCTGTAATTTACACCTAATGAATCACTGCTCTGAAAGTAAGCACCATCGTGTCGACAGGTAGGAAAAATCCTTCTGTCTTCAGTGACACAGGTTGCTCTCTTTTGCCTATATATGGCACTCAAACTTTGAAAAGCCAAATTTGAATCAGAAGTTGGCAATATTACAATATACTCATAATAAGACAACCTAGGATTGTCCTAGAAATGTCAGTGCATGGATTACAGAAAAAGCAACATAGTATGATTTCAAATTCCAGCATCTGATTCCCAAACTGTCTTCTGAGCTTTCCTAAAAATATAATTTGCTCAGCAGTGGCAGACAATATATATTTTATTTGCGCTACATTCTTTTAACAGTCTGTGGTTGGATGGTCCAGAAAGCCCTTGTTTGCCTTCTCCTGGTGGCTGCACCTTCCACTGGGTGAAGCGTGTGGAGGAAGGTCAGGGCTGCTCCTCCCCAGGGGAGGGCAGGAATGTGTTCCAAGAGAGAGAGGTCTCCATCACGGAGCCACAGGCTGAGGGACAGGTGAGGGGAGGGCAGGAATGTGTTCCAAGAGAGAGAGGTCTCCAGCATGGAGCCACAGGCTGAGGGACAGGTGAGGGGAGGGCAGGAATGTGTTCCAAGAGAGAGGTCTCCAGCATGGAGCCACAGGCAGCCAACAGAGCCAGCGGAGGGCAGGAATGTGTTCCAAGAGAGAGGTCTCCAGCATGGAGCCACAGGCAGCCAACAGAGCCAATGGCACAGGTCAGTGGGCCTGTTTCCTACTGCTGAAGAAAAGATTGAATGCAACTTGCAGGAGTCAACGGAGAGATTCCTGGGCTGGGACCAAGATGGGAAGAAAGGATCCCTATAAAATAAGATTCCTACATAAATGGTTCACAGAAAAATGTGTGGTAACAACTCTAGCAATATAAGTTTCCAAATACTGTGTTTAGAGGCCGGGTCTGCAGACAACACAAGTTGTCAGAGACTTTGGAAGTCATTAGAGCTCTTATGGTAACCAGGTCCTAAGCATTTTTACATAAACTGTTCATATATAAGACTACTTCAAACTCTCAAAAACTTGTGGAAGGGAAATGATACTTCAGAAGTTTTGATATAACAATTTCAAATCCATCGAAAACCACTTTTCCATGTCACACAGTTACAAACTTCTCACATAACAAGAACTTCAATGTCCTCACACATGCAATAACTACACAATTGAGAAAGACCAGCCTGAGGACCAAATATTGATTCCCTTAGCACCAGGAAGGGGACATAAGGAAAAGCAGAAGCAAAGTGTGGATTTCCTTCTACTGCAACCAAAGTAAGTATGATGAAAGCTGTGGGACAACCAAAAGAATGAAAAGCCTTTCCAATCAAAAATGTCAGTGTCAGCAGAGCTCAAAGAACACATAGAAATGGAGGCTAAGCCAGATAAAGATTTCTAATATACAGTAGGCCCAGTACTGAATGAGCAATAAGAGAGAACAGAACTGGCCATATTTCTTCCAGAATAAATCACCCTAAGGCAGGCATTTGATGACATGAAGTTTCTCACAGCCAATTTCAGGGTTTACTGCTGATATTAATTTTAATTTAGCACTTAAGTAACTTTACACTTCTTTCCCCCTGGCTAAAAACTGAATCTGAACAGTTGGGTATATCTGAAGAGCACAGAAAAATGACTGAGTTAAAACAGATATTTATTGTAATTAAACTTGATTTTATTTCTAGTACCCTTTATAAATAATCACAGTAAAAATATCACTATTTGTTAATGGAATTAATATTTTTTAGCTTCTTAGCAAAAGTAAAAACACTGTTTTATTAATATTTAGCCTCTCCATGGTACCAGAAATTACAAAAGG
Organism: Promerops cafer; assembly: GCA_013398275.1. Classification (NCBI taxonomy): domain Eukaryota; kingdom Metazoa; phylum Chordata; class Aves; order Passeriformes; family Nectariniidae; genus Promerops; species Promerops cafer. Next base: position 1,062,930 of record VZSE01007178.1, on the reverse strand, counting down.
GTTCCACTCATGTGTGGTAGAACTGTAGAAATTTGGAAATCATTCTAAGCAAACTGAGGTGTGAAATGAAAACAGAAAACCAAAGAAATGTAAGCAGACATCACAAACAATCCTTCTAATAAACTTGAGAAGCTTATGTAACATAGTAATAAAGGTTAAAAAAATAAATAAAATAGAAAACTGAGGAAATGGTAGGAACAACTGGATATCACTAGGCATGATATAAGCTCCCTAGGAGGGAAAAGAGCATGGAGTAGAGCTTTTTCTAGCTGGAGTGGGGGAGAGTATATTTTTCTCCATCAGGTATCTTATTCACTGCAGTAGGAAACAAATTTAAAAAACTATTGGTCTGATCAAAGAGAAAAACTCAAAGGTCCAGAAGCAACTATCCATAGATTCTCCAAAAAACATCACGAACTTTATCACTCTTACAAAGCAAAAATGAAATTTGTTGTCTTCTGCTGATGTTTGTGTGTCATGAACTTGCACTGTGAACCAGCTCTGTTCTTCCACAAAATATTTGCAAGAAAGGACAGAAAGATGGTGTAGCAGCTGTACCTGACATTGATGAAGAAGAGATGGCCATAATAAAAGCAGAAAATATATTTTCATTTTTGTTACCCTACTGCAGAAACTTACAGGAGTGCAACAGGTTCTGAGAAATGTATCACAAAACTGAACCTGTCCTGCCACCTTGTCACAAAATGAGAAAGTACACAGTACCTGTCAGAAGACATGGTAAATTAAATCATCCATTAGCTTCTGCCTGATCCATCACTTGCAAAGGATCTTGCAAGCAAACACTCGAGTGCTAAATAACAAAGTGAAGAATAAGAGCAAGGTCTTCTGATGTGCACAAAATTTTTCCTACCAAATTTTAATAAAGCCTCTGACAATTTAAATTACTACAGGTGATTTCAGTTTAAATCAAGAGTCTTCAAAGTAAATGCATATAAAGCACTAATCCGTCAGAATGAGGTTAAAGAGGATAAAAATCCTACAACTGCAATTTTAAATTACTAATTAGAACTATTGCAGCTGTTCATTTTGCTAACCATTAAACTATAAAGATATGAAGACAATGACAGGCGAATGACCTTCTATATGTCAGAGAATATTGCTGAAGGCATCTGCAGCTAATGGGCCTGTGCTTGCTCATGCAGAAAGAGTAAATAGGTTTATTAGCTTACTCAGCTGGAAAATGCTTAACAGCTACTGGTCATCTGATAACAAATTTAATTCATAGTTCATTTAGCTACAAAAGGAACTGATTTTTTTTATGCTGCTATTCAAATGTCCTGAAACATAATCTATACCCAGAGGGAATAAGACAGACTCATGAACCCTAGAACAAAATTAATTTTGCCCTAGTTTGCATCCTGCACCACTGCATGTGAGGTTCTTAACCTTTCAGCATTGATTTCTTAGAAAAAGATTAGTTCATGTAGCTAGAGATAAAAAATGGGAAAACTGAGAGCGTCTTGAAATCTGTATCAACCTTGTTGCCACTACATAGATTCCCTAGTTGCAAGATGTGCTTAAAAAAATACTTTTAAAAAAGTGTACTTTGTCAAAATTTTAATGCAACAGTTTTGCTCTCAAAAACCTTTTTTTTTGATCAAACCATTTGATCAAACCATTTTGAGTTTGATTTGGATCAGAATCTTGAATTATGCATAAGCTACTGTCCTTATGTTAACTGTCTTATATTGGATGTGAAATCAAGAAAGGGTCATACCTGCAAACATTTGCCTGCAGCTGCCTCAGTGAGCCCTTCCCAGCCACTCATCTTCTGGCTTTTTCCTTAGGGAATTTTTCCCACTCACTAAGGAAAGAACTACAGCAAACACTTGCAAGAAAGGGGAAATGAACACTCAGGTCCAGGTCACAGAATCAGTACTACAAGTTCACCTGTCTTGTTTTGCCATCCATAAAAACTTAGTCAACAGCAAAGATTAAAGCAAGTGGAGAAGGTCTGGATAACATGAGATCAAATATAACCACTCTTTCAAGCTGCAACAAAATGTCTACATAAGGGAGACAACTAAAATGTATAAATAAAAATGATGATAGTAGAGTCCAGCACACCTTTTCCATGTCAAGCAGGAAGGGAGAGAAAAAAAGAAAGAAGGTTCTACCCTTAGTAAAGCCACAATGTCCTTTTATTTCCCCCAGATTTTTTTTCAGAGACCTATTTTTAAGCCAGGTTTCATTTCCTCCCATGATATTGTAAGTATTCTGTTTTTATTCCAGTGATAATTTCATCTATTATGATTTATTTCTTATATGGTCTTCTTACTGTCAATAAAAATTCATAGAAAAGGTAGAAAAAATAGAAATATTTTTGCTAAATTTCTGGAATAAAATAATTAATTCTGTGGCCTGAATTATTGTTAGTACTTGTAGTTGCCTGTATTCTGTAGGTTGAACAATCATTCTTATACCTGTGAAACCCATCAGAAAATTTCCTGTTCTTAAAACACAGAAAGGAAAAGCAATTTTTTGAATGAAACTGCTGTTGCTAATGACAAGAATTTTTGGGATATATTTATGTCTTCTTTATTACGAGTTTAACACAATTGAAGAACAATCCTTAAATTTCTTTGCAAAACTGTGTGGAAAATGTCACACTGATAAATTAAGCTGAGAGGTTTGATTAAAATCTGTGTTCAGCACTACATCTTCAGATATCTACAGTGTTGAAACATGGTGGAGTAGAAAAGACTATTCATTTGGCATTCTGTTCAACACAGCTTGATCTTCAAACAGTGAAAAGGAACTGTGGTGTTTTCTGGTCTAGCTCAGAATAAATCTAACAAGATCAGTCTGGCAGTGTGAGCACTTCAGACAGGTTAAGAGCGTGTGAACCCAATTACCACAGCCACATTTCCCTTGGTTAAGTCAGTTAACCCACACACCACCGTCACTTAGGATGCTCTTTACTCCTCACTCAAAAACTAGCATAATGCTTTTCTGTGACAGTGTTCTCTTTACACATTAAATGGATGTATGCACGGGTGTTTTCTTCATAAATGGTTGTAGTAGTAACTCTTCAGAACAAATTAAATGTTGAGACTACAGCAGTGTCTTTTATATGCTTTTAGAGGTGTCTTGTGGCTCAGAGAGGTTTTGTGTGCAGACTTCCAGATTTAAACGCCCACAGAAAAACCACAGTTTGTATGTGAATCACACACTGAAGTAGAAAAAACCCACCAGATTTCTAAAAAGGATTGTATTTTTGTACAAGAGGAGATGCATTAGTCTTAAAATATCAGCAGAGGACAGTAATAAATATATCCTATTTGCATGCATTGCTCCAGCTACACAGCCTGAAGTCAGTCTCTGCTCCTGCACTTGGTTTTCCTATTAACTCCCTGTAAGTAAATAGCTTCCCACCTGAGAGATCTATAGGTAAGAGCAGATTCCAAGTGGTAGATAAATCTTTGATTTATTGAACCAGGACTGCTGTTCTTACTGAAAAGATAACCTTCTGCTTTATGAGATGTTAAAGCTTTGTGTAAGCAGTCTTGTGCAGGTGTAGTGTAAGGAAAAGTCACTCTTACAAACAGCATTACTCTTTGTAAGACATCAGAGGGAAAACATTAGAGAAATCAAGAAGAATTAGCAATGAGTTAGAAGTTCCCATTATCTAGTGGAAACCTCATCTCTTACAACCTCTGCTAAGGCAATGAAAAGTTCAGTGTAAAATGGGTACCAGCTCATGGAGGAGAGATGAATGATGCAGGAATTCAAGAAAGTGAAGAGGAGAGAAAAGCAAAGAGAAGGAGAAACTTCTCTGAACATAATGAAAACAGGAAAAGGAGAAGAAAAAGCAAGCCAAAGAAGGAAGAAAGGTAGTGACAAATTCTGTTTATTTTCTCTTGGAAAAAAAAAATCAGCAAGACTCTGTAAAAAGAGAGAGGTGGAAGCTTTGGGAAGTAATTCAATAGAATAAAGGTTACTGAAACTGTGGGTATGGCATTCATTTGTGCTGAAGATGCAGAGCTACTCCATTCACATGCATTTGATCACAGAAGTTATAGAGTAATAAAATATTTTTCTTGCTGTACCCTGTTCTTTTATCCTACCTCAAAATGTGTTTGTGTAAGGTACTCTTTTTTGGTTTTTTACCTTTTGGTTTATATATCCTGGAAAATATTTTCTAGGTTTTTCTTTTCATTTCTCCTCCTACCCCCCTCTCATCTTGAGAGCCTGAAGAAGCAGAAAATCAAACTGATGTGAGAGTTTCACATCTTATAAACAAGCTGAGCATGCAGTGGTCCTTTTTAACTTGCCAGTATGTTCCCTAAATAAACTTTGTAGAAAGATGAATTAGGCAAACAAAACAGCTGAGTACCTATGCTAGGAAAGCTACTATTGGTAACAGTTTGGTTTTCTGGAATTTTTAATAGATAAAAGATGAAACCTAAACATATTCTAGGTAGCTCGCTTGTTTTAGTTCACTCTCTTCCATGGTATTAGAGTATTAATATTTTAGTCTGATATGAATATGTATTTGTGGGAATTTAATCTTTCTGTGAGGCTAAACACTGAGGAGCAATAATGATTACTAACTAAATATTTTGCCATATTTTATTAATCAGAGGACCATATTATTGCAAAAAACAAAATCCTGTCTCCTAAAAAAATAAATAGAACACAAAACCCTAGGTATTTTCACTTTGGCATTTATTTACCAATACAATGAACTGTATGATCCTAAAAATTTCAGCTCTTGTTAAAAAAACTACAGTAGAAAACAAAAAAATCTATTTTAGCTTTGGCACAGTGTATTTATTAACCAATAGCCTGATTTGTTCTTTGAGGTCTTCCTAAGAGTTTCATCACATGATAACATTTTCCCTTGTGGTAAAACATTTTTCTATCCCCATCAAAGTCTCTGAAGTCCAATGTATTTTATACCTAACAGCTGATGACTTATAAGCCATTATTCAAGAAAATGGTCCATGAAAACAAGTAGACAACAAAATCTTAGCTCTTTATGAGGTTTTTTTTTTTGGTTGATGAGAACCCTTTTTCTTTGTTAGAGTAAAAAAAAAGTCTCCTGATTAAAAAAAAAAAACCAAAAAAACAACCAAATGGAAGTGTTCTTCTGAGGACTAAGAAATTGTGAAAATAAAGCTATGCAGTAGTACCATAAAGAAGGAAACTTTCAGAATATAACAGCCAGTCACAATTGGCTAGAAAAATGAACACTAAAAGGTATAAAACAGCACATTGGTTTTTTATCAACAATTAACATTTTACTTGAATAATTTCACAAGTCATGTTCTGCCAATATATGCCACCAGTTTTTGTCAAATAAAAAAAAAATTAAGCTAAAACACCCATATATTTGAATGGTTTATCTGACAAAGAAGTGGAAAGTACAGAGTCAGTAATATCTCATATAACAGACCTTTTTAAAGATGGACACTGAAAAACATACTAATGACAAAGGTATCATTTAAAAATCTGGGTATAGTTAATCCAGTACATGCTGTATCAGAGGAAAGGAAGGCAGAGCTGTGTCTAATGTTGCTTTGCCATATCCTGCAAAATAATTTCCTTTCACCTAAAAAGGCCTTGTTAGTTGAACAAAACCTTGAGTAAGAATATAAAAAATGTGAGAACATGGAGATTTTTAAAATCTGTGTGGTATCTTATATATCATATCTAAAAAATGCAGTTCTCTGAATGTAATATAAATATAAAATATACAGTTAATCTAGTACTAGTTGTTATTATAATGACTGCAGTAACACAGCCAGATTTTTAAATAAACAATAAAGCCTGCTATACCTCTGCCTGTAACTATTGATCCTAACTATCCAAGGCTTATTGATGTCAATTACCAATTTTAAACATAGAAAATCAGAATGGTTTTATGTTATAATCATATGTAATTCCCTGTTCATGGTGCAATAACACTTCTTAAGATTGATGACAGTCTGGTTATATATAAGTAACACGAGGAATTTAGGAAATTGTCAGGCAAAAGCATCCATTGATGTTTGGAGGCTGGTGTTGGTACTTTCTCTTCTTCAGCAATTAATGTTATCTCTATTATATATTTTCTTGTTTGTGTCAGAGATAGAGAAAAATACAAAAAATGTATTTTTGCGATAGAGCTATACCTGTTGTGGGTCGCTTCCTGATTGAGCAATCACAGGAGTGTAGCAGGTGCCTTTGGGAGTTAAAGCACAGAATAACAAAAGTCTTGCAAGACAAGCATGGTGTGGTATTAGAGAGTCTGAAGGAATGAACACAAGCCACAAATGGTCAATTAATGGTCATCAAAGGAGTACAACCCCGGGAACCAGGCTGAACCCACTATGGGGCATAACAGAGGACAAGCAATATTAATCCAATACTGAAATAACAAAAATATATGGAAAATGCAATGGAATTAACGAGAAGGGTGGAGCATGACAACGTGTGCAAAAAAGGAGGCAGAGGAAGCAGAGGGACGAAGAATGGACCCAGCTGTGCTTGCCCTGATTAGGGCTGCTGCTCTTAATCAGGGCAGAGGGCCTTCCCTCTCCCTTGGCAGGAAGGCAGGGGTGCCATTCACCACATTTCACTACTCCAGTTCAACAATTGTACCTAATGTGCTAGCTTTTGCTGTGTAGTTGCATTAAGCACCTGAGAATTTGGAAGAGCAGTGTGTGTTTTCTGTTTTGATTTTTAAACATGGCAGAGTGATTGATTCTGTGGCACTGAGATACAGCAAAGTGGATACAACAGGTGAATAATGTTAGCATGTTACTTATGGAGACTATTTATACATGGCCTTCCTACCACTCTGAATCATTACATCTGCATTTTAATTATTAAAGCATACCTGAGTGACATCTACATCCTCAGTGAAAAGATGTGGAGATGTTAGTAACTGCAGTTGAGGATTAGGACAACATTTGAGCCAGAACAATTTTTTTCAAGCTTTGTAAAGGTGCCATCAATGACTAGGAGGGGATTATTTTACTCTTCAACTAACACAACTAATTTACTTGTTTTTTGTCAAATGTTAAGTTTTCAGCTGGCTCTTTGTGGATTATTCACAATGTTTGTCTTTGAGTATTTACACTCCCGAAAGTGGTCAACAAAAAGAAAGGACACCTAAATTAAGCCCCTATTCCAATCTTTGGGGACACCATCTCTATTTCTTGATGATCCAAGCCAGTGAAACAAGCTGTCCAATTTAGGCACTTAGAAATTTAATGTCATGGGAATACTTCAGGCTAGAGTGGTTAATTCAATGTATACAACATAGCAGGATTTGTTATAACATATCAGTAATATTCTTTGGTGCTTATCTATATTGTCAAATAGCTATCAGTGTTTCTGGATTTTCTGAAGACATTCATAAGGAAAATGTGAGTAGAAAAAAGTAAATTTAATGAACAGCTTTCTCTCCCATCCTTTAAAACAGAAACAGGTGAAGACAATAAATCTATCTATGACAAACAGCAAACATGAGGCCTTCTACTTGCTATTAAAACATACTGTTTCGGGGTAATTTTTTTGTTACACAAGCAAATGCAGTTTTCTGGACCATCTGGCCTCAGATATCTCAGCCTCAGCTAAGATATATGGAAGGAAGAAAAAACCAACCAGAAAACAAAAGAGGACTTATGAAGACTTTTAAGGATCTAAGTTTTAAAAGTCGTCCTTCATAAGGTTGGTTGTTTTTTTTTTTTTTTTTTCCTAATTTACATAAAGAACATTTCAGGAACTAGCAAAACTTTCTACTTACTAGTAAAAATTTGTACTGAAATCTCCTTTGTAAAAGGATGGGTGTCTGAAAAATTAAGAATGTCATGTCGAAAAGTGGTACTTCACATCTCTTTAGAAGTAAATCACTATAAGCCACGATTGAGCTATGAATGTTCCTCCAAATTCTACATGCATAATTTTTGTATTCCAAATGTAGTCTTCCTATATTTTTACAATAATTAAAAGCTATCACAAAAACACCTAAATATTAAAAAAAAAAAAAAGGAAAAAGCTACAGTTATGAGATGTGACAGGGACAAATAACCTTGTCAGGTGATCTTAGTAACATTTACTTTCAAATTATTATGAACATAGGTTTTTTTGCTTTCAGTAAGCATGTTTCACCAGTACTCTACAGAAAACCACAAATGATTAACCTGATCACACATTTAACAAATTCTGTTATATTGCCCCTTTTTAAAGCAGTGCAATGTAATTCCTCTAAGATATTGTATCAGGCATCAGTAGCCATTTATCTCTCTGAGAAACATCTGTTATGGCAAGTAAAGAAGTGACCCTCAGCATTCATATTTGAGGTCCCTCTGGCCTTGTCCAGGTCACTGGTGCAGAACAGACTCTTGTTCCATGTCTTTTATGTAGACCTCTTTTTCAAGACTTGAGGGCCTCAAAGCTGTGAGGATTTAGAGATCTGCTCCAGAGTGACACCAGGTTAAAGACGTGAAGAGAAAGCTTCCTACCCTGATATGGGCCCCAGATTATTATCCATTATTGATTTTCCAGGTAGGTAGCAATGATGTTGCAATAAGACCTAGGGCAATTGAGAGACCTTAGGGCCTTGGGATGACTTGTTAAGGGATCAAGAGCACAAGCAATGTCCTCCTCTATCCTTCCTGTTGCAGGGAATGATAAAGGAAGAAACAGGACGAGTCAGCAGATCAATACCTGGCTGCAAGCCTGGTATCACCAGCAGATTTTAGAGGTTTTTGATCATGTGTTTACACAACACTGAACCCAATGGCAACAGACAGGGCATACCTGTCTCAAAGGAGGAGAAGGATTTTTGCACAGGAATTTCCAGGGCTCACTGAAAGAGCTTTAAAGTAGATTTGAAGGGGGAAAGGGATAAAACCAGAATCACTAGAGATAAGTCTGGGGGCAGCATGACAGTGTTTGTGGCATAGTGGGCTAGCAAAGTCATTTAGTCTGCCACTTCAGGGGACATGGGGGATGGAGATACATGCACGAGCACAGACACAAGGTTTGTTAATGTGTTAGTAACCATGCAAGTGCCTGAGAATGGTCATGTAGGAATTAGAGCTTCTCCCCCTGAAAAAGGTGTCAGGATCAAGAGCCCACGTGAGGTGCATCTACACCAATGCACCTTGGGATTGATCCAAAGGCACTGGGGGAGCTGGTGGAAGAGCTTGTGAAAGAGTTCACTGAGCTATTTTCCATCATATACCAGCAGTCCTAGTTAGCTGGGGAGGAGAGGTCTGGAAGTTAGCAAATATGACACACATCTACAAGAAAGGCAGGTTTATGAAATGCAGGCATTGCTTGACCAACCTGATATTCTTTTATGACAGAGGGACCCACTTATTTGATGAGGGAAAGGCTGTGGATTTTGCCTACCCTGGCTTCAGAAAAGGCTTTGGCACCATTTCCCACAGCATTCTCTGGGAGAAACTGGCTGCTCATGGCTTGGACCGTGCACTGTTCAATGAGTAAGAACTGGCTGAATGGCTGGGCCCTGAGTGGTGAATGGAGTCATATCCAGCTGGCAGCCAGTCACGAGTGGTGTTCCCTGGGGCTTAGTACTGGAGACAGTTCTGTTTGGTATCTTTATCAATAGTCTGGATGAGGGGATTGAATGCAGCCTCCCATAGTCTGCAGATCACATCAAGTTGGATGAGAGTGTTAAACTGCTGGAGTTTAGAAAGACCCTGCAGAGGGAACTGGAATAGCTGAATTGATGGGTCAAGGCCAGCTGTGTGAGGTTCTACAAGACCAAGTGCTAGATAGTGCCCTTGGGTCGCAACAACCCCAGGCAGGGCTACAGGCTGGGGACAGAGTGGCTGAAAAGCTGCCCAGTGAAAAAGGACCTGGGGGTGCTGGTTGACAGTGCCTGAACGTGAGACAGTGTGTGCCCAGGTGGCCAAGAAGGCCAAAGACTTGCCTGTAGTAGCAAGTGTGGCCAACAGGACTTGGACAATGACCACCCCCTTGTACTCAGCCCTGGTGAGGCCACACTTCGAGTGCTGTGTCCAGTTCTGGGCCCCTCACTACAAAGAAGACACTGAGCTGCAGCAGTGTGTCCAGAAAAGGGCAGTGGAGCTGGTGAAGGGCCTGGAGCACAAGTCTGATAAGGAGCAGCTGAGGAGCAGGGGCTGGAGAAAAGGAGGCTGAGGGTGAACTCATCTCTCTACAAGTACCCGAAAGCAGATGCAAGCGAGGTAGGGGGTAGGGATTAGTCTCATCTCCCAAGTAACAAGTGAGATGAGGAGAGGAGACAGTGTCATGTTGTGCCAGGAGAGGTTTAAATTGAAACAGTTGTCAATTACTGAAGCGGTCTTCCCAGGGAAGTGGTGGAGTCACCATCCCTGCAGATATTTGAAAGAGGTGTTGATGTAGCATTTAGGGATATAATTTAGTGGCGGACTTGGCAATGCTGGATTAATGGTTCATCTTGATGACCTTAAAGTTCTTTTCCAACCTAAATGATCCTATGATTCTATACCAGTGAATCTCTCTTTTGCAAAACCACAGTGATTCCTTGTCTTCCTGATGCATCAAATTCCATGTGTCTAAAATTGTGCATTGACTCTAGTGGTAAATGGCACATAGAGGGATGCTTCCAGGTATTATTTTCAACTAAATGGCTACTTTCAAGGTTTTTTTTTAAGGTGTAATACAGGTTCTTAGCCCACTTTCTGCAGAAACTGGGAAAGTTTTACTCTAAGTGATGACATTACAGCATAACAGTCATAATGAAGAGCATTGTGTAGTTAGTAATACACCAAGAAACCAGTTACATGGAGAAAAAAACTGAAATAAAATAACAGCTCATTTTCATTGTAGGCCATCTGAAATACAAGTATTAGTTGCCACTAGAGCCATTTTAACAATTTTTCTCTCATGTCATGCTAATACATTTTCCTTGCCAATTCCATCTGAACAGTTAGTGAAAATGAATACAGCTTGCTAAGTAAAAAGTTAAGTAAGTTGCCTCAAAAGCAACAAAGTTAGTAAGGAGGTCAAAAGAGGAGGAAAAAGCCTTAGGCAGTGTTCACCATGAACAAAAAGGAAGATAAGGAAGATTTGCCCTTTTCCCTGCCTAAATATGTAAAGGGCTCCTTGGGTTACAGTCATGCAAGTGAGAAACCAGTAATTTGGGCTTAATGGAATTCATGTAGAAATAAAAAGATCTTTTGAATACATGAGAATTAGGGAGAAAAGTAGAATGATGCCTTTGATTTTTTTATTAATCCATATTACAGGAAGCCTGCTGCCATTCTACTAATTTGAATTTTTGTACTTATTTATTTATATAGCACATGTTGTAGCCAAAATGACAACAACTGAATCCATTGTTTCTCCTTCTTCTATTTTCTTGTCTCAAAGGTCTAGAGGTAAATTTAAACATACAGAACTCTAAAGCTATTTGTCTGGAAAAGAAAACAAGTGGAAACTTTTTCTTTTCACTAAAAACATTTTTTAAATTATATTAAAGATTTAATGTCAACATTTCTGATTTGTGTCAGTTACAGCACTTGCATCTTCAGCTGGTGGTTTATTAAATGAAGAAATCACATAGTCCGTCACATCAAGTGTTTGACTGAAGGAACAAAAAATGGCAGGCTGTTATCACATCTCTTTATTATTGTTTTAATGCAAAATTATCAGCTGACAAACAGAATTCATTGCCGATTAACATGAAGAAGGCACAGCTTGTGAAGAGTTTAATAGGAGAAACATTTGGAAATCATTCTTGCTGCCATTTAAATTAATGGGAATTTTGCAACTGAGTTCGGTGGAAGCAAGACCAGATCTTATGCCATGCACTCAGTTATACTAAAATAATTTGAATTTCAGTGATAGCAAAGAAAATAGCACCGTCAAATGTGTTTAGCGTAATAGAAATGTGATGTTCCTTCTCTTGGGCTCCTAGAACTTCTGCTAATGAAATATATCTGTATCTATCTATATAACTATGGCTATATGAAAAAAGCAAATTTATATATTATATTCCAGATCATTCAAAATATTCTTTTTTCAGAATGGTATCACCTGAGGTGTAACACTAGGGTGTAACACTAGATTATACACTTTATACTGGATTTTATTCATAAGCATTTAAAACTTTAGCTTTTAATATTCTGAAAAAGTCTATGGAAACATATATTTTTCTAGAGAAAGTATATGTGTGCCTTGAGATGGAAAACACTTTTTTCATTCCAGAAGTCAGTGCCATTTCTTTACAAGGCCTGGCCTAGTTTCTGTTAAGGATTAACATCGGAGATGAGAATTGGCTCACTGGCATTCCAAGGTGCATACACTGTAAAAACCATGGCATGTGCAATATGCATAGGAATTTCCTAATGGTTACAATGATGTGGAAGTTACTTACAATGTGGAAGTTGATTACAGCATTTTACAGAAACTGTTACAATGGTTACTTAGTCATACATGTCTGTTTGGCCACTGCTTTTCTGCCTCCAAAAGTTAGGCCTTTCATGACCATCAATATCTTTTTAAATATCTTCCAAATGTTACCATTAAACATCTAAACTCTCTCTCTTTTTGTTCCTCCACTTATACCTTTATTCTCTTCCTCTTCATTCCTGCTTCACACTCAGTTGTTCCTGTGAATCTGTAAGACACCACAGATACTTGATATGTTTTAGGTCCTACATATGGGTCATTATAGTAGCCAAATACTGCTAAGTAATCACCAGAGAGTAGTACATGTTTCTAGGAGAAATGCCTTTCTCCACAACAGGCAAAATATCAAGATAGCAAGGTAGTCATAAGCCACCTCATACGGTGTCTGGGATAAGAGGAGTGAGTAGAAAATGCCACCAAGTACTGTTTCTTCTTTTTGAGTCCCACTTTGATTAGAGCACAGAGAGAAAACCAGTTTATTCACTAATCTGCTTACAACTTCAAAGATAAAAAGTAGTATGAATAAGGACAACTACAGGGAAATGCAAAACTGATATTCAAATCACAACTTCATCCACTTTTTGAAATAAAATGTATATTTAGATGCAAATCAAAACATTTTTACAAAATAATACCTTAGTTAAACTAACCACAGTTGTTGGTAACTCAAGCTAGAGCAACGTTAGGTTACTTGGACTAAATGACTGCTGTGTCCTCAATATTTTTTAAACCTGTACTATTTTCAATTATATTTATTCAAGATAAACATATATTTTTCAAGTTGGCGGATATGAAAGGGGTTTGTTTTTGAGTCATGGGTTAAATTCTGGGAAGGAGGGAAATTTCTGGATGCTGGAATTTCTGATGCCTGCCAGTTTTCTATTTTTGCATTTAGCATGTTGAATTTCACCTCCTTTCTTTCTCAATTTAATAAAATGATCATATTTTTCTTTCAGAAATATCACTGAAAGTATACTATTGCCTGGACCCACTAATTAATTCCCTCTTTTAAAAAGATCAATTGATTCTTTTCTGGATTATGGTTATTCCCTAAGATATTCTAAAGCCTTTTTTATGATTGTCCCACACATGGTTTGGGGCAATTCCAAGCACAAATACAGGTTTGGGTGGAGGCTGGATTGACAGCAGCCCTAAGGAGAAAGACTTGGGGTTGTTGGTTGACCAGAAACTTGACGTGAGCTGGCAGGGTGTGCTGGCTGCCCAAAAAGCCAGTCGTGTCCTGGGCTGCATCCAAAGCAGTGTGGCCAGCAGGGTGAGAGATGTGATTTTCACCCTCTGTTTTACTCTCATGATACACCACCTGGCGTGCTGTGTCCAGCTCTGGCCACCCCCCAGAAGAAGAATGTGGACCTCCTGGAGTGAGTCCAGAGAAGGGTCAGAGGGATGGAACACCTCTCCTATGAAGACAGGCTGAAAGAGTTGGGATTGTTCATCCTGGACAAGAGAAGGCTCCAGAGAGACCTTAGAGCATCTTCCAGTACCTGAAGGGAGCCTTCAAGAGGGGTGGAGAGGAACTTTTCACAAGGGCATGCAGTGATAGGACAAGGAGAAATGGCTTAAAACAGTCAGAGGATAGGTACACATTAGGAATTAATTCTTTACTGTAAGGGTGGTGAGTGCCTAGAAATTTATGGATCCCTGGAAGGGTTCAAGGCCAGGCTGTATGGGAACCCAAGCAACTGGTCTGGTGGAAGATGTCCTTGCCCATGGCAGGGGGCTTGGAATTAGATGATCTTTAAGGTCCCACCCAACACAAACCTTGCTATGATTCTATGATTCTATGAAACTGTTTTGCCTTTTTATTGCTACAAAAATAATGAGTTAAAATGTATTTTGAAAATAAAAGTAACTATTTAAATACTTGGACTTTTATTCCTTAGATAGTTCATGACATGATAATTCCACCAAAAAGAATGGCATTCAATAAGAATGAAACAAAAACTGTATAATTTAGAGGTACATCTTAAATAATATTAATTTCCAGCTGCAAAGACCTGGTCAGTATTACTGTGCTAGGAATGGGAAGTCATCAGGCACTCATCTTTCATGAAAGAACAGTCAAATTAATGTGAGTGGAGCAGATGTCTCAGCAGATCAATAATATCCCCTTGACAGCCACTAACATATGCCAAAACATAACATCTGAAAGACAATGAGGAAGAAAAAGACAATAAGCACCTGTTACGCTATCCCAGTTTTATCGTTAAGGTGACATCAAGCAGTTCAAACTGAATACAAAACATCCAACAGAAAACTATTACATTCTGCTTAAATATTTATTTCTAGTTTAGAGGTAGAAAATTCAAAGACCATGACTGAGCTGCATGGAAGGCATGGGTTCAATAGTAAGGGGAAAAATAATATATCCTACTTTTAAGAGTCCAAAACCATTAGTATACTGAAGAATGTATTCAATTCCTGTTGATGTGAGATTATGTCAGTTAAATTATTCCAAGATCCTGATTCTGCTGCTCTTAAATTAGTTTTTTCTTTATTCCTCAATCATTTTTTAATATGAGAAAAATTGTAGAACCTATCTTTAAAGTCATACGGTCAGATGGGAGCATGTTTCTTCATGAAATAAGATATAATAAACAATGGTCACTGATAAGAGGAATCTATAAGAGTGACCAGATAAAGGAAGAATTCCAACTTTTACACCACTGTCTATCACAGATACCTCAACATCAGCAACATTGACAACTCCATCTGGATAACTATACTAAGCTTGTCAAACCTTTCCAGCTGAGAAAAAGTTCTCAGCATATACATATATACATGTATAAACACGGATCATTCACTGTCAATTCAGTCTAATCCACCCAGAGGGATATATTATTACAAAATTAAGAAATATGAAGCACTTATTTGGTGTATAATTCAGTTGTGATCAAAACTTTGAACTTCTGCTTTAATAATCATGCGGTAGTAAAAAAATGGGGCTTGAAGGAGCCATGGGAGGTCATCTAGCTCCCAGGTAAGAGAAATGATATCTACATTGTTTCCAAGAGCTGCCTGACCAGTTTTTAAAAACCTCCAGTAGTGGAGGTTCCATCACTTACAAAGAGAGCTATGACAGGTCTTCATTGACTTTGTCATTTTAAAGTGCTTTTCAATAATGAAACAGGTCAAACTTTACAGAACTGTAATTCATCTCATTCATTTATTCCAGACTATCTCACTGCACCACATAGTTCTTGAAGTATAATGCCCCAAACATCAGTTTTCTAGATGGCTAGTCTACCAGAGGCCACATTTCTGATTACGCATTTTTCTGGCTGTACTTTAGATTTGTGCTTACTGGTTTTTTTGCAGCACAGTGGGCTCATGTTCAGCTTTTTCTGAAAAACTGCTACCAAAGCAGCTGTCCTCATTTTGCATCACTGCAGTAAATAATTCCCACTTTATGTTTTCACATGCACTGCTGCTTTGTCATTATCACTTTGCATTCCAATCCCATCATCCAGCACATGAGCTCTCTCCCAGTTGCAAGACACAATAAACCTACTCTATTCCATCATCTAGGTTGTTAATAAAAGTATCCCAGAGAGTGTACTGCATCAAATAAAAGATATATGACAGCTAGTGCTTTGCTCCTCTACTTTATTTGACTTTTTGCTCTAGAATTTTTCTGAGGATTGATGTAAACTGTCAACAATTGCCAGATTGTTCTCTTTGTTCTGTTTACAGTCAAGCAGTGTGATTGCTTTTTTCCAATTCTCTTGATATCTTGTCTCCTTCTGCACAATCTCAAACAGTGAAGAGTTTTGGATGCAGACATATATAGGATAGTAACAAAGTTCATGTCATGAAACTGCACAGAAGAGTTGTACTGCTTACTCAGCACAATGCCCTGGAGGTCTCTGCTCTAATCATGAATCAAGAGATACCCTGGGCTATGCCAAAGTGACACAATGCTGTGCACTTGCTGAAAAACTAATCACCAGGGAAGATCAAAATTGTTTAAATAAAAGGAGAAAAATCTTTACTGCAGCTGGCAGGCACACAGGACACAGGGCATGTGCTGTGACTGGGACATCATCTGCCCCAAAACACGTAATGAGCAATGATGATAAAGAATCATATTTACTACAATAATGATGTTACTAGTCACTGTAAAAAGCTGGACAGTGAGGAGCTAATGTGTTGCTATGTCTCAAATACCAATGGCCCCTCAAGTGGGCGAGTTATGACAGGATGTGGCCGGAAAGAGGGGCTGTAAAGAGGTAGGGCTAATTTCCCTGTTCTCATCCATGGTGACTGCACAACATAAAGAACAATGCAAGCAAAGGAATGGGGTCAAAAAGTGGTCATGAACAGTCTACTGAGAGTCAATCCAGCAGTGGGGTACTGACATCACCAAAGACCCTCAAAACACCCAATCCATTTCCAGAAACGAAAGGTCCAGAAGAACAAACTGTGCACGCTCACCCATTTACATGGTGAGGAAGAAACCTAACCCCAGAGCAGGAAAAACTCACCTATGTAAAGGTACTCCCAATAAGGGTTACTTAGAATAAAAAATAAGGGTGGACTCTTAAAATTAATTTTAAAAAAATTAAAATAAGTAAACCAGGGAATGATGTCATTTGAGATAAGGGCTGTATATAGCTAACAAGATAACCAATTAGACCTCAACACTGAGGTGAGATAAATGAACTGATTGAAACGTAGCAACTCACCACACAACAGAGAACTCTCTAAGAGGCTTGTTAACAGAACACAAGAGCAGCTCTGCAGTTCATAAACTCACTAGGGACTTGGTACACGTGCACAAAGACATACTATGTCTAGAAAAGTTAGAACAATGAACCAGGGAATTGCCACTAGATGTGATCCCTGCTGTAATATTAGTATTTGTAATTGCAAGACAATTCAAAATTCAGTAAATATCAGAACTGGGCTCAAATCCTGACAGTAACCTAATATAGTAAACTAAAAAGAGCTGTTAAGAGAACTATGATCAGACTTCAGAGCTTTATGGAATACTTTGCTGAAAATTGTTATTTAATGAATATATACAAATTTAATCCAGTAATGTTAATTATCTTTTAATTCTGTTTAATGATGTTATACTCAAACATACATCTAATTAAAAAAGCAAGCAGTAAAACTTGGAAATTATTCCCTGCATCCTGGATTAAAAGATTCCTCAAGGAAAAAAAAATTAGATTTTATCTGACTCACAAGATTTTGTTTAAATAATCTTTAATTTCAAATAACCTTTAAATTTTGTTTAAATATAACTATACTGAAAATTACCTGTCATATCACATATAGTTCCCACCTATATGAATCAGAGCCATCTTTGTTAGCAGGAAAGCACCTAGCATCAGTTAGGATACATCAGTGAAGCCCCTTCTCTCTGCCCTCAAAGTGAATGGCAGGAAGTCCTTCATCTGCTTACAACCCTGACAAAACACCTAATGACTGCACTCCAGGATTTCACATCTTAGGTCTTCTTATCAGTCTGAAATCAGAGTAGATTTCCAGCCTTACTTTTGAACTTCCTTACAAAGGTGGCCAACCAGAGTTTTACTTTGTTGATACCACCAGTGGAATGATAAATGAGCAAAAAGCAAAGATTTATGAATCAGGCACTATAATATGGCACATTCCCCTAACAATAACATCTGACTGCAATGCAAACACAGAAAGGTGACCTTGGTGAAGCAGTCCTTAACAAATGAGAGTTCTTAGCTATTCCATATATGCATAGAGTACAAACCTATTGCAAAACTATATCCAGCTGCATTTGATTTTTTTTTCAGCCTCTCTCTGAAAGAGTCAGTTTTTATCTGCAACTCTACAGATCTTGGAATGTACCCCACAATACCATTTCTGGTTTATTAAAAGTTTACATTTCATTTCAGAAAAAAGTGGTAATTTTTTTCCCAACAATTTTCTAGGTCCTACCATATTTCACTATCATGACTTTTATCTTCTGCTTTGTAATTGGAAATAGGAACACAAACAGAAAACTTTGAAAATATATGCCAGTGCAGGATGCTGCTGATGGAATGCTGGGAAGTTTTATCAGTTTTTATTAGCGTCAATTGTTTGATTTCTATTTGATGTCTTTCTATGCTGGGCACTGCACAAGCAGAAATTACAGGACTATTTATCCTTTAGAATTTATCTCTTCCTGTTGGTTGGATTGCAATTGTGATTGTAAAACAATGAGCAAAGATAAGAGAAGGGTGATCACAAGAATGATTTCCTAATTTAATTTTGAGCCTGCAAAGTCTGTTTTAGGTAGGACATGTGAAAAAGTTATCCCAGGCTATAAGAAGAGTCTTTTTACAATTTATTAATGGCTCACTGATTGCATAATTTCAATGTTACCTTCTTTTTCTTCCTTTTTTTTACCCCATTTCATTACTTCTCCAGTCTGTCATGACAGGCAAACAACTGTCAATTGCAAGAGCAATCTATAATGCACCATAAACTGCACAGACACTTGTGGAACTCCACACTATTAAGTCAGGATCTTGATGAATGGCCAGTTCAGTGATAAGAGCCTTTTCTAGTGCAGCACTCCTGTACTACAAGAGGAAAAAAATCCCCAACAAACCAGACAGACTGTTATTGAAGCCTCTTCAAAGCAGAAAGTAATAGAATGAAATATCTGCAAAATATAATACTGTTTTCAATGTCAGAATCTGCTATAATTGAGATTGTAAAGTAGTTTTCAATCTAGTTCCCATTTTTGTATTCTCATTTTAAAATCATTAACCCTCTAGGCTTGACATTTTACTTTCGTGAAAAAAGTATTTGTTGATAATTCATATTTGCAAACATACTTTCTACTGTTTTCAATTCCAAAGGAAACAATTTTAAGTCTTTGTTCTACCAAGGGCAACAGTACAAATGTGCCAGCTATGCTGTGACCTTATCAGCCTCCCTGTTGCACAACTTTGATGACTTGTGCAAACTGTAAGGAATTTTTCAAAGTAGGCAGTTGAGCCAATGGCAAAAGTCCTATTGCCTTTAGCAGGACCAACACTTTAGTCAAACTTTGAAGCTTAGGAGTGATACACAGGTGATCTTTAGAGAGGAGTTCATCCTTCATCGAGTTTGCAGTACAAGGGCTTCTTCCAGCAAAAACTGGGAGTGTTTGAGTGCCCTATTGGGCAAGTAAAACATATGCTTGAAAGAAAAGGTAAATATGGCTCAGGCAGAGCATTACTTACATTAACCAGAGCAGGTACTTGTCTCCACAGTATTTTTCATTTACGGTCTAACCTTTAGTCTTTTCGTTATTGGTTCAAACTCTTTCCAGGATTTCTTTCTGTCTTTAAATGAGGCAGAATTAAAACGATCTAAGGCCTTGAAAGCTGCTTAAAACCTTAACCTCTCTAAAGCCTCATACATTTTACATTACCTGAAATATTAGCCTGCCTTACATTAGTTTAAAAATAAATAAATAAAAGTAACACAAATTTGTCAGCTAAGTAGCCAAGAGAGTTAGAATAATTTATTAATATCTTGCATTTAAGGTTATGTACCAGGAGACAAGATAATAGTCTGAAATCCAGACTCTGAAGAGTTTTAAAATCTGAATAAATTTTAAGACTTTTTAGAGATTAATTAATAAACATTAGGGAAAGTGACATTGGCTACATGTAAAGTGAATTGTGACCACATACACTAAATAATATTCTCTGAGCTCCTGATCTCTAAAGACATACAGAACAGAGATTTGGCTAAAAGCATCCCTTGGCTTATTACCATGTCATAAAGCTGGGTGTTCTTGCCCTGGAAACCAGGGCACCTAGAAGGATAGAAAAATAAGATAAATAAAGGCATGACTATAACCAAATTGAGCTTAAAAGCTTAGAGTTAGCTAAGGGAGACTTTTTTCTTGTTGTTGCTACACTTTCTTCCTTTGGAAAATGAAGAAAATTTCTCTTGAGTTATTAGGAGGTATTTAGCTATGACAGCAATGGGGTTATTTTCTTAAGAAAGGTAAACAGTCACTCAAGCACAGCATACTTATTTCACAGTCCACAGGCTTTTTTGCTCCTTCTGCAGATCATTTATTTTGCTACAATATTTTGACAAATTTCAAATATTTTTTTTAAAAGGAAATGTTTGTGAAAGTTTTAAAGCTGAACTGTGCGTTTACTTTTTTTCCTATTGCTACAATATGTTGTCATAGAATTTGACTTCTTTGTGTTGTCTACATGGGCTACGGGGCCTTCTAGGAATCAATCACGCATCTCTATGTGAAAGAAAATAGAGAATTAATAGAAGTCGGGATACAAAAATCATGGCATTATTGCTGACTGGTGCCTTTCTTCAAACCCTGCAACAACCAGAAGTGCTTCAGAGAGGAGAGGTGTAAAGTGAACAGGGAGGGATCAAACCTGGAACACCACACACAACTTCCAGGCTTGGGATTTGCAAAACACAAGGAATACGGATGAATGGTTCACAGCATACATGGCTATGGACAACTGCTGTTAATGTAAAGAGAAAGAGACTCAGTAACAAACATGATGAAAAACCTGGGTGAGAACACCCACAAGCAGGAGCTATTCTGTTTTCTATTTTGACAGGCTTATTACATCAATGAATGAAGAATGGATCTTTTCCTCTGTAGGTTTAAGGAGCAAACATACAAATAGAAAATTAAGTTCAAATTAATTTGTAAATAAAAGAGCCACTATGAACAGTACTATCTCCTTCACCTCAAGTACTTTCTCTTACTCTCCTACCTTTCAACATTTCAGCATTTTAAAAAACACATATTCATAACAAGATTAGTTACAAGCAATTTGGAAATAAACAGCTCACATGGAAAAAAAGTACTTGTAGTATCACACTTCATATTTGGTGGAGATTTTTAGGATTTAAACCCTTTCTACACTTATATGCCCTAACCTGGATTAAACACTTCTTTACTCATTAGCGATACTTATACCTAGTTATTCCTGATAGACTCATAGTGGCATGTTCAAAAACACTGTTATACAAGAAGTGCTATATTTCAAAACTCTTTTGAAAGCAGGAGAAAAAAGGAAGAATCAATTAAATATATATTTTTAATGAAAATCCATATTCTAAGGAGACATATGTGTTGCCGCTTTTAAGAGAAGGACCCAAGAAAATGATAAAATATAACTGTGCATTGGTCTCAGCGCTGGAAGAGTGAACAGATGATCCAAGGATAGTAATAAGTGAAAATTTGTGAACTAAACAGAGCATGGGCAGAAGGATGTGCAATAACAGCAGTAACACTGAATGATTTGGAAGACCAATTCTTGCTTTTTTTTGCATATTGTCTTCACATTCTCACTAGGCTCATGATAAATGAGAATGAAATTGTACAGCTCCAATATTATTGGACTAAGAAAGGTCATTAACAACAAAAAAAAGGCATTAGTCAGCATTTGTCAAACACAAAGACCAATCCTGTTACTAAGATATTTTCTTCAAACTTAAGAGGATTTACTTGCCTTAACCCTCTGAAAACTAAGTAGCTGATTAATGAAGTTGCAAAATGTTTTTTCTTTATAATTTGTGGACAAGTAAGAGTTTGAGGCACAGAAAAGAATTTACTATCTCACTAAGCAACTTTAAAAGATGGATGAGAAATCAATAAGATTGCACTTGACAATATACAGCTAAAATCAGGCTACGCTGTTGATGACAAACGCCACAATTAAAATAAAGATAATTTAACCAAGTGAAATGCTAGAATAATAGAAATCTTTTTATCTATACTGATGATTTTTTGAATGGGGAGAGGGGGTGATGCATCTGAGCTAAATAATGGAGGGGAACAAATTACTCCTGTGTTTGAAAGGTTATTCTTCTGTGAAGAATGACAATAAACCATTCTCTAAGTACACAGGTTAGAAAAGAAAGGCCAAGGAGACTCTACCTCTCTGAGAAATGAAAAGGGAGAACTGGTGACAACATATATGAAGAGAGCTGAGATACTCAATGACTACTTTGCCTCAGTTGTCACTGGTAGTCAGGCTTTTAACTTCTCTCAGGTTCCTAAACTTCCAGGTGGGGGCTGAGGAAATGAAGTCCCTCCCACTGTAAGTGAAGAGCAAGTTCACAACCGTTTGATGCAACTGAGAAGGCCCAAGTCTGTGGGGGCTGACAACACACACCCCAGGGCCCTGAGAGAGCTGGCTGCTGCTGCTGCTGCCAAGCCACTCTCCCTCCTATTTGAAAAGTCATGGTGGTCAAGTGCAGTCAGTCCCCAGCAGTGGAAAAATGGCAACATCACTCCTGTTCTTAAAAGAGGATGAAAGCAAGATCCAGGGAACTAGAAACCAGTGAGACTCACCTCTGTGCCTGGGAATACCATGGACAAGATCCTCATGGAAGTAATTTTAAGACACATACAAGACATGAAGGTTTTATTAGAGCAGATCCTGCCTGACCATTCTGGCAGCCTTCTGTAGTGGACCAGATCCAAGGGTCAACAATGGCAGACAGACAGATGTCTACCTAAACTTATTTAAGGCATTTGACACAGTCCCTCACAAGTCCACACATTCTTTCTTATCTCCAAATCACAGATAAGATTTTTCTGTGATTCTATGAATTCTTATTTCTGTCATCAGATTTCACATTACCAAAAGCTTCCTAACAAACACTGAACTTTCATAATGGCTTCATGTGAAAAAGTATTTAATAAGTCATAAAATCATAGATTCCATAAACATGAATCATAAATATGCTGCTATTTCACGGTTCACTGCAAGTGGTGAATAATCAGATATAAACTGTCAGTAATTGAATATACTTACAAACTTTCAGTTTGTCACAGTGATCAAAGATTAATCTGTTCACATCATTTAAGGTTTGCATTACATTCACCCTGCCTGCTCTTCTGTCAGGGCAGACTTTCCCATTAAATTGCTCTTGTGCTTTACTTTTCACAATGCTCACCCAGCCCAGCTTCTTACTTTCTTGTGCCTACTTACTCTAGAGATAAATTTATCACCTTTCTAGCCTCTTATTCATCATTGCCTTCTAGTACCTGAAAAGCACTAAATATCTCACTAAACAGGTTTGAGGCTGACACTACCACAGTCAGGCACTGTAACTCCACACATTTATTACTTTATGTGACATAGTTGTCTGCAACAGCAGGGCATGGAGCTCCACAGTCCTTTCCAGTCCTGGTCCCTACATGGTGCAGTGCAGCTCACAGTGCCAGAGACAGGGGAGAGTTCTGACAAGCAAAGCCATTTCCACCCTCTCGTTTCCCAGCATCTCTGCTGAAACCTAAGCTCCCCACTCCAGTAACAACATCCTAGAGAGGGTATCTGTAAAAATCTTTGGTTGAATTGAGGCAGGAGGACCAGCTTTTGTCTACATTGTACTGCATCACACTGACAATAAAGCCACATATGCTAATAAGAAGAAAAAGTAGCAGTGTGGGTGCATAAATGAGTAATATTTTTAGCATCTGGGTTTATCAAGCACAGCCACTCCTAATTCTCCACACGTTTCACTGGTGTCACATACTCTTAAATCGATGTGTAAGGAAAGAAATTATAGGAAAGAACAGCAGATGTGACGTAGTGAAAACAGAAAACGTGGAGATGGAAAGAGACTGGAAGTATTCTGCTCAAAAGGCTCGGACATCTGTTTTAGAAGGAAAGGTAATGAAAACTAGAGTAACTGCTACAAAACTTTTTAACAGTCCATTTCAAATTTCAGTCTGTCTTAATATTCCTGTGTAATTACATATGAACAATATTCTATGTACAGGTCTTGAGCAAGCTGCACATATTGTGGGACATGTATTTGTATTCATCTATAAATGTTTGGTAAAGATACAGATAGACCTTATTTTTAGTACAGTGGAGGGGGACTGATAATCTGTATCGAGTTTCCTGATTTCTCTATGTTAGCTTTAAAACACACAAGCAAAACAAAGCAGCTGACAGAAGCCCTAGTTATTCACCTGTCTCTGTGCTCTCTGCGTAAGAAATGAAAAGGAAAATGGGAAATGGTTGTGTTGTAGGTGTCTCAGCAAAGGTTCTCTTTTCATATGGGATTTGAGCAGTGTATTTATGAGTAGATTATTAAAGGTTTGCTTTTCTTCCTGCCTTTTTTTTCCCCCTGAAGATACCAATATTGGACACAGTAACATATGATTCAGTCTGGATGCAGTCCTCATGAAAGAGTTGAAACGACAAGAAAATTTCAGCACCCATTCTCCTAGCTTCCTATGCTTTTTTGCCTGAGGTTACAAAGGTGAGCTGAGTAAAAGAAAAGGCTGGAGAGGAATAGAGTGTTCCACTGATCAAATAGATATCTAATATAGACATTGTATCTGCCTTCATCATCCAGGTTCCCTTTAAAATCAGTGATGACAAACAAGTCACAGTTTCATTGTATCTTGAAGCTGATGTCAGATGAGTTACACTCCTACTTTTCTGCTGTGATTACAAAGACTGCCTTGTACTACTCATTTACATTCAGAAACTGAAATTGCAAAACCTCACGTTAAATGAGATTAATTCCTTCCACCTGCTCTCCCACTGAATGCCAGAACACATACCTACCCTTTGACTCAGATCAGAATTTTTAGTTATTTTTATTTTTTAAAAATTTCTCCTTTAATCTGTCTCATGCACAAACCTAGTAAATGGTTTGAAAACATTGCAGAATTCATCCTTAAAAATTCAGTCTTTATATCTCTAATCTGTCATCTACCCTAGCTCTCCAGACTCTGTCCCTCCCAGCCTCCCTTCCCGAATGCTCAGAAATTGCACATTCCTAAAACCAAAAGCTTCTCACCACTGACTTTACTGACTTGTTGTCTACTTCATAATCACATCTAAAGATAAATGCTATCTATTTACTACCCTTGGTCTTTTTACTACCCTTTCTTTGCTGCAGATTTATGTTTTCTCCATCCAATAAAATTGATATAGGATCATGTTTTCTGTAAACTGAGTAAAATTCATCTTCATCTGCTTCAGTTTATGAATCTCTCTGCTGAGCATATTATGATAAAGTTTTCTGTGAGGGATGGTTTGTAAAGTAATGGTATTGCTTTACAGAATAGATATTCTTCTCCTATGAAGTAAAGGAATGTTTGAGACACTTTGACTTTTTGATTAGTTCACAAATCAGATGTGAATGCTGAATACACAGGAATATTTTTGAGTAAACGTTAAAGATTTTGACAGAAGTTTGTCTATGAAATGCACAAGTAAAACCTTGCAAGCAACTAGCAAATAAAACCTCCCTCTTGTTTCTCATATATGTACTAGGTTTGGATTTCAATCACAGCAGACACAAAGAACACAATTCTACAGGGATTTGAGACACTGTAGCACAAACATGTACTAACATGTGTAACTAATAATCATACAGCTCCCATTCTATGCTGCTGTTACTCTAATCATATTTATTTCATTGCCTCAGGAACCACCTACAATAGCTCAAAAAAAAAGCTTTGCACCACTTCATACTTTCATATTTTGATATTTTAGTGATACAATATTTTCATGTTAATAACATATTTTGGAAAATACAAATATTCCAATATCACAAAATTTGAGTATTTAAAGTATAAAAAACCACTCTTGAACCTGGAGCCCTTTGTTCTAATACTGTTCTCAGTAAGTGCTCCTATTATGGAATAAAACTCATCATTGCATGCATATTGAAAATGCCTTAATTAACATCAGAATACACATAAGAAGTAGTTAGTTTTTGTGTAGGTAAGTGTCTATAATTTCATCCCAGGAGAGGTGTATTTTTTTCACAACTAGTAAACAGAACAAGATCATAATACTTTCTATACATGCATTTCAAATGAAGTGATAGAAATGTCTAGCTTCTTCAGAATTCAGAAGGACAATTTCAGATTATCAAAACTTCTCACAAAATTTTCAAGCTTTCACCATGTTTTATATATGACTACTGTTACGGTTGGAATAGCTGCTCAGGTGTGTTTTTATCTTGAATAGGATACACACACTGTTTGCTTTCCCAAGTTTTCAGGACTATTCCAAATAGATTTTTTCATAAGGCCCACTTTAAACTTCAGTGAAGTTTGAATAGACCTGACTGTACTCTGCATTCTTTGAGAGTACATGTGGACAGATTTACTGCCATTTCTTCTCCAGGTATACCAGTCTTTCTAGTGCTCTGTGCCCAGCTCTACCAAGGATGCTAACTCTCCATTGTCCTAAATCAGAGCTGAAAGCTCACTTATTTCCCCATTGTGCTCTCAGTCTTTTTGATTGGCAGCAGACACCACAGAATTCAATGAACAAGTGCCTTGTGAAAAGGGCCTTGAAATGTCATTGCATGATAAGGTGATGCAGCTTAAATACAACTTAGATTTCAAGGGTTAATCATGGACATTGAGTGAGTCTGCACCATAGTGTTTATGAGTGCTAAGGAATCAGAAATTAGGCAGAATGCAATGGATTTGCACCTGAATGAAATACCAGACCACAACAGAAGACTTCAAACCAAATGAGAAGAGTCTCTTACTCTTGATACTTCGAATAAAGTCTCAATAGCTAAAACACTTCTGCAAAATCTTGTCTGTGCTAAAAAGTTTGTCCTCAGTACTAGATTTGTCTCAGTTTGAGACAAATTTAGGAGGAAACATCCTGAAATGAGCGTCTCCTCTAAAGAAGGCAGGTTTCGGCACTCCCTCCCTACCGATACAAAAGGAATTACTTGGAGGAAAGTGAAAAAAACCATTTATTTAACAAGCAGAGTGCCCGCAGACACGGGAAAAAAGAATAAACATTAATGTTGAACCTTCTCACTGTGGAGAAAGTTGGTGGATTTTAGAGTTCTGCTCAGCTTCTCCTGGGGTCTGGAGCTGGGATGCGGCTCTCCTGCAGCCTCCCCACCACTCACAGTGTCCGGCTCCCACTGATGATCTGGTTCTTGGACCACAGGAAGGCCAAACAGTTCCAGAAGAAGAAGCCACAGCCTGGGAAAAAAACTTCTTGCCTCAGCTAACAAAAAGAAGCTAGATAAAAGCAAAAAATGTACTCCCTCTCTCTGCTGCAGAGCTGAGAAAAATGAGGGAGCATGTGAGAGCTGAACACAAACTGCTAAAATAATTACCCCAGCTCCCCCACTTCCCCTGGGCCCAATTTGAAGCTATAGGACCCATTTCTGGGCATAAAGCACATGGTAGGGGATACAGTATTTTGTAAAATCATCTTGTCAAAAGACAAGATTGTATTACAAATCCCAACCCAGAAGCATAATGATAACATCTTTCAAAGGAGGAAAAAACCAGAAGTTTTCCTCAAAGCAGGATTATTTACTCGTTGTGGCTAGGGTGGCTCTTTTTTCCAGTGTGTTAGATTATTTTATTTTACTAAAGGCTAATCACCACCAACACAAAAAGCCCAGTGAAGACTGGAGGAGCAGTGATGGGCTGGGGAAGCCAAGTAACCTAATCAGTGAAAAGTGGCTCACTGAATCAGCTGCTCCCTATGACCAGAAAGGGGACCTGTTACACCATGGTTACTGGGTGAAACACCCCAAGGTGATGCAGTGAAAGAAAGATTCCTGCATGGCCACGTTCCACGCTGGAGGGGGTAGTTGTCCTTAAAGGTTTGAGACTCCTTGTGGGATGAAGGGAAAGAATATTTTTGGAGATTGTGTAAAACTTTCAGAAGGAATATTTTAAAGAAATTTTGGGAACGTGTGGTATTTATTATGGGGTGTATAGTGGAAGGGCTCTAGATCGAGAAAGGGTGGCTCAGACAGGTAGAAGAGTGGAAATATAGAAGTCAATCAGATAAATGGGGTTAATCAAGTGGAAATTGGCAATAGTACATAATACCTGTCTGACTATGCCCTGTGCTTGATCACCACATATGTATTCTATGTACATATTTAATCCTATTATATGTACCTTCTGTGTGGATGCACTTCTGTTCTGAGTGGGCACAGGTGAATGCTGGTGAGCATTAAGCTGGACTACAAGGCAAACAGGATGAGAGATCTCATCATCAGCAACCAGAGCAGGGCTGTGGGTCTCCAAGGCTCCTTGGGTCTATGTGCCAGCAACTAGGGAGACCTGGGATTCAATGGCGAGCTTCCAGGCAGACTGAGAGTCTAAGGCCAACTTCTAGAGTGTTCTGAATTTCACAGGTGTGTATATATATGCATATATATGGATACATATATATACCTGCACATGAATAGTGATACAGGTGTTTGTGTGTGTGTGTATATATATATATATATATATACAAACATATGTATATATGCCTCTCACAAATAGGTGCTCAGCCTTTTTAGCCTGGGGATACAGAGCCATTAGAGCCACACTGCAGTGGGCTACCAGACTCTGCAACCTCAGGCAGCATCCAAACTAAGTCATCAATGGTTTTAAACCTCAAATGCTGGAATTCACAAACATTAACACACGTGTTCAATGTCTGAGTTGGAAAGGAGAAAGTATATCCAAAACCAAATGGCTTTGAAAAACGAATCTTTTAGCAACTGGAGAGGTCACATGTGTGGTTAGAAAGCCAAAATCTGAAAGCAATAAAAGGAGCAAACTAGACAGTGTTCGAAAATAAGGGAGGACAAAAAGGCAAAAAGATTCAGACAGAAGCAGAACTGTGCAGGGACTGATGAAGAGAAAAAAAAAGAATGAGAAGAATCTAACCAATGAAGAGGTTTGTGAAACATCTGGGGAAGCAGAAATGGAAGACTAGATGCAACACATCTGATATGTGGGAGAGATAATACCTTACCTATCTAGAAAGGCCAATGAAAAGGTGGAAATGATCAGGCATGATGAGGACAGTGTGGAATTATCTACCATGATGAGATAGGAGGAAGTAAAAAATAGCTGAAAGGGAAAACCATCAATCATGAGAGAGAAATGGGATTGTCTCAAAGAACATGACCTTCAGAGCTAATTCTTCTCAAAGAGTATGTAACCACATGGGGTTTTCCACAATTCTTCACTTTGTGTTTCAAATTATCAGTCATATAGACAGACTTAGCATTTGAAGTACTTTGAAGTTTTTGATAAGCTATGCTTCTCCAAAATAGTACATACTATTCCTCAGTTCTGAAGCCACAGTTTCTAGCCTCCTTCCATTTGACATATCCTAAATATTTTTAAAAATATATGAAAGTTTGTGTAAATATTTAAACACAGATATGCCAGCACATCAGATCCGAAGTACCATAAATAAGTGTTAACACTTACTTAAACAAAGAATAGCCAGTTTCGATGCATTGCAAAGCAAGCGGTGGACTGCTGAGATTCCAGAAAATTACTGTGTATCTATTCTGAGGGAAAGGGTATAAAAGTGAAACACAATGAGAGCCTATTACTCATCCTTCCCACACAGTCCAGTGAGAAATGGAGTTCTAGCACAAAGTTTCATAAGAACTTGTTGACAGCTCTTCACTGCTTTGTGGGAGGGAGCAGCTGGTTTCACTGGATCGAACTTCTGATCTCTATTTCAGTCATGCAGATTGTTTCCAATATGGCTATGAGGAGAAGAATATTCAGTCTGTCAGAGGCAACAGACACAATGAACTCTGCTCTCTGAAGCTCTGCTCTGAATTCTTTTGATATTTTATGTGCAACCCCAACTACTACTTGGGTTTAAGTTTGTACAACACATCATCATGAGGTTGCTATAAGAACGTTTGTTTGTTCCACTGTTTAATTTTGGCAGGGTTTCTGTAGTGTTCTCCTAGCTTGCTTTTTGATTATGGTGTGCAGGCTTCCCCATAGGGTAAAGAGATGCCAAGGAAATGGCCCATGCTCCTGACTGAAGTGGTAGAGAGAGTCTCATCTTCCTCTACACAATCCTGTGATCCAGACAGCTGCACACTGTCAGCCAAAATTCCTAAGCTGGCACATGCACCACAACAGCTCTCTTTGGAGAGGGCAATAAATGAAGACATGCCTTTCTGTATCCAGAATTTTCTTGGAAGAGAGTTTATATGTATTCCCAGGATAATAAATTGTAGTATTCAGGCTGAAGTATGTGTCCACAGACTGTAACTGGTGCTTGCAACTCCTGAAATATCGGTTGTTTCCTTTTTTTTTTCCTTTGGACAGCATCTACTGCTTGCAGAGGAAATTAGGACAAGCTGCTTGATATTCTGGAAAGGCACTAAAAGATACACTTCCTCATAAGAAGTAAAAATAAAAACCCCACTATTTCCATTGAAAACCAGTAGGAAACATTACAATTAATTAGACTTTCAATGACAAACGACCAACAGCTACATATATGTATTATACACACAAACAAAAAAATGCATTAAAGAACATTATTTTCAAAAATGAGCCTTCCAGTAGTGAGAAAGTGCAAGAATTAGTTTACTGGGGTACTTCAATTTGCCAGTCTAGCTTGACTGGCCTTAATTACATGGTCTGATTCTATTTTGCATAGGCTTCTGGCTGCACTCAGAACATATGATGGTGGGTGCTCCCTTAACATGCATCTCTACAATATTCTGTTGTCAGTGAGCAGTCAAACAATACCTGTAGATATCATTAGCCTCACAGATAATTCAACTCCAGAGATTAGCAGCGTTTCACAGATTCATTTTCTTTATGCCCCATATGATGTATGAATAATTGAGGAATATTCAGAAAACATGTCAGACAACTAACATTCAGTGTCCATTCTGAACTGCCCAGGATTCAATCTTTCAGAGAATTTTGTTTTAAATGCCCCTCTAATATTCAAAGTAGCCTCTGTCCCAGCTGAGGAAGATCAGAATTTCTCCATAGAAGACCCCACTGCATCAATTTAGATATCAATAAAGAGGAAACACTGATTTGCGACCCTTTGCAGGAAGGGTGGTAAAAGACATTATCTAGACACTGGAAGAGTTTCTGTTTTCTCCAGTGTTTTCACCCCCAGTGATTTAGCAAACTCCTAGTGATTAAAACAATTTTTCTTCTTCAAACATTGAAATCACTAACATTATTGTCTCATGCTTTTGAAACTTAATTAGATTTAATATCTCCTTTGCTTTGGTAAGGTTACAATTCAACTACTCTGTACATGTGTGTGTGTGTGTGCACGTATTTATCTCCACACATATCTCACATGAATAGAGCCAATGAGATTCCTAGTATACGTAAAAGAATAGGATTGAGGCTAGCAGAATCACCCTTTTGATAATTTCTTAGGAAGAAACATCTGCATATTATCTGTCATGTCCAGTGTAAACATTTTCACTTGTGAGAACACAAGTGGATTGGCTATGCAATCAGAATAGGGGTAGTCACACTTCTTGATTAGATCTCAAAAAAGAGTATGAAAGAATAAGAATAAATTCACACAAAATACTGTAGGGTTGCTTTATGACTTTACTGCATTTTCGAACAGCATCATGATAAATGGGGAGATAATATAAAATCTTTGGAAATCCATGTGACACCATCTGGCAAAAATTCTCAAGTGAAGGGTATTGGTGTCTGCTTCTGAATGCTAATATTTTTCCTAGAGACAAGTAACTGTTTCAGTTGACTAAAAAATAACTGGTACTCACACTCTGTAGCTTTCAAATTATTTTCTGAGTCAAGCAAGTTGCTTCTTGTATTTCAAAGCTCTGCTAGACTCTGCATATAAATAATTCTACTCTGGAATTCTTCATAAAATCATTTTCTATTGAGACAGGACATTTTATCTGTCCAACTAAACAACTGAAGTTACAGAAGATTGTTTCCACCATTTCTTCGTGAGACAAATCACAGAACTGCAATATCGACCTGAATGGTACAATTAATTTTTTAAGGGCAGGTATCCTA
Organism: Promerops cafer; assembly: GCA_013398275.1. Taxonomy (NCBI): domain Eukaryota; kingdom Metazoa; phylum Chordata; class Aves; order Passeriformes; family Nectariniidae; genus Promerops; species Promerops cafer. The sequence goes on along the minus strand of VZSE01007178.1, from coordinate 1,030,739 downwards.
TCCTAGGGAGTAATTTTCCTCTGAATTTGGGAAGAAGGAAGAGTCCAGATTATTCAATGTCATAATAGGAGGTCTGATAAGAAAGAGAGGATATACAAGAATTTCCTTTTATTCATTCAGTGAGCAGCTATATCAGATTTAATTTTAATTAGTCATGAGGAATTCAGTGAGAATCTAGAGGGAGAAAATTAATTGGAAAAATAGCTATTATGGTTAATATTTTAATTAATTGGAAAGCTGAGCAAAATTAAATAGCAGTAGCAGATTTCAAAAACCTCAAGTGTCTCTTGAAAAGTAAATCTAAGTTGCAGTAAGCAAGCTAAGGTGGAGGTGCTGGAGACAGTATCTGTAGATAAATAGTTCTAGGAAGCAGGGCTAATATAGAACCAAAACCAAGAAGTGACAGCATCATCAGAGGCATCGATGAAGAAATCTCCCAGTAGCTGGTTCCCACTAAATTCCAGGCTCTGCAATTGCCAAGAGCTGCTATCTTGCATTAAAAAAATGCAATATCATAATGGGATTGACAGCATCTGTCACCGTAAGAGACAGTATCTTCTAGTTCGTGCTGAGACTTAGCCTTCAGGGGAAAAAAGTGCAATCCAATTGGCTATGTGCTCTTGTACTGTCCTGACCAAAACAACAAGGGTAGAAGAGCTGATTGTTTTTGTAAACAGCTACAGAAAATCAAACAACTAAGAACTTGCTAATCTAAGTGCATTGGTTTTCTGAAAGCTGAATCTTTTGCTGTTTCTGTACCATGAGATGCTTTTCATCTTTGTGTGTACACTTCAAATTCTGTCTTGCCTTTTCTCAGTCTGAAAAAACAAAGTAGTACACTTAGTAGCTTATTCAAAAAATACATCCTAGTAAGTACAGAAACACAGTAAGACACATTTCAACTAATCTGAGCATGTAATTTGAAAATATTCCCATTAGCAAGACTGTACTTTTTGTTACCAAATGTACAAAGACAAACTGTACATATATGAAGAAAATAGAGGAAGGAAAGCTAGAGATATTTCTGGCTGAGCTAGGAGCTCTTTAATGATCTGAAAGCAGAAAAGGAATCATAGAAACACATGGGAGTACTTTATGTTCATTCAAAAAGAAAACAAAAACCAAAAAGACTAGTGTGAAAAACCAAAAAAAGTTCTTATTGGAACAAGGAAGAGAAGGCAACAGAAAGGGTCCATAACGATTCTTGAACAATGAAAACAAAAGAATGTAATAGAGGACAGAGACCAAATTATAAAAAGAAAGGATAACTTATTCCATTGCCTTTTTCTTGAAATCTTTACATGAATGACAAATAATGAAGATTCATTTAACAGAATTAATTTAACAAGCATAATTAAATGCACAGATAAAAAAAATGCAGAAAAGAAGATGCAGAGCAGTCAAACGTGAGCAATGGGGCAGCGATTGAAAACATTCACTTTGAAGTTGTTAAGAAATTAGTCATTGAAATTCTGAATATTACTAAGTATTTATCTAAGTATTTATCAAGGACCTGTAGGAGAAAAAACCCTGAAACAACCAATGAAAACTTCTCATGCCCAAAGAAACATCTAATTAACTTAGTAACTTTAAAGACAAGTATTAACCATGATATCTGAAAGCTCCTAGAAGTCAAGATAGTAAAAGAATATATGTACATTTGTCAGAAAGAACTCATGTCAAGCCAGTCTACTTTCCTTCTACAAGTCAACTGGTTAAAAGGGAATTTGCAAATATGATATATCCTGACTTTAATTAAAGCTTCTGACACTATTCCATGTAATATTTTCATTAAAAAGCTAAGGCAGGAGGTGTAATCACCATCAGATGAGTGGAAAATCAGTCAAGAAATTTCTCTCAGCAAACAATTACTAATGATTTGCTGTCAGAGTGGGAGAGGATTCCAAGTAGGACTGGATCAGGGACTGGAAGGGCTGAGACTTACCAAGTATTTTCAGCAGTTTCACTTATAATGGCAAAAATAAGACCAAATTTGATTGTTAGGCTAAGGGCAGATGGACTCTAAGCACATTGGAAATTGGAATAAAGATTATTTTTAGACTAGAGTTTTAAAATTTCAGCCACTGGTTGGAATTCCTGGAGGCAAGCACAGTATTGTACTCGGAAAACAGCAATCAAACACAATCACAATAGAGGAAGTAAAAAGGTAAGCAGCAGCTGAGCAGGTAAAGATACAATAATTGTGCAAAATTCAGCACCAATGAGCTCCAAATAATGCAGTATCGTCTTTACACAGCAGCACTTTAAGGAAGGTGGAGATAACATGAAGAAAAATTCAGGGAACAGTAAAAGGGATTAGAAAAAAATAGAATATCTAACTTGCAAGCAAAGGTTCAAGTAATCTGTACTTCAAGTAATAACTAGATTGAAGGCGAGAAATCTGAGTATGACAGAGTAATATTCTTCCAACATGCAGAAATATGTTATAAACAAAAGGGTGATCAGTGGCCACTGCAGGGTAGAGAAGGAACCAGTGTAATTTGCAAAATGTACTATAAACACTGCATAGCAAGAGAGCAAGAGAGCATGAGAGAGAGCAAGAAAGGAGAGAAAAAGAGGAAGAGAGAGAGAGAGAGAGAGAAAGAAAAAGCGAGAAAGAGAGGAAGGAAGGAAGGAAGGAAGGAAGGAAGGAAGGAAG
>VZSE01007178.1:912167-1027769 GCA_013398275.1 Promerops cafer | reverse complement strand
AGAAAGAAAGAAAGAAAGAAAGAAAGAAAGAAAGAAAGATTAGGAATATTAGTGAACCATTTATTTGAAAGTTTTTAAGTACAGATTGTCCAGTTTGGTCCAGTTTGTTTAGGTGTAGTTGGTAGTGACAGAGCTCAGAGACGGAACTAAATTACTTTACTTTTCCTCTTTGATGTCATTTAAATCGGTCTTTTGATATTGACCACTGTAGATAAATCAAGTATAAGCAAGTAATATATGCCACTCCTAATATCAAAGACTTCTAAACTAATAATTGCTGATGAAGCCACCTCAGGCTTTTATTAGAATCATTGGGATGAATTCATTAGAGCAGGAGATGCAAACTCAGTAGCTGTAGACTTTCAAATGTATAAGTAAAAATATATATTTAAACAAATGGACAGCTAATGACTGTGCAGAATATAATGGTAAGTTTGTCTTTGAAACACTCTGTTGACAAGGCTGATATAAAAGGAACAATTACAATATGAATGGTCTGGAAAACCCATCCTATTAAACTATGAAGGAGATGCAGATGTAATCTTTTACATTACCTGAATTTCTCAGATAACTGGGAAAACAATTTGGTCACAAAGGAGGTTTGTGCAAAGTTGAATCACGTTGCCCCATATGCGTCCACACCAATTCTGAATAATGTGAGTTCTGTTTCGCTGTTCAGACCATGTGGAGAAGCTGAGACATTCAGCATGATACTGACTACTCTTAAGTATTATGTGGATATCCAATCCAAGAACCACACTTAAATTTTTTTCCCATAAACACACAGTAACACTTAATAGAGGGAAAATTCCTGTTGATCTGGAACCATATTTAAAGCAATCATCTCAAGCTAAAAAAATGGAAGGCTTCTGAGTTTCACTACAGATGCAACATCTCTGCATGAACAAATACAGTTTCATTTACCAGAAAAAAATGAATCTTAAACAAAAGGAAGCATACTGGTAAATACATGATGGAACAAGAACTTTAAGGAAAAAAATCCTCTAAAATAACATAAAAAGATAAAAAATCTGAAAGACACTCCAAGTGTTCAAATTGATATAACAGTGGCTTTAGAGGGGCTATAACCAAAAGTTCACTATTGTGCTGAGGAAAATCACCAGAGACATTTCTTTTAATACAAATAAAATAGGATTTAATTTTTAAATTATGTGCTTCTGAAGACATATTTCGACTCTGAGAGGAGTGATTACATAAAGAATTTTACTCTGGTTCAAATTTTGCATTGGTATCTGTGTTTTTACAGATAAACAAACCACACACCTCTAAGTGCTCAAGAACATGAGAACAGCTGTAGCTTTCAGAAGCAGAGCAGTTAAGCTATTACTGTGTAACACTGAAAAAGGAGCTTTATGATTTCTAAAACAGCATTTTAAATAGACACAGGTAATCAGAATGTCATTATATGTATCTTTATCATCTTATTGTTTTCTAGGAAAAGCATTAGTTCACTCTTTTTCACTTTCTGTTATTTTCATCCTCAGTGAGATCACTCAAAAAAGTCTTCCAGGGGCAAAATACAATAGTACTACAGTACAACAGTTTCTGCCTGATCTAATATTTTTTGTTGTTTATAAACTTCAGCTTACTTTCATAAAGAGGTCAGACAAGTATAGTCTCTTGCTTTTCAATACATTACACATTTTCCTGTTCTTTTCCTGTATTAATATTGCAAAAAGCTTACTTCTACCTCTATTTTCTAATTAAGGAAGTCACATTTATTATTACATAATTTTCAGATAAAATATAAACAAGAATTTGGCTACATTTGAAGTGGATATTAATATATATTTACTCACTCGCTTCTCTTCCCTGATCACATCTAATACTTAAATAAAAATAAATAATACAATTTGACATAAAATTAAAGAATAAACTGAACACCACTGTTGTAAATGAGAAAACTACTCTACATTTTTCTGGCACTGCATTAGTGTTCTTGTATCATAGAAAAGAGGAGAAAAAGATATTGATAACCTCCCATATTGTGCAATACGGACCATTTATGCAATATGAAGCAGTTCTTGAATTACACAGAATAGATCTGTTTATCCAATTCAAGCTTTGAACAATTTGTTCCATTACAGAGAAAGGTAAAAGGACACATAAACCGAAGTGCAATAGAAAATATAAAATACATTGCAAATACACTTTATGAAGTGCAAAAAACTCTCAACAGACCTACTCAGATTAAGATGTTTAGTTTCATTTAGCCAGAGTATGGAGGGAAAAAAGTATCATATTTCTATGTTTTACCAAAAAAAATCCACCACAGATAAAATACCTTCATAACTATCAATTTTGCCAAGTACATGAAATTCTTCTATTGTGTACCACAACATAAATACAGGTGACAGTCCTCGTAAAAGATAATTAGCATATTCAATGATCCATGAAGCACATAGCTTTCAGTGTAGAGTTTAATTACCAGAGTCTCACACTAGGCTGGATAATACGTTGAGATTTATGAGACAAATAAAGGATTATGATCCTGAATATACTTTTGGTACAAACATATTTTCTAGACCACTCAGGCAGACTGAGGAACATAAAAGGTCTTCAGGATGGTATAGAGCAAAGCAGTTCAATCATATGTCCAGGCTGTAGAGTCAGAGGGCTTTTGCTGTCACTAGCACTGCTAGTGCAGCAAGAGTTATTACCCAACAGAGAAATTCATCTATACCAACTGACACAGCTAATCCAAACCACACTGCAGATCCTGCCTAGCAGATTTTGAGCCTTACTCATCTTCAAAGTCACATCCAGAAAGAAGACATTAAAATGAAATAACCTTGAGTTAAAAACAACTATATTTACGATGGCACACATTTATGTAAATTCAAAATTGCATACAGAGAAATTATTTCAGAAGATATTCTATTTACTTAGATCCATTTATTTTTTGAAGATCTTAAAAAAGTAAATGGCTGCTACTTATCCTTCTTGTAAAGCTAGTATAAATTTTTTCTTTATTACTGTGAACAAACTTTCAACTGAATTTGCAGATGAAAAGAGAATGGACATGAGCAACTTACTGAAATGAATTGCTGTGCTCATGTGATAAAGCCTGTGTGAAGGTAAATACCTAGACTGATAGAGCAAATACATAGAAACATATGAAATACTCTGTGATTTCAATAACTCAAATGCTTTTTGTTCTCTGAATTTGCTCCTGTAGTTTTGAATGTCAGAATCCACTGGTGTAGTGGAGCCGGAAGCAGCTAGTGTTTATACTGGGGAGCAGATTATTTAAGTCTGAAATGGACAGTGAGGCTCTTGCTTTTAAAATAAATTCTTTCAATTTCTCCAGAATTACTTTCATTAGTCCTTGTGCACAAATACCAAAATAATTGAAAAACATTTGAATAAAAAGTTGTTATTTTCTTTCAGATCACAAACAAATCAAGACAAAGTTTTAGAGTCTCAAAAGGAAAGTATGTGCACTAAAAAGGTCAGAAATACATTTAATGAAATTGTGTTCATTTACAACACAGGAAAACACAGAACGCAAATAGTTCAGAATTGATGAAAATTTGATGTTTCATGAGACCATAATGTCTTCTACTATAAACATGCCTCCCTTGTTTGATCTAATCACAGTAGCTGGATTTCTACAGGCTTTATATCACCAGGAATATATGATACACTCCAACTTATAGGAAAGCAGAATTCTTCAGTCACTTATTTCAAAGGTGATTCTACCCCTCTATTCTGCTCTCGTGACACCCCAGCTAGAGGGCTGTTGTCAGCTCTGGGGCCCCCCAAAAAAGAAGGACAAGGACCTTTTGGGGTGAGTCCAAAGCTGGCCATGAAGATGATCAGAGGGCTGGAGCAGGTCTCCTAGGAGGAGAGCTGGGGTTGTTCAGCCTGGAGAAAAGGCTTCTGAGCAGTCTAAATGCAGATATACCACCTGAAGGGGGCATACAAGGGAGCTGGAGAGGGAACTTCTACAAGGGCTCGGAGATACAGGACAAGGGGAAATGGCTAAAAACTGAAATAGGGCAGGTTTAGATTAGATATTAGGAAAAACAACTTCACTGTGAGGGTGATGAGGTGATGGAACAGTTGCCCAGAGCAGTTAGGGATGCTCCTTCCTTGAAAATGTTGAAGTCCAGGCTGAATGGGGCTTTGAGCAACCTCATCTTGTGTAAAGTGTCCTTGCCTCTGGCAGGGAGCTTGGAACTATATGATCTTTGGGGTCCCTTCCAACCCAAACCATTCTAAAGTTCCATGAATATAATAAAAACATTACTAAATAAAAGACCACAAAAACCTTCTTAAAAGTTTCATAAAACATAAGGTCATACTTTAATAAATAGAAGAAATATAACACCCACTGGAAAAAAGAAATTGAACCAAGCTTGTCCAGGATAACCAAATATTTTGATCATGAATTGAAGTCTTCCTAAATTAATTAAAACTAACACCATTAAACACCTTTTGGCATTTCTTATTAGAGACCTTAGAAGCATACTCCGAAGACTTCCGTGGTGGAAGAAACATTAATAAAAATATGCATTTGTGTAGCATAGCCTTTTCTTTCCTCAGTAGAGTACTACACCAGTTTTAACCAACTTTAGAGTCAGAAGAAATTTCAGTAATTTTGATTTTCTGGGGATGAAGTTACCATAAAAACAGAGAGAAAAACACAGATTTGTAATTTGAAGCTGAGAGAACCCTTGCATACTAACAACCAATAAAGTATTCAAGTGAAATGCTGATTAAAGAAAAAATTAAGTATTTTACTGTTGCACTGATATATTGACATATCTTTGGCAGCTAACATCAGGAAAAGAAAGTTAAAAAATGGAAACCAAAACTAAAGTTAGATTAATGAAAGAAATAAAAAATGTTTACCCAAAAACCCCTTTTGATTTGAAACTGCAAATAAAATAAATAAAAAAAAAATTAGCCAAAAAAACCCTTTTGATTTGAAAATGCAAGTAAGGACTTCAGATCTCTCAAGGTCTTTGTTACCTGTGTAATGCTTTTTGATAAATGTCTTGTTCTAAATACAGTAACACCTATGTTTTTGTATCACAATGGCAAAGCAAAAAGGATATTTTTCAAAAGTGATTCTTCAGGAACAGAAAAGTTTTAGCAATGTACAGTTTTAGAAGTGCACCAACTACAACATGTTTCAGGAAGAAAACTGAGCAGCTCTGTGATGCGTCTAGCAAACAATCATGCCCCAGGAGCAGCAGTGAACCAAATGCAGTTCCTGCGCTGTTCTTCCACACTCCCATGCACACAAATTGCTGATGTAAAGTCAAAGTATGCCTGTAAGTACTAGCCCAACTAATTCTGCTTCCAGTACCAAGCGATGACTCCAGCATCACCAGCAACGTATAAGAAAGAAACATTTCCCCCTCTCTAAGCACAAAAGTTAAGAGTTTTAGGAGTCCCTGTGGCTGCTCTGGAGGCAAAACCAGGCACCCAGACAATATCATATCTTGACTGATTTGTGATCAAATGATGCAGGCCTTCCAAGAATGCATTTCAAAGAAAACTGGAGCAGTCAGTGAGGGTGGGATTCATCTGACCAAGAGCTGATACCTGCAGTAGTCTGTGACATCTGCTTCTGCCACTGATTTTACAGCCAGCAAAGATTCATCTGACATTATAGAGATCTCTAAAGTAAAGTCAGATGAGCAGACTTGAGGCACGGTGTGGGAAAACAGTGGAAGAATGGTGAAGATTATTGCAAACACACTCAAGTGACTTACAGATGGAGTGTAAAAAACCATACATGTCACACTAATAATACTTTAGTCTTGTGTGCTTGACAAGCAGAACATCTGTGTTTAGGTAACATAGGCCTGTGATACTCAGAGGCACCCTGTCGAAGTTGCCTGAGACTCCTGCCCTGCTGTGGGCAAGATCAAAGCCCAGTGGCTAAGTGACTTCACGCAGTGCTTGTGTGAATCCCTGGAAGCCTTGTGGAAACAGCAGGCCCAGCCACCCTCCGGCATGGAGCAAGCTCCGTGGTTGTGTCCCAGCCTGCGCGCCACGGCCCGGGGGCTGCGCGGGCGATTCGCAGCTGGTGAGGCTAACGAGAAGAAATTCACACTCTGCTTCTCCTCCGTGGCTTTGTGTTTGTTCCTGTGTCCTGTCTATCCTGATGCACTTGCACTGTTATTTCTCTGTTGCTTGTAGTGGGGGGCCAGGTGCAGGATGTTAGACTATGGCTAAAGGGAATGAAAAAAGCAATTGCCACACCAAAAACTGAACTCATGAGCAACAGAGGAAAGGAGTAGTAAGAGAATGGAGCAGGAAGAAAGGGTGAGAATGAGCTTTGGAGAACAGAACTGGAAATACAGAGAGGAATAAGGAAAGAATAAGGAATAAGGAAAGAAAAAGAAGAGATAGATAAGAAAGTCCTCTTGCTTAAAAAAACAAACAAACAAACAAATCATCCAAAAGGTTAATAAATTATATTTATTCAGGTTCTTAATTGGTTGAAGTATTAATTTTTAACAGTGCTATTGATGTTCTCAGCACTTAGGAATAAAGCTGAGGCTCCATATATGAGAAACTCAGTACTTTTTATTTTTCTTTCCTTTTCTTTTTCATTTTTTTCTTTTTTTTAAATTACTGGTTAACTTAGGAAGACACACCTTCCCATTTGCTAATTCTTCGCATCCAAAACTAGGGAACATAGTAACATAGGGAAATACACTGTGTATTTTTCAACCACAGTAATGGAATTAGTGTTCATGTGATGAAGCTACACTACTGACACCGACATAAAAAACTTACAAGCACCAGGAAAAAAAAAGAATACAGAAATAAACAATGACTTTAAGGTTGACCTTCCTAACCAGAGTAGTTTATTTCTTCAGTAACTGAAATAAATTAAATTCCTGACTGGCTAAAGAAGGTAAAAATAGAGGTTTGGTAGTTAAGCAAGGATTCAAACAGAGGGTGGTTTTGAGGGAAAAATTTAACATTGCTTGTGTAATTGAAGAAAGAGGTTGTTCCAGGCTTATAGAGAAAGCAATGTGAAAATACTGCAGAAATTTAAGGTTCTGCAAGGCGGACAGTCAGTAGCACCCAGAGTTCTGGATGGGTGCATTTTAATTAAATCAAAGTAAACAAGCCAGAGCAGGGCCAAGTGTGCGTCAAGCTGCAAGGCAGGCTTGACATATGAAATTTGAAGGTGAGTCTGAGGAAGTCTGAAGTTGCTGAAGAAGGAGAAAAGAAAACAAAGAGAGAAGAGCAGGGCAATTTGTCTGGGGGAGAAAGAAGGACAGAAACTGTATCTGCAAGATGAATAGCTGACAGCAGAGAGATGCTGGGTGTACAGGCTGGAGCAGAGATGGTATTACTTGCCAGTATGTGGCTGACACACATAACTCACCCCGGACTTAGGAATGGTGCTCACACTTTACATGTTTTTCTAATCCTTATTTTTACCCCAGACATGCATAACAAAACACTCTTCTGAATTTTGAAGATTCATTTATGGGTCACTGGCCACATTTTGCATCTAAAGCAAGTAGGTCCATCTATTTTTCAATACTGTAACTGGTTAATTGTGGAGCAGCTGAGTAATTAACAGATACTCTTTATTTTGGAAGAAAGTTTAGGGTTAAGTTTATATCTGTAGAGATTAGTAACACAAAAAGTTCCTCAGCCTTGTTCCCCAGGAATTCTGCAGGCTGGGACTTGCAGTGCAGATGACAACAGGATGGAAAAGTTTACAAAATACATGCAAAATGGAAAACAAATTAAAAATCTTCATCCAATACTAACATTACCAAAGTGATCATCCTGGATGGTGCCACTTCCAGTGTAATTGTTTTCCCACATTTTTTTCCTTAGATTGACCAATAAATAAATAAAAACCTTGCTAAAAAATCTAGGCTAAAATAGCACTTGTGAGCAAGAGGTAGGATGGCTTGTCAAAATACTTTTCCTCAGATATTTCACTCTCTTTTTACAGGAAAAAAATAAATACACAGCTCAAATGTTCAAGTGATCTAGTAGGTACAAATTGTGACATTTTTTTAATCTAAAATGAGAATATAAGTTTTTATATTAAAATTATTAAGTCTAAGGCCATTTATCTTATGACTCCTTATATGTAGGAGTACATATGTATATATATGTGTATATATGTATACATATATATGTATATATGTACCCTGATTCACAGTGAAAATCATGGACACAGCTGTAGGCAGAGAAAAATTTGCTTTATGTATAGAAAGCAGGCTTTTTATCAATTGCTAGAATATTCCCAGAAAGGCAGGTTTCAAGACATAGTTAATGCAATTAATTGTCGAATGCTTTTAGAATTTAGTTACATAGAAGCATGTTGCAGGTCATTAACTGCTTGTGTTTCTCACCAAAGGGCTCTACATTAAATAGTAAATAAATTATATTAAACATATTAAGCTCAAAATTGATTAAAATGATAAAAGACCTCACTTTGAATACATATACACTTTTGCCTGAATGTCTTTTGCACGGAAAACAGCCTTGTGCTGTTTTTGTGTCAGCAAAGACAACTGACAGGAGACTTTGTTCAACAGCAAATTAAACTTCATTCTGTGTTTACATGGGATGAGTTAACTGCTGGAGGTATTATGGGATATCTGTATATCAAAAATGCATTAGTTTGATAAAATAGACATAAGCATCTTGACTGTCAGTTAATAACAGCAACAACGTTCTCATGGAAAGTCGGCTTTTAAAATTTGGGATTGCATATAGAAAGTATTTATAAACAGGTCCCATTTCAGATATTTCAGGGTTTTATCATTTTAAGTCATTATTAATTTTAGCTTTGTATTTTTGGTAACATGAATATGCAAGTACAGCACAGTAGAAATGCTTACATTCGTCCTTGAAATTCTTAATATATAGCCCTTAAATCCAATTTTTTTCCCATGCCATTCAACATTGCTTCACTGTAGTATTCAGCTTTACATTCTTGACCATTAAGGCTGACTTGATAATTAAGAGCTAGCTTAGTTTTCAGTGAGAATTCAATGGTAGGTGGGGCAGCCCTATTGATCTACAAAAAAAGAATTTATCTTTTTCCATGGCGGTCAAAAAAATATACATAATTCAACAAAAAATGTCAGCACAGGCTTAAGCTGGTTATTACTAACATATAATGAAATATTTAAACTTGATTGCTTAAGACAAAGCGTGTGCTCAATGAGCAGCTAAGCAGCAACTAAACAAATATTAACAAATATAAATTAACCTTTCTTAGGTTGTTTGTTGACCAGCAATTTCACAGCTGAATTTTATATTTAGAAGTGGTCCAAGGCCTGGCAGCTGTGTACTTCAGAATGTCTCCTGAGATACTGTGGAAGATTTCTGTCATTGTCCTCATGGCCCAGTAGGTCAACAGTAAAATGTACAAGTGTCTTGTGATAATGACCCTTTGTCTCACTCACAAGCCTAACTCCTACATAATGCTGCATCAGCAATATTTTTCTACTCCCATGGCACCTCCTTCTTATACCCTGTTTCCTTTGTGGGTTTGTTTTATTTTTTTTTAATAGCCTCTCCAGTTCTGAATTTCCTCCAAGCATAGATTATTTCACCTTCTTCTAGTAAAGGTGCCAGCTGGTAACTTGCTCACCCTCAGCTACTGAAATGTGTATCTGAGAGTCTGAGACATTTACACATTCCAGACACAGAGCACAGCGGCCACAATTCTGAGAGAGACTTTCTTTCCATCGTCACGGCATTTCTGTGCTGGGGGAACAGCCAAAGCTCTGACATGCCTGAATTCTGTGAGACTGAAAGGCTCCAGCCTCACCAGAGCTTTAGCAGGGATGCCACAGCTGATCAAACAATTGCCATCCTGTTGCAGACCTTCAGGGAGCTGCAGCAGTTTTCATTCCTCATCACACAACCTCCAAGGCAATCCTATCGATCATCCTTACTAGAACACACTTGTGCTGCATTATAAGTGCAGACCATGGACATTTAGGGACAAGTGGCAGTGGAAGCAGAGAATGATTTGAAGGACTTTTCAAAATATTTAATACTTTTCTATACAAGAAATAGGAACTATGTATTGGTCTTAATTTATTAGTACTCAGGTTGCAAGTTGCCTCTCTGACTACCCATTCAGCTATCTTATACATTAAATATGCAGCTCTGGAAAAAAAAATTAGTAATCAAAACAGTGATAAGGGGTAGCATTCCACTGTTTGATTTATACTTTTACAGAGCCTATTTGATTGAAGTAAGACAAAAGAAAGGAAATCACAGTGGGATGAGAGAGAAATAATTTGTAGATTATTTTAGCCAATCTTGTCTTGTTCATCAGTTTGAGAAACAAGACAAAGGACAGAATGGATTTGGATATCAAGCTTACCTAAGAAACGGAGATGTTCTGCTTCAGGAGTATGTTTAATTCCTACTATATGCTTAATTACAAACTTTATTTCTTTGCATTAGCACCTTTTCTTTTTCTCATTAAAACCTAAACTGGAAAATAACCCACTCATTGAAGTTTTGATATGTACTCAGAGTGCAGCTCTTGAGGCTGCCTTTGTTACTTGATGTAAACATTCAGATGTCTTTTTGAGGATCAAGGCTGTTTTCCTGCTCAGTGCAGTAAAAAGGTAAGAGACACAAAGTGACTTGACGGTAAACAAAATATGTTGATAAACAGAACATTACTTCATCTTTTTGTTCCTGAAATGCAATAAAAACACAAAAATCACACATTCAGTGGCCAGACTTGGATTATTGAGTCATTGAAGGAGGCACTGTTTTACACTCAGATTGAAATCAATCCTTGGGAGCTGATGGAGGTAGGATGAAACAAGGTCAGTGAAGTTGCTGTCCAGGAGCCAGCAATCCCCTTGCTTTAGCAAGGGCTGGGAGCTCAAGCACTTCAATAAATCCAAAATAGACAGGCTGATTTCAGCATCCGAAGCTTCACCAAGAAACCTACTGGCAGCAAGCATAGTAAGCTTCTCCTTTTAGTGTTCCAAATAATTTTCAGTAAAATTAGTGTTGCTAAAAGTGAGATTTTAAGCCTAGTAATGCACTGCATAGTCTCTCAAAAAGGTGTTGTTACTACAAATGTGTCTTAAACATGTTAGAATATGCTTCAGACCTGATTATCCAAATTAACGTCTCAAACTGTAAAAATGAAAACTATAGGAAATACCAAACAAATTGAAGTTATGTAAATGGAATTTTCCAGTGAACAGAGCTGTTACCTCCATGCACTTCCTTAGTTTCATTTTTATTCCTTAAAAACAGAACCAGAATAAGTGACTGAATTTTGCTTTTGGTTAATGTGTTTGTCTATGTCTCTTGTACCATTATGGATAAACAACCATCTACTCTTTCAAAGAAAGAATGATTACATAGGCCACTGGAGATCTGTTCTGCATTACATTTTAATCCAGACCAGAGCATTCATCTGGAAAACAGACTCAGCTTCAGTGTTCCTGTTCTGAACTAAGTGGAACAGGGACTGAAGGATCTCTCACATCTGAAGGAGAGCTTGTCAATCAGCTATGGAGTATATTTATTTCATAAAACATTAGTAAGCTCATTGTCATCTTAGTCCCTACATTTACAATATATGTTTTCTTTACAACAGGTCTGACCTTTTCTTCGAAAATTAACCTCAACCTAAACTTTTAGGTCATTCCTTTAAAATTAATATTCATTCTAGTCACTTCTCCTGAGGAAAGACACTGTATCAATGTTATTCCACCAGAAATTAGAGCCAGAAAAAAGCTTTCCAGAAGTTCAGTATAACTAGGGAGCTTAATTTACCACTGTATGAGCAATTACTTCTTCAATAAATTATGCAGCATTTATTAATCAATGTATTACCTGTTCAAACAAGATACAAAATTATCTACTGTGCATATTTTAGTAGATGGAGTATGATACATGATGCTGCAAGGAAACAGAAAGAGGAATGGAGGGAGTTATGGCACTTAATTCAGGGTGAGACAGGAGAGATGTTTACCACAGAGTGAAAAATGTTCCATAAGGAATTGGTGAGCTGAAGAGAACATCAAAGCTGTGAATACTTACAATGCATTTATCTCTTTCTAAGCCAGTCAGGGAGAAAGACCCTGACATTTTTGGAATTGCTCTGATGTGTTACCACATTTTAGTTTGAAAACAATTATCATTCATTTTTACAGATTTTATTAAAATGTTGCTTCTGTTAAATAGCATCACCTTTGCTTCATAAATTCCCTTTGTCTTCACTGTACATTTGATCACTTTTTAGATCATACAGCTTATTAAGAAGCATAAACAAACAAACAAAACATACTGGATGTTATTTGAAATTTAAAATTTAGTCAACAACCAATCACTACAAAACAAGCATAAACATTCTGACCACAGTTTACGCCTTATGTATTTACTATACTGAAAACAGAGAGATTTAGAGTAGATATTAGGAAAAAATTCTTTATTATGCAGGTGGTAAGGCACTGGAACCGGCTGCCCAGAGCAGTTGTGAATGATCCTTCCCTGAAAGTGTTCAGGACCAGACTGGATGGGGCTTTGAGCAACCTGGTCTAGTGTAAGGTGTCCCTGCCCATGGCAGGGGGGCTGAACTGGATGGTCTAAGGTTCCCTTCCAACCCAAACCATCCTGTGATTCTATTTAAAACCAGCTGTGTTAGGTTCTGCCTCAGAGCCTTCTATTGCTGTGGTCATTTGGATCCCTACTGAATGGTACAACATTTTGTGATGTGATCACAGCTGATTCACAACAGATTAAAATGGGACACTGTCATCTTAGTACATAATTGTGCCTTTACTAATACAGCTTTTAAACCTTAAAAGTAATCCAAATGTTGATTAATTTTTTCTTTTCTAATTCTCTGTTGGAAGCACTTAATGGCAGGAGATTTTTCTGGAGAAAATAGCCTCTGACAAAAAAGAAAGATGTACTGAAAACCATATAGAGTGACTACATACATAGATATTTTAATTTAGAAAAAATAATATATTATTTACTATGACCTAGTATTTAAAAAATGTGTTTGTAACAGTATCCCAGAATAAAATATGGGACATTATTCTTTTTAATTCCAAGTACTGAATTTTTATCTCCAGAACTGGTTGTTTCTGAAGTTTTCATTGTATATGTAATTCATCAGATGTTAATAAGTAATCTCATTTTTCAGTTGTGAGGGTAACGTACGTTTGCTACAGAGTGCTAGTTGTTGAGAACCAATTAGTAATTATACTTTTACTGCAAGATCTTGCAATCAGTCAGCAGGGATAGTAGGCAACTATACCATTTTGTTCCTGCTTCTGTCAATGTTCCACTCTGGATTCTCCTCCAGCTCTTCCTGTTATCTCCATCATTCTTGGAGACAGTAACAAATTGCCTATTTCTTTCCACTGTGAGTTGGAATGATTGATTTGTCAATGTCTAGTTAAAATATATTGTACAAGTCTTCATATGTCTTCATATTCAGAGGCTGATCTTTCTAAAAGATAATGTTAGGAACAGAGCACAGATGCAGGCACAAAGTATTCAACCTCATCTGTCTTGTAGAAAAAACTTAGTGCAAAATTTCCTTAACTGTCCCATTTCAAACACATTAATCATTTCCGTTTGTGTTGCCTACTCAGTCAGATACATTAAGTCCTGAGCTTGCTCTGTTGAAATAATTGTGGCAGAAAGGTACTATGTGGTTTTGCAGAGTACAAATGTTTTCCACAGACATATTAAAATGTTTTAAAGGGGCCAAATTCACTGCAGGTGTTAGAACCGCCATCCTTTAGAAACTGGAAAAAAATCCTGTATCAATGGAACAGAGCAAGAATTCCAGTTACAAAGTTGGACTTTGTCCCTCTTCTGTTACATCTTCTATCATATCCACAGCTGATCGTTTGTGCTAGATAATGCTTCTGCATTTGGTTTTCCCAACAAGAGAAATGGATGTGTTTAATCTCCTTCCATGGTCTCTCTACTCTCATGTCACAAAATGATTCCTAAATTACATATTGATTGCTGCAAAGAGTTTCTCATGGCAGAGACAGTAATAACATGTTCTTTTATGAGAGCACTTTTACAACATGAAGTAAATCATTCCAAAAAGCCCTCTCCCAAGCTGGGTTTAAACTCTCAGCGACTGGCTAGCTAGAAAACATAACACATACATAAACCTTATGGTATCAAGAATCAGATTTAGCTTACAGAACAAGAGGCCAGAATTTGAACTGCCTAGATTTTCTTGATGATAAAGTGTCTAGTCTGCTACCATAGACCAAATAAAGATTGTTTTTGGCTTGTACCACAGAAACAACAGGGAGGATCTGGAGGATATTCCTGAAGACAAGGCAAATATTGCAGTGTTTAAACAACCACTTAATCAGGTGCTTCACCACCAGAAAAGTGAAAATCACTATATCTAGCACAAAACTATGTTTAACGTCATTTATACACAGTAAATACAAAGGAAGACAAAGGAAGACAGAAATCACCCACATGTTCTTCATCAGTAAGGGAATTAATTTTCTTCTATATCTATATGATGAACTGAAGCTTATTGAAGAAAAGGAAAAAAATAAAATATCCATGGTGCCATTCATGGCATTAAGTTAAAGTCTTATTTCAGTTCACAAAATCCATAACTTTCAACTATTTACAAGAGGAATGTTGTTCCATCACTAGTTTTGAATGCTCTTGGTAAGGAACAGAGACTGTTGAGATGGAATTATCTTAAAAGCTTCTTTTCAGAATGGAGTCTGATTTGCAAACACAGACATCCAGTTCCTAAAAAGGATACTGTTATTATATACTTGACAAACAAATAATTTAATGGCATAATGACAATTCAACACAAGCTAAAAACCTCCAAGAGATTACTGTCTTCACATACACTGAAAGATAAATTATTTCCATGTTTTAATAATTAGTCTGTCTCATGAGGAATGCTGATAATCAACATTAGTGTAACCAAGCTCAACATTCAGAGTTTCTAATTAAACAATCAGTCCATCCTAAACAGTGAACAAAATTATTATCATTTTCTTTTATATAAATTGTTGGACCATGTACAAAGCCCTATATCCAACAGAATACATTTATTCCATTATCTCTTTGTGGGCTACATTAAATAAAAGAAATAAAGTGTAAACCATGACCTTTTTGAAGCATTAATGTAAGGGTTTATTCCTTTTTGCTAAGCATTCTGAAGCATTCAGTGGTGTTCCATTTGTACCACTGAGAAAAATAAGCTGTGGGGGAAGAACAAACTCATCCTCGTTTCTTCTATATTGTGTGGGGTCAAAATTTATAAAACCACCTCTGAGGTAGGAACTGCACTGCATGTGAAGGACATGCTGCCTCTTGATGCACCTGGAAATGTATTTTTCCAGTAACTGGAAGAATACCATGTCAAAATTTTTCTGAAATATTTTTCAGAGACCAGCACTGAAAAGTTTGTTTAATGTTCATCTGCACAAGCTAATTGTTATTAACACAGTTGCTGCCATCATATTTTTCATTTTCATGAACAGTCGGTCAGCCACATACAGAAAGCTATTTCTTTGTCAAATATTATTACAGAAAAACGTTTCCTTTGATATTTTATATGGTGTGAGAAGATTCCAGTGACTAAAATTGTGATGAAAGCTTATGGAAAATAATCAGCAGGTACAGAATACTAAATCAATCTGCTTGAAGTTCTTTGCTGTGAAAAAGTTCTTTGATGTAAAAGTTCTTTGCTGTAGTTCTTTTTCTACATAATATTTGCACTTATATCAGTTGTAGCCCTGCACTAAGTAAGAGCTCAGGATTTTCATACATTGTGGAGATGAATGTTGCCAGAAGTTATCTAAGATTTATGCAAATGTACACTCTAGGAAAAAAACAGCATTCTTTCTGCATGGAAATATCTTTTAAATTAATGCAGGTTTTGTCTTCAAAACCATGTTCTTTTTGCTAGCACACTATTTCTTCACCTTTTCAGACTGATGATCTAGAATCAAGGTAAAATTCATTCATGATCTGCTCAGTCAGAATGAAATGTGTACACATGTGCAATAATAATCACGTCATTTATTTGTGCAGAGGTTTCAGAAGATGGATTGGAAATACTCAGTCTTGAAGGTCGTGGTATGTGATGATAGGGGTGGAAGTTTTTTCTCTGCTTTCTGTTGCATGTGTTTCTCAAACTTTACAACTGCAGTTTTTTTTAAGACTCTCCCTCTACCCAGAAGAATTAAACACTGACTAAGACAATAACTTAATCTTGCATACAGAAGATCCAGTGCCACTTAGAGCATTTTTCATCTCACTCAAGTTCAACTCTACATTTAGGATTAGCCTCACCTTTTCCTAGAAAAGGACAAAGATACCTACAATTCCCCAGTAGCATAAGGCTCCTGTTAGATATAAAACTGCAAGCTAAGGCAGGCCTAGGTTTCCTTTTAAGCGGGTGTCTGCAAAGGCCAGGATGATCATCTGAGCCTACCCTGAGCCTGCGACTAAAGGACAGGTCCAGAGAGTGATATGGTGAAAATCAAATCAAATTTGCAAACTGTCCTCCCAATTTACACACTGCAGAACAAAACAAACAACAAACAAACAAAACTGACCCATAATTTCAGCTATTTCAGCTTTACTGGGTCAAATTCATAGTAAATTAAATAAGAAATGAAAGTTGATATGTACCACCTTTAAAAAAAAATAAAAAATCTCTATGTTTAGGTATATATCCACCATGTTTCTTATCCTACAAAAATGCAGAAGTATGTTTCTAAAACACAAAGTATGCTGGAAGCTGTAGGCAATATTCTGGAGACATTACTACTCAAGAGAAAGAGTTCTGCTATGTATACATACAAAGAAGAATTACAGTTGAATTGCAGAGCATGGAAATTAGAAGCTAAGGGAAAGCACAGACAGTTCACATTATAAAAGTTTTCATTTATGAGACATCTAAAGCAACATCTTTAAGAGGAAGGTCCTTCTGAAGAAATTAACATTCAGCAGACAAATCTGACATAAAAGAACAACTACTCAAAACAGGGCATTTCACGTAGTATGAAAATGTGCTAAACAGTTTGCAAAAGAAGAAAAATGGAAGCAAGAAGTGTATTCATATACATATCTACTTCCATGCAAAGGCTAATTTAAAATATCAGCATCTAGGCTGCACCGACTTTACTCACACTGGCCTCCACTCCAGCAAACACTGCAGTCCTGAGACCATTTATTCCCCTACAGGACTAAATTACATTTGCAACTTCATCCACTGTTGGCAGAGGAAATATTCACATTTCTAATGCTGCATGAAGACTTAAGTGTGTGCTGACTATAGCCTTTGAGGCCAACTTTTCTCCCCTCATCCCCAGAAATCTAATCAGCTTTTCACTTATTCAGCCATATTGGAGCAAAAGAGATAAGACAGTCCTTGTGCTCGGTTTTGTTTGTTTGTTTAATCACAATGATGTGAAATGAATGTGCATTTGGGATTACATCCTATTTATTTACATTAAAACAGTTTTTTTTCATTTTGGTTTGCAAAACTCAGAAGTGTGGATCAGTAGATGAGAAAAACAAGAATATCATTGTAGTTTTGAGTACAGCTCTTTCCTATATGTATGAGAAGGAAAAAGAGCTGAAGAATTAATTTAATTTATTCCAAATATAAATTAAGTGAAGGCTTGGCACACACTTTATTAAAGAAAATAATTTTTTTTTTTAATAAAATGAGATTTGTTTCTTTAAATATTTCTATTTTAAATAACTACAAGATAGACTATAAAAGAACCAAAATTATTATCACCATATCTCACACTCAGTTTACATAGGACCTATGCTTTTGAATATACCATTCTCTATTTCAATTCAACTAGATCAAATGGGTAGCTTTATTACAGTTATAAACAAAATTCTTAATTTTAATAATGTAATATATAACTTTTTGAACTATGTAAGTATGAACGTTCAAAATTGAATCTTCAAATATTTCAAGTATAGCCAGACACTGAGAACTTTTTCATCAACTAAACCTTTAGCAGACATACTGTAGAGAACTTTTTCTGTCTGCCTAAATGCAGGCAACATGAAATGCAGCAGCAACCAGTAGTTCAACATTGTTTGAAGAAAAAATACTGTAACTCTTTCTGAAAAATCATGATACACATCACACCTCTTCACTTTATATAAAACCCAGCACAGTTCAAGAATAACGCCCATTGTGAATATACTCTAACTTGATATCCTAAAGGAATTAACTGGTAGAATCTCACATATTAGCCCAATGAGAAAGAGATTTAAAAATATTTAGGTTCATAAAATCTCCAAATTTTGAAGATTATTTTTGAAAACATGTAGTGTAACTAACTTGCCTGCTTTTGTAAAAAAAAAGTTCAGTTTTTACAGACTACCCAATGGAGTATGAGATACAATTCTGTGAAACTTGAAAAAGTTTCTGTAAAAATGACAAATGAAATCACTTTGAGAGTAGTAACTAAAGTGTTAAAAAATGTTTATTAGCAATACTTGGATCAGGAGGAAGTTTCACACTACCAGTAATTTTATTTATCATTATTTAAATGCTAGGAAGGAAGTTCACCCAGGTACACAAATGTGTCTGTTCATGAAAACCAAGGGGTTGTTGTACAAATAGATCAAAGCAGAAAGTTTGAAGATCTTAACCTTATATTTACATAAATTTTTTCATACATGAGTGAATAAACTCAGCATTATCTCAATCACTTCAGGTAATAATTATGAATTATTATTATGTTCATAGCAGGAACCATAATCTATTTACATATTTCATGATACATATACAGAACAAGAAACCTCATGTGAAGAAACAATTGCAAATTTTTTTTATAAATAGCAGGAGAAGAAAAAAAATTAAAATTAGGCAAATTATATTTTATTATCTATTATTGTTTCCTTAGAATGTCAGGACTATGTGTTGTGAAATGTGCTTTGCTTTCTCAGACAACTTTTATTTTATTACTGGCAATTGTTGGTTTAGTTAATACCACAGAAGTATAAAAAGTTAAGACTACAGGACTCTTGAAAGTCATTGCTAATAGTGGCAAAACTGTCAGCTCTCAGTGTAGATTACTAAATGTTAAGATTAGCAAAATGAAGATTAAGGAAATTCTCTGGAGTTATTAATATGCCTGTAATAGTTTTCCATGAGATACCAAGGGAAATGTTTATATTCAGAGACAAAACTACACAGATGGAACATCATCAATATTAAGACATATTGCCAAGTTCAGGGTATTTTTTTGAACTACCTACTCTCCAGATTCTTTATTTAAAGAAAAAAAACAAAACCAAAACCAAACAAAAAGCCCAAACCAAACAAAGTAAAACAGATCAACAAAACAAAGCAAAAAAACAGACCTATTTCCCCCAAACTTCAACACTAGCATTAACCAGAGTACAGAAGACACCAAAGTTGACAGTACCTGAAATAAATACATCTCTCTAACACTCACATATCTAAAAAAGACATCTTTTTCATTAAGGAATATAGAGTTTTTTGTTATTACTGTCAACTATTTATTTGCATTTCTTGTATTTCCCAAGTTATACTGAATATTTTTTGCATCTTGTGAGCAAATAAAATTAACCAGTACAATTTATTTTTATTTCAGAACATGCAAAACTTATTTTACTAAATAAAAATGGAATAAAAAAAAATTAAATTAATCTTGCACTATAAATCCTCCTACAAGTAATTGACATTAACTTCTGTAAGGGTAAATCTGTGACATATGCTAGCATTCTTGTAACTGCTAAAAATTTTGCACTAACTTATTTTTTCTCAGGGAAAGACAAAATTATGTGAGCATCTGAGCTCAAAATTTAAATCAACAGTAAAAAAAATCTTAATCTTCTGATAATTGGATTTATTATCAGATAAAATACAATTGTGAGAAATTACTGAGTCTTTTGACACTTGGAGTCATTCAGTAGCTATGCATTGGCTGTATGAACTATTAAATGTTTAACTTAACAGAAGAACAAGTTTAGGGAAAAAAACCTCAATGTGCAACATGAGATACATTAGGAAATAGGTCTCCTCTAAGCCCTCCTTTTGCATAGAATATTTATTATACTAATTAAAAGTCTCACTATTTAAAGTTTTCTACCACAAACCCAGCAAGTCTTACCAACACTCACCAGTTCTTGTGCCAGTTACTGGCAAAAAATAATGGCCAAACTTAATTTAAACTGTAAGTGTATACCCCAGCCCAAAAGAGATCTGAGACACTGAGGATGAATCTGAATTACCTGGACAAATTATAGAAAGAGTAAGACACTACTGGAGTTATGAAGGATATTAAAAATGCCTGGAAGAAAAGCTTTCATTTGTATAGGCTTTGAGAAGAAACAGTGGTCTACTGAAACCTTAGCTGCCATTAAAAGTACTTTTTTTCTGCTTTGATAATATAGAAAATTACATTTGATCAGATCATCCTTTCAAAACTTCTGTGAATAAATACAAAGGTTTAGAAAGAACAGTAATATCTGCTAGAGGATTTATGGGGACAACTCTTCCTGAAATGTCTCATGACTACACCAGTGTGTCTAACAGAGTATTTCAGCACTCCCAAAGACTGAGCTAGACACTGTCTATGACATGCCATCCTCACTAAAATGTAGCTGCTACCTCTCTGAAAACACGTCATTGTTGCTCTTGTGTTCCCAGTAGATCGATCTGCTTGAAGCAGCCACTCTAATGGGATTCTGCAACTTTAGCTTCCTCCCAGTATAAAAAACCCCTGAGGCTCTTCAAATATCTCACACTGGCAGGAATGGTGGCTGGCACACTATCAATAACAGAGCAAACCCATGATTTTTGAAACAGAACACTCAAGTCTTTGCAGCTCATACAAAAGACTTATTCTCAAACAGAGATCTCAGTTTTGTCTAACTCATTCTCTTTAGCTAGGACACAAGGGAGGACACATGACACATTTAACTGCAGAACCACAAATTCCCAGGCAAAATACTGCAATGAGAAATCTGTACTCCCATAAATTATATCTCCCTTCCATATCTGATACGTTTTCACTCTACAAAATATGCGCAATACACACACATTATTCCACACCTGTGCAACAACNTATCTCCCTTCCATATCTGATACGATATGCGCAATACACACATATTATTCCACACCTGTGCAACAAGTGTGTGCAGATAAATGCACTTTCTTCCTGCAGTGCAGCACTAGCTGCTAAAAACTTGGCAAAGTGCCCCCAGGAAAGAGCTCTGGTTTACACATTTTTATGACACTCAGATAATCCAGGACAAAACTGCTGCTTTTGAAAGGGGAGTGATGGTTACAGAAAGGATGAACCCTAATGAGGGCAGTGAGACTAGAGCTGACCAATTTGACAATCAGAATTTGAAGCTTGCAAAATGCTTCCATTCTGTCACCTCTGATACAGAAGGGCAAACATGATCAGAACACACCTAGCTGCCTGCAGGTCTCTCAAGAAATGGCATAAACAGCTTCAGAGGAACCTGGAGAATTTGAGATGTGAAACATAGTCTTCCTCTCACCAAGCCAGGGAGATTTCCCCATATCTACTGTTTCTCAGATGAATCCCTGCTTGATGCTTTGGAAACTAGCACAGGAGGACTACACTGTGGCATGTCTGTCCAATAATTCTGCAAATTCACCTTGATATACTAAAGTACTTCAAGGCACTCAGTGAACTTTGATTTTTTTGTTGTTGTTGTTATCTGAAAAGGAGGAAGAAAAAAGGAACTTGGCAGCAAAGACTACCTTTAACTGATACTCTCTGAACTTTCTTTTAATTTTAAAGAAAACAAACTACAAGCCACAAAGTATCTCAAATTTCTGAAGAAGTCTACAGAGAAAAGTCAGAAATTACACTTAGAACACTGCAAAAACTTGATTTTTAGTTCTTCTCTCTTAGTGTACTATGGAACCATAGCAAAATTTATAGAACATTACATAGGAAAAGGATCTTTTTGAGGGTTTTTTTGGTTTTTGGTTTGGTTTACACAACAGAGATACAATGTTTCTCTTAGAACGGCCTTCTAAAAACTAAAGTCATATCCCCAGAGCAGCTGCTTCTTCATCACAAAATCACATATCAAACTTCTGTGAATAATCAGTGTTAGGAAAGAATTTGTGCTAATCTAGCAAGGGAAAAATTTCAGATTCTAAGTCTTGTCACTAATCTAAGGTGACAGGTATATCAGTATTTTTAAAATAGAGACAGAGAATTAATAATTAGCATTCCACTAATACTGTGTTTTAGAAGAGAGACTGGTGATCCAGGAGACTTTCACTCCTGGGAAAGTTCATTTCTGTATAGCTAAAAACTGAACATCATGTTCTTGAGGCCTGTTCTTACAGTAATACATATAGTTATCTTTTGAATTTGGGGTTTTAGTAATATAAATATTAAAAAAACTATTACCCTATTTTTTTAATTCCCTTTTTACAAAGCCCATATATATTTATTAATATTTGCAAAGCTGAAGAGGTATGAAAAAGCAGTAATGAAAAGAAAGGAAAACTATTGTTGTGAAGCAGGCACAGCATATAATAAAACAGAATTAATCCAATGCATTACTTTGAAATTGGCCAACCTTATCAGGAGAGAAATATCTCATGAAAGGCAAACAAACACCAATCTCATTTTTCTTTTTCATACATGTATCTGTACTATTTTAAATTTATCAAATAAAGGACAAAGAAAATTAAAAAATTGAAAATTAAAAAATTAACAATTGACTTCATTAAAGGAATGCAGTCAAAACAAAATTCTAAAAGAATTATTTGTCAGTAGATAACAAAGGAGAAGGAGATAATTATTATTTAATTTACTGAGTTATTTCACTAGATGCAAGGTCTCAAAGCCTTCCACTTCATATTTAATAACTTGTCCCTCCTAAATTTATAAAACATTAGAAGCTGAAAACTTTTTTTCAGCAACTATTCAAGACATAAAGCTGAATGTCTTTGTGAACAGCTGAGAATCTATAATTTTATTTTTTAGTTCATATACTTTGCTCCAACATATACATTGACTATTTTGAACTCTCTTCTTTAGAAAGACTCCAGGTGGTTGATTTCAAACTAAGTCAATCTTTTAACATTTTCTTTATTACAGCACCAATATTAATAAATAAATAAATTAGAGATATTTTCTTCAATAATGGCATACTTCAAAAATCATGTTCTCATTGCTTGAGCATTCATTTAAGTAAAATGTGGGTCTCATCTTGGTAATCAATTAGTCACTTGGAAAAAACCCTAACAAAACAAACCCACAAACACTGCCATGTGGGCACGTATTTGAAATACACAGGTTTCTGCTTCATTATCTTTATTTCAGAAGTAGCATTTATTCACTTTATCTCCTAAAATGTGTTAGCCTCTCTGTAAATGCAATATCTAATCTAAAAATATTTTTCATTTCTCTTTTATGTCCAGTCTCTATGTTTTCCATTCTCAAATTGATGTCCTTAAATGTCTCTTTACACTCTCACCTACTGACAAATTAGTTTGACAAAAACTAAAAAGAATAAGAAGTAAATATTTTAATTTTTGTTCTAATGGAATATTTGTCCCTTAAGGTATTTCCTGCCTGGAGCATGTGCTCAGCTTAATCTTTCATTGGTTTCCATCATTTATGTACTATTTCAGATCTATTGTACATGAGTATTATTAAAGTGAAATGTTCACCTCTAGCTGCTTTGAAAAATATTAGTAGGAAAACACACTCACCTTCAGGCTCCCCACAGAGTGTACACTGTGACTCTGCAAAGAAAAAGAGAAAGTTATAGTTTCCTTATTTTAAGATGTCATAATTTCGTTCAAATATAACAAAACTTAGAGAGCTCAAAGTTAGCACAAAGAATGCAATTCTATTTTCAGCACACATTTCTTAAAAGGTGCAAAATAATTTAAAAAATGAGACTTTTGCAGGAAGAATTTTAAAATAGAAATATATAAATGATTAGTTACATTTATATAACTATCACCTTCAGAGACTCAAGATTGCATTCATGTAGCAGGACTTTTTGCTTCCACATGACTTTTTTGTATTTTGATATGTACAATACTGCAGTGACAACAGTGACTCAAATAAAATTTTAAGCCTGCTAATATTTTACTATTGGAGATAGCAAACTCTAACAGTGACAGAGTTATATTCCTTTCTCAAATAAGACTCCCATGTCCTCCCAGGCAGGAGAAGTCAGTCATTCGAATGTACCCTTGTACTCTGCAATATTCAGGTATAGAAATGAAGGAAATAAAACTCCATCATAACAAACATACAATCTCAAAATGTGAAGTTGCTATTTTATCTACACACCCCTATTTGGAAATTGGTTGTCTTAAAATCTATTTTGCATAATGTACAAATATATGGACACATGGAGGAAATGTTTTGAAGTATCTCTTGAGACCAAGCTGCTTCAGGAGTCAGTATCAAGCCATAGAACAAAGCTACTGTTTAGAAACCAAATACCAAAATTAATTGAAATCCCAGGGAATGTAATCATGTTGGCAGATAATTCTGATATAGTGGTAAAAGTCCTACTAGAACAAGAAAGAACAGTATATTTTATATCATAAATCTCTGAAATCTTCATTTTAACCCTCAGGTTAAAAATGACATCTCCAACAGCAACAAGTATGCTGAAATAAATATAAATGCAGACACACACACACACACACACACACACACACAGACACACACACACACGTGTATGTGTATACATTTTAATATAAAATCAGTACAAAAAGCAGTTTAACATGCCTAGCAAATAAAAGTCCACTACAAAAGCTTGCTGAAATTATCTCCACCTTGAATAACAAATAGAAGATTTGACTTTAGCTGTGATTTTCACTCAAAGGCAAAAAATGTCAGAAAAATACAATATGAAACACATGCACTGATTGACCTTTATAGCGCCGCAGTGACACTGCCAGTCATTTAGAAGAACTTTCTCCATACAGATAAGAAGTTGTCTCACAGTAACCCACCATTGTAATGGCACTTGACCCTACATCTTTCATATATTTTAAACATGTTAATCATTGGGGTTTTACTACTGTTAGAGACTGTGGCATGCATGTGGGAAAAGAATGAGGAAAAATAAGTTTTTCCAGGCAGCTCTGCTAATGATAGGTAGATCACAACTTTTAGAACACCATAAGGTTGCATGATAGAAAGGAGTGAAATTTAAAACAGTCCAGCGCTATGAAACATGCAGCCAAAGTTTGTATTGACAGACTCATTAGGGTCCCCAGCAGAGCTGATAAACTAGAAACAGCACCCCAGCAGCAGGCTCGAAAAAATCTTCAGTGAAGAGCACAAAAAGCTGGTCACAGGTAAGTCAGGCCAGTTTCCTTCACTGCACGATGAAAAATGCACTTGCCACACCATGAAGTGATGCAGAGGAAGCAGCTCAGAAGATCTTTTTTTCACATTTAATTCAAAGCCTTTCTGAGGTTTTACTGGGATGGGCTGCCTGCCTGTGTGTAGTTTGTTATCCTGATTGATAAGGAAGAATAAGCTGAGACTTGGTTTCTGAACTTCTGACATTTTTGATCCTCTATGTTCTGCTAACAACTGCTTCACCAGTTTTTTACCATCCAAAGAGTCTGCCTGAGATATTTTGCACCTTCAAACACCATCTTCCAAAGGTCCCCACTCAACAGTACAAATTACTAGCTTCCCTCTTTTTTCCTCATAAACATAAATTAGTGCCAATATTACAAGTCTGCACAGGCTAGATAGTCTACCCGCAAAATAAGGCTTGCAGCTATGACTAGTGCCAGAAAGTTGTCAAAAGCTAGAGAGGTGTCAGAACTATCCCTGCCAGACTACTGCTGTTCTGGACTTTTTTCAGATGTTTATTTAAGGTCCCATATCTATGGGCAACTCAGGTGTCCCCCTATCTCAGCATGCCTGAGGAGATTCGTGGGGGCATTATTTTTTTATGCCTTCCAGCAGCTGGGAATAATTTCAAACTGACAGCAGCACATCTCTCTTTACACTGGTAAGAAGCAGATTTTGTGGATGTGGATAATTCACCAGTAAGTTTCTGTTTATGAATTTCTCTGCTGTAGTTTGCCACTAGGGTGGGTAGACTAGATACCCTTGTCGTTGTGCTTGACAGATACAGGTTAGTGACAAATAAAAACACCACTTCTGGTAGGCATGTAAACAACATGACAAGGAGGTTGTACAGAGCCCTGCTTTCCACAGAGCCTATGTGAGAGAGACAGAAATAATTATTTCTCTATAAAGTCTGTTTAGATCTGTACATTCTGTGGCTATTGTTGAGAGACTGAATGCCCTCAATTTCTAAAACCACAGCACATAAAACATACACATGACACTCAATTATTTGTATATTTACATTATATGGAAATACAGAAATCTGAAAATTCTGTTCAGAAGCTATGACTCGACACTTTTTTTAACATCTTTTATCTGTAGTGACGTTGCTATATGTTGGTAGAAAACATTTTTCTGCAAGATGGCTCAGTACTAAACACCTGTATTAATTTAACTTTTTTCTAATTTTAATTTCAGTTTCTGGGGGCAGATGACAACAATGAAGGACATGACAACATTGTAGTGTTCCCTCAGGTGAAATTACATTGTTTTGGCTTAGATCCATCTCATCCAAAGTTGAGGGTATCAGCAAAATCTAAACTAGCCTCAAAAAATTTACCAATGAGAGGAAGGAAACAGCCACCTAATCTGCTGTAGAAACTTGTGTAGCATGAAATCAAAATCAAGAAGTCATCTTTTTTTTTTTTTAATTACCCATTCCTTTTTTTTAATGTTGTAAAAGGCGTTAGACTTCATAATAACATTCACTGCAAAAGAGGAGTGTTTATTATAGGTGACCTCTGGAGATGAACTAGTTCAGTCTCCCACTGAGAGCAGAGAAGGGCTTTTGCCAATACAAGTTCACCTCTGCTGGGGCTTAATAGTCGAGTCCTGAAAGTCACCAAGAATGGAGATTCCACAACCTCAATGAGCAGCCTGCACCAGTGCTGCACCAACCTCATTAAGCTGTATTTGAATCTCTTGGTCTGCAGTTTGTGGCCATTCTTCCTTGTTATATCACTCAGCACTACCAAAGTGACTTTTGCTCCATCCTGTCTGTAACTCTCCTTCATGTAGGCCATGGATCTTCCCCCCAACAGACTAAAAAAGCCCATCTCTCAAAGCTACTCTGGGCAGAGGGCCCTCTGCTAGACTCCCTCCATTTTCTCCCTATGCTTGTGGAAGCAGGGAACCCCAACCAGTGAAAACAGTATTCCATGTGCCACCAGCCCCACCAGCACCAGAGGGAAGTAATACCCTCAACAATTTGCTAATCACACTCGTGCTGACGTGGCTCAGCACACACTTTACCTGTTTGCAATGAGAGCACCATCTATTCACTCATGTGCAGCTCGGTATTCATGTTCATTCAGAAAAAAATAAACTAGTATATCAAGTCTTAATAAGACAAGTCCTCTGATCCAAGTCTCCCACCTATCATAGCCATGCTAATGTATGTGAAATTACGGCCTCAGACAAGTAACTTTTCTACACCCATGCTGGATAGAGTGTTGAAGTGGATGAAATAGAAGCAGGGACATGACCACATTTCAGACAAAGATATTTCTTAAGCCTCTCCCTTGCACAATTCCAAGTAATGGATTATATCTGTACATATCTGATCCATCCAAAGTATTATAGTGATACTTTCACAGGAGATATTTTTTCTTTGTTGTATGTTGCTAATCAATTGCACTTAACAAAGATGCTGCTTCTTGCAAACACTCATACATCTGAGTAACTTTTTGTCATAGCTCTCAATAGTAAAATGACTAATATAGGTGAGTGTTCAGAGATTTAGGACCCAATAAATCAATAGAACAAGGAAAACCTGTATTTATATTATTAATCTCACTCTATCATTTTGAAATTGTCTAGCCAACAGAAATAATGTTCCCAGATACAAGAACTTGCTGACAAAATAGGTCATAAAGAAAGATCTTATGAAGAAACAAATTTGTCATGAAGACACAATATATTTTTTTCCCTCCAAATATTATGAAACGTATTTCATTTTTATAGTTTTTCTTGTCCAGTCTCAATGATAAGAACAACTAAAAATAATCAACCCAGATATATAAATGCCAACATTATTTCTAAAAAAACAGCTGAGATCAACATTGAGTTTTAAATTAGAGCGAAAATAAATTATTCTGCTAAACACGTTAACATTTCATTCTTTGTATATACTTTTCTTGTATGGCTAGTGGAAGTACAATCAAATCTACTATAAAGAGGTACAGTAAGGAAAGCAATATAAGAGCCAGGTGTAATATACAAAATAGCCAATAAAAAACCCTGCAATTCAAAATATCCACGCAGGCTATATAATGCAATAGGATTAAGACACCACATACCAGTTAATTAAAGAAAATACTGGATGGTATTTAACACTGCACTTTACTGTACACTATGCCCTCAACAGAGGTTTTCCAGATTATGGAGTCCAATCTGGATGATTGTGACCAGGTTTAATGGAAGTGACAATACAATGAGAAATAATATGCAAAGGTGAGAAGCAGTGCTGGGGATAACTTGTCACCTCAGCATTGCATTCAGAAAATGCATGAGGCCAGCACTTCTGACTACCCTTTGAATAATATACCACGTATCCAGTTCTGTATCTCCCTTTCATTTTTGGAACAGGCCTTTCTGTGTCTCTTTTCATCTGATAATTCCAGATCCTCTGCACAGCTCTTCCCTCCTACCTATAGTATTTTAAATTTCAATTAGAAACACATATGTTCTCTATTGCTTATATTTCTCTATTTGCTTTTCCATTTTTCCCCCACGAGGTCTATTTACTGATTGGCAAAAAAAAAGCAGATAACACTGTACAATTACTGAATGTCACTGCCTATTTTAATCTAGAGTTCTATGCATCAGAGGAAAACTGGAAATTATTTTTGTTTCACAGAGAAATATGGAAATATGGTTTGCCTTACAAAAAAACAAGTCAGTTTGCCTTCCCCCCCCCATTCACTTAGGTGAAATAATTATTAATAATAATAATAGTAATAGGAGTAGGAATAATAATTTAAAAAAAAGAAAAAATAGATCAATTTCCAAGAGGAAATTTACCAGATAATTCTTTAGATTTTTTTCTAAAGGCAAGAAACAGAACTGTTTCATCATTTTCATCAGCACCCTATGTCATCAGTCTCTTTACATCATTTTACTCTGTGAACTCTGTTGCACTCAAAGAGACATAGAGTAGTCGTGCATTATATTGAGATTTAGTGCAGCTGAAAAGCAAAGCATAATTTAAGGACCAACTATGAAACCAATAATTTTAAAGAGTTTAATCCCGTATTTACATCTAAACATGGCTTTAATAGCACCAATAAAAGCTGAAAGTATTATGAACTATGTTTTCCATTCTCTCTCCTTATGTGTATTTTTTCTCCTACACCTTTTTCTTGACCTATTGTAGCTTTTTGGTCCTTACACAGAATCATTTGCTAAAACATCAGTGGGACAGACAAGTGGGATAAACTGCAAGATTTTCTCATGTGCACCAAGATTATCCATTCACAGTATCCTCTTTGTTCCACACTGATGCTAGAGCAAATCCTTTGGAGATGTCCTGCTCCGTGTCCAGTCACCCATTTGGGTAAGGTATTGAGAGTAATCTACAAAAACCAACTAGCCTTTTCTTCTACAAAGCCCATTTTACCTACAGATTTTTTCTAAAATGTGCTCTAAAGCCTCCAATGACAGAGAATAAAGCCCACCATATGCAGATGGAGAATAAAATGTTTAATGCACTCAGGAGAAAAAAAATAATAATATCTAATTGATACTCATTTCCTTAAGGTTTTTTTTTTTTCTCAATTCTAATTCCTTGGTTTTTCTCTCAGTCATGGTGTGTAATACCCATATTTGCTGTTCTCCAACGTAGCCATATCCTAAAGTTATAACTGCCCCACACTGATTACACTTCATAACCAAACCCTTTGACTGCCTGGCACAGCAGAATATTTACCCTCTGAGTATCTTTTATATTTCTAAGAATGCTATTGGCCTAATTTAAGGCAGCACGGTTTTCTTGACTCAAATGATATGTCACTCGTCCTTTTGGACAGAAATTTGACTAGAGGTACCTGGATCAGTTGCCATCATAAGAATGAAATTAAGTCAAAGATATTGTTGATGCACTTTTGCAGTATATGCCCTGTTAAGGTAATCCATGTAAACCAAATCCACAAAGCATTCAAGGTACTTTTTACAACTTCTTGTTTGAAACTATGAAGTGGTAAAAACAACCAAAATGACTCTACACCAAAAGACTGTATTTCTTTTAGTATTATGAGTGCTGACAAATGGCACAATAGGAAGAGAAAGCACTTAGATGTTGTTTTGGCCCATTTCTGTGCATAGTCTATAAAGAAAATAAAAATTACTTCAATCAAAATAAAACCACATTTATGTATCTATAGGTAAACATATCTGTCCATCTTGAAACTTGTTTTGTTTTTCTGTGGTTCTTTTTTACTCATAAAAATAAGTCACTTCATCATGCAGATAATGCTGAAAAATATAATCACAACAATTGTTTAGAGCTGTTGTGGATACAGCAAATAAATGTATTTAATTCCTTTGAAACTATTTCTACAAGCACTTCTTGCTGAGTGTAAGAGCCTAGTTTCTTGCCTGCCTCTCACTGCTGATCATTGTATGACCATTCTCAAGATGAGATTCCCCTGCATTTGCAATTTCAGCTTTCTTGAATACTTCCTTTCAACTGTGGTATTTATAGCTAAAGCCCTTTTACTGCCTAGGACTGGGCCTTGAGGTTAGGAAAATCAAATAGCTACTAAAGTTTTGGAGAATAGGAAAAATACAATAGGAAATAACCCAGCTGCCTGTGAGAGTAGTAGCTGGGCTATACTGGGAAAGACAGAGCAAGGGAAATGAGTAGTCCTGAGAAGTGAAGATACTGAAAGAACTTTAAATATAAACAGAATACAGAATAGCCATTATTAAAACAGAGTGAGCCTAAAACTGAAGAAAATCAACCAGCCTGGCAGCAAACTTTGTATATTTTTGAGCAAATGAACTGACGTCCAACCAAATGCATAAAGCAACCACTAAAAGACCATTATTTTCCCCAGATAAAAATATAAGGTTTATGCTCAAAGCAATGCCAGAACCTATTCACAGTATTTGCACATCAGATCCTTCTCCATATGGAGTTTACACATTACACATGCATTAACCAAGCCAAAAGAGATCAGAAAATCAGATATTTTCACAGGAAAACAAAAATAACTGAAGCAATAAAAAGCAAAATATTAGCCACTCAAGAAATAAAAAAGGAGCTAATGTTTCTCTTGGTGATCTGGACACAAATGCTTTCTTTTCAGAGGAGCAGCCATAAACACAGTAATAAAAAGGATGTGCTTTAGCACACTTCTGATACACATTTCAAATGCACAGTATCCAAGTGGGGAGTCTAAATATCTAAATATCCTAAACAAGTCCAAAAAAGACCAGGTGATAGGTTTATAAAGAGCAAATCCATTTGTATTTCTTCTCATTTTTCCTCATTTTCTAGTGATGTTGAAGGTTAAAGTGAGTCATATTCCTCACTGACATAGTTAAGAAACCTGGCACCCCCTAATCACATTGTACCATGATTTTGAAAAATACCGTGGAGGGCGAGAGTGGTGATAAAAAATTGTAGGAGTGATGACCCATGAGAGTGATGTGAAATACAAAACTGAAGACAGTCTGCACCTTGCTTGCTCCAAAAGCCCTCTGGAGCCAATGCAAGTGTCATTGGAGTTCAACTCAGAGTCAATAGTACACTCGTGCAAAACTACCCAGGCTGTATATCATAATTCCTCCATTTTCTGTCTCTTTTTTTTCTCAATCTTTTTTCTTTTTGCTCATTTTAAGAGATTTCACTAATACTCTCAGAGCCTCATAAGAACAAATAAAATGGTACAAATCCAAGCTATGATATATCAAAGAACCGAATAGATAGATGGCAAAAAATATAGGATAGGACTGCACAGGTATAGAGTATATTACATACTCTAATACTCTGGTACACTGAAGATTAAATAGATTTTTTCACTCCTTTCTCTTTTTTTGCTCTCATATAGGAATCAGATTTTGAAAGCATCTAAATGGAGTGGGGATTTGACTTTAAAAATAATTTTAAGGAGGTAGCTTGAAAGACAAAGGGTCTACAAATATGTAACAATTTTAAGGGGATGGATCCATATCTGGGCAAGACTTCAATGATGTCCTTCATATAAAGTCAATAATGTATACCAACTCAGAACAGTACAGACTGGAAGAGATATTCTGAGGTCATTAGAGTTTATCCCTCAAAGCAGAATACTGCCAAAGTAACCTTACGTTCCTCAAGGCATTGCATGCTCAAGTTTTGAAAATCCATCAGGAATGAGAATTAACAGTCACTCTGGACAACTGTTCTGCTGTTTGACTACCCTCCCAATGAAGAGTTTATACCTCAAATCTAATTGAAATTTCCCTTGCTGCAACAGCTATCTGTTCCCTCCTGTCCTTACTCTGTCCATGTCCATTAACAGTCTGGCTCCATCTGGCTGTAATGACCCGTTAAGCAGCTGAGGACAGCAATTAGCTCTGTTCTCCTCTTAGCTTCCTCAGCCTCAGGCTGAACAAATTCAGGTCTCTTCAGTGTCTCCTTGTGCATCACATACTTCAGTACCCTGCCCATCTTGGTGGCCATCCTCTGGACATGGCCCAATTTGTCTGTTTCTTATCCTGGGGTGGGGGTGGGTAAGGGCTGGAACTGGGCCCTGCTCCAATTGCAGCATCCGAAGTGCCAAAAGGAGAGGAACAATCACTCAATTTAACCTGCTAGCTGTACTGAGGCTGTCCACTGTGCAGCCTTTACTGCTGCAGGTCCTCATAAAAGTCCTACACTTCTAGGTCCTACTGTGACAAATGACTTTACAGCTTTGACCTTTGCAGTCCCAAATATGCAGTGGCCTCATATCCTAAATGACTACTTGAGGATGTTTACAGAATTTTGATGTGCCAGGCAGTGACTACCAAGAGCTAGAGACCATAGCTCAAGGTCTGATGTGTTGTATAAGAGTTTTCCACTGTCCTGAGAAAGAATCCACTATGGGTTCCTCCTTAAATACAGGCTGAGAGGAACTAAGTTTATAAGAGCACCGAGATGAAACTGTCAGGATGTCTGCATTGACCAGTCTTTGAGATCTGATGACATTCCTAAATATATCTGCATATCTCAGAAGGAGAGCTTCCATACAGTCTCTACTCTCTATCAGAAACATTGTCTTCTGGATAGCAAATACAGAAGAAGCACAAATTTAATGTGAAGGACTAAAATTGAGTTTAAGAAATTAAATCAATATCTGTTTATGCTACATATAGCATTTGCTGCCAAAGAAATAAACGTTAATAAAGCTGATCTGGAGAAATTTGAAAGTCGACTTAGAGAAAATATCCTTACTTTTCCATCTTAAACTTTCTCAAGAAAAAAAGTCTATTGTGATGATGATTTAAGACACTTCCATCTCACTGGATACATAAATGTGACCTTTTTCTTAACCATTACAAAAGCACAAAGGGCTTACTGCAGGAGTCAGACCTAAGCTCAAAAAAATGTGTGCTTAATTTTAGCTTTTACAAGAGAAATTAAAGATTTATTTGGGGTTATAGAAACTTTCCAGTGAGCTAAACAGAAAAAAAAAATGTTTGCTGTTTTCTGTAAAAAGCATCCACTTCAAGCTCCCAACTTTTCTCTGGTGAAGTATTCACCCACACTTGTACAAAGCCCCTAAGCTGGAACAAAGTGTA
The DNA here is from genome assembly GCA_013398275.1 of Promerops cafer. NCBI lineage: Eukaryota > Metazoa > Chordata > Aves > Passeriformes > Nectariniidae > Promerops > Promerops cafer. Next base: position 993,846 of record VZSE01007178.1, on the reverse strand, counting down.
AAACTGAGCACATCTGGAAACTTTTTATGCATGGTTTTCTATAGTGAACAGTCATCATGAATATTCATAAGCAAAACCAACCCAAAATTCTAGTTACAACTAAATGAACATTAATAATAACTATATAAGTCATTTGACAAAAAGATGTAGAATTGCAATAAAGCAATAGGATTTGAGGGTGCAAAAGATATTTTAAGGGACATTGAGATATGGAATTCAATGACTGAAATAGTCTGATCTTTTTCTAGAAACACTAATTAATTCAACTTTAAATAGCCAAAATCAAAGTCGTAACAGCGGATTTAAAAATCACTATATCTTTTCAACTGTATGAGCCCCTTGCTTTCTTCAGTGCATCATTCACACAGCCAGTGGTACCTATTTCAGCCAGCATTACCTTTTAGATTACTGCAGCAAGCTAGAATTCACTGCCAGTGATTTGACCTTCACTTCCTTTATGCCTCTGCAATGGTCTAGTGATTGCTTTAATAGCTAGCTACGAGGAAGTCCAAATCTGCAGTATTAGGAGTCCATGTACAGAGCACAATCATTGAAAGGTCAAAATACAGATTGTTAACATGCACTGTGCCTTAGTTGTAACTGCTAAGTATCACAGATCTCTATATGCATGTAGAAACTTCAGAGAACCTGAAGTGTAAACACACAAAACTCATATGGGATGCATTTGTCTGATTTTAAAATAGCACCAAAATTAGAATCTCAGCACAAGCCTTGCAAGTATTTTAGACATTGTTATTGATATACTGAAACCCTCATAAAACTCTCAAGATTAAATTAATGTATAATATACTCAGTTAATTAAGTACAAATCACTGGCATTATCATCACTGGAGCAAACTTCCACTGACCAATCTAGCCTAAGGACAGGATACTACTAATAGTTCCATCTGAAAATTACTGCCTTTTGGAAAATAAACATTTATTGTGTTAAATATAAAATGGAGTTGCATAATTGCTCTTCACTTTTGAGAGAGTGACAAAAGCAGAAGACTAGAAAACACACTAGTCCATATTAAATGCCCATAATTTCTCAGATAAGTTAACTGAGTTTGCAGCCATACCAGTTTCTCCCTATTCTTTAGAACTACCTTTTTTCCTTTCCAGATGCATTAAATATCTACTGAAACTGCCTCTTTCAATTTTAGGATAATGATAGCCACTCTTCTCTACTTTCTAACACGATCCTGGAAGCAAGTTTACATACAAACATGAAAAATCAGATTGATGGAGTAGTTTCTCTATGATCCAGCGTTCAAAATCATGCCAAGAAACTGCCACCCTCGGTGTGTTTTTCTGACAGAGTATTTAAACAGAAAAAAACTGTTTCAATCATGAGAAAGTTGTTGTTAATGCAGCCTTTTCTTTCAGATAACCATTCTAAACCCTGCTGACTGACCCCCTAAACAGTCACATGAGTGAAGTTATCTTCACGACTGGCCATGAATTTAAAAATTATAAACACACACACGTGATTACCACAATTTTACTGGTCTCCATCAAACTATTTGCAAGATGTAACTAAGGGGAAAATTCCTGCAAATTTAAAACTAAGGAGATTATTTTTAACAAGGAGATAATATTGAATTACTGGCAAGAGACAAGTAATGAAAAAGTTATGGTCCATCTTTCATAGTCAAACCATAAATAATACACAAGTTACTCATAAATAAATGTCACAAATGAGTAGTTTATAATGATAAAGAATTTAGCATTATAAATTCTCTTAATCGCAGAAACACCCCTGAATTACTAATCAACAGAAAACAGAAATACACGTCTGAAATTAGTTGTCATTCAGATTTAATACTTCATCCTTAAAAAAAAAAAGAAGAACATGATTTATCATAGCAATTTTTCAGAACTATTTATCTAAGTTTTCTTATTGAAAACATTTTAGTCCTTGGATGATATAATTAGACAGTTGCTGTTTGACTTCAAAAACTATTGTATCTCAGGCATGGTTGAAAAGCAGTAAATGTAACATTGGCTAAGAGGGAGATTAAACATAAACAAGTTTCCCAATACATATAATTTTCCATTAATATTTTAGGCCCTTTAAAGAACTATACAGACTTCATGAACTAATTGTATGATGATCTAGTAATGACATAATTCTATCTATTAGACTACAAATGCTTTGTCTCACATGAAGTTTTACAATATAAATTGTCTAGCCTAGATTTATTATTTCCATAATAATCCAGCAAAAGTTCATCTAATATCTGAAATACACAAAGAAATTGAAATGCTTTGAGAATATTCATAAAAGTTTTCAACACATATTTTTAATTTTTTCATGTTTTGAAGGCATACATTATTTTCTCTAGGGTTGTAAGTTTAGATCCATCTTGTTCCATAGGATTAAAATAATTAATCAAATGATTTTCACAACAATAAAATAAAATTCTGGATAAGAAATTACATGCTTTCACATAATTAATTACATGTGATACAAAACCTACAAAAGCAAACACCTAAATATTTACATTGATTTCAGCAGAACTAAGTAATCTTTTCTATAGTTTTCTAAATTGTGCCTGCTTTGAAATTGGCCCAGATTAGGAGATTCTTAAATACCCTTACAGTAAAGAAAATTTAAGAATATCTATTCCCTCCTCCTCTTTACCAAATTTTCTGTCATTTAAGAGGAATTTCTCTCTCTCTCCCCTACAATTTTTTGATTATGGTAGTGCAATGATATGTTGCACCATGAATAAATTAATAAAATTGTTAAAGACTAATTTTTATGGGGAAGAGTTAAATTATATTTAAGATGGGAGAAGAAATAATCTCCTTGAACCCAAGCCTCAGGTAAATGCCCAACTAGCATTGCCTCGAGTTGCAGGCACTGAACACAATGCTTACAATTCCCATTCAACTGAGATTTCTTTCAGGTAAGCAGAAAAAAGGAGATCAATAGCACCTTACTATTGAAAAAATAATTGGGAATATAAAACAACTGGTAGCCCTGAGGAAATTCGGGTGGTTTTAAAACTGTCCTTCAGCTTGCTTGTCCAGCTAACTAAAAGCCCAAACTCTGCCTTTAAAAAGACCTTTGAAAAGAATACAAGTATTACTAATGCACAAGATCAAATGTTGCAATAAACCTGCACCCTATGGCTTCATGTCCTCACCACAATATTTTAGTGACACTGCTCAAACTAACAACTTACAGGGGTCCTGTTTATATGAAACATTTTTTTTCCACAGTGGAAATAAACAGATGTGTATAGTTGGTATGGTAGATCTCCTTACTGTAATAGCTTAATAGCTCCAAAATCCAATTCAGCTGATTTGGAAATAAGACTCTAGCATAAAAAAAAAAAAAAAAAAATCCTATATAGACTTTAGGAAAAGATACAAACATATACAGACAGGAAAAAAAGACAGGAATGGTCTTTGTGAGAAAGAACTTGGTAACAAGAATCTAGAACTGAAGAGAGCAACTCACAAAATACCAAACTTTTCACCAAAGTAGTGTATCGGGTTTGGATGGCCAGGTTTTGATGGCAGGGGGGCTACAGGGGTGGCTTCTGGGAGCAGCTGCCAGAAACTTCCTTCATGTCCAGCAGAGCCAATGCCAGACAGCTCCAGAATGGATGTGCTGGGCCAGTTGGAAATTATAACACCTATGGGATAACACAGTTAAGAGGAAGAAAAAAAAAAAAAAGTGATTGTGCAGGTGTAATTGCAGCCAGACAAGAGCTGGGTGAGAACATGAGAGGAAGAGCTCTGCAGACACCAAGGTCAGTGCAGAAGGAGAGGCAGGAGATTCTCCAGGCACCAGAGCTGAGATTCCCCTGCAGCCTGGGGTGCAGCCCATGGTGAGGCAGCTGTGCCCCTGCAATATATGGATGTCCGGAGAGAGATCCACCTGCAGCCCGCGGGGGAGACCCACACTGGAACAGGAGGATGCCTGAGAGGAGCCTGTGACCCTGTGGGAGGCCCATGGAGAGGGGAGCCCCCCCCTGGAGCAGCCTGTCCTTGAAGCACTGCACGCTGTATAAGAGTGACCCAGACTGCAGCAGCTTGAGGGGGACTGTTGCCCATGGGAGGGATTCATGTTGAAGTTCATAGAAAACTCTCTTGTGGGAGATCCCAAGCTGGAGCAGGGGAGGGATCCTATTCCCTGAGCAGCAACAGAAACAACCTGTGATGAACTGACCATAATTCCATTCCCTTTCTCCCTGCACTGCTGGGGGAGGGGGTAGAGCTGGGAAGGGGGAGAGGGAGGTGTTTTTAAGGTTTTCTTTTACTTCATTATCACTGCTCTGATTTTTTTAGTAATAAAGGTAATTAATATCCTTAATTCTAGCCTGTTTAGCCCATGATGAGGTGAGGTGAGTGATCTCCCTGTGTCCTTATCTCAATTCATGAACCCTTTGTTATATTTTCTCTCCCCTGTCCAGCTGTGGAGGGAAGTGATAGACAGGCTTTGGTGGGCTCCTGACATTCAGCCAGGGTCAACCCAGTACAATAATGTAACAAGTATCAGGAGGTAACAACATCACAGAATCCAAGTGCAAGGCTTAAAAAGTACCTACACCAAAATGGCATACAGAAACACAGAAGCTGAAAAAAAAATCAATAGATACAGAGAAAGAAAAAAGATACATATGAAAACTTAAGATGTTGTCAGTTTGGGCTTTTTATAATGCTGTAAGCATTGATATTGCCAAACATCTGCAAATGTTCACATAGGCATAACAACAAATAAATGTTCAGTTCATGTTTATTAAAACATTGGAGCTCATTGGAAGTGCCACTAACTTCGTGTGAGTTCCCTGGAGAGAGTACTTGCCAAGTATAGCTAAATGAAATACTCATTCACAGTGGGAGCTTGGTCTAAGTGTGGGAAATGCAGCATCAATACTGTACATGAAAACTGAGAGAAGTGGGACTTGGATGTTTATATTTTGAAAGATGGGGAACTTTAGACACTAGGAAGTGAAAGAGCAGGATCTTGGTATGTATCAGCATGGCTCAGCCAAAATCAAAGGAATCTCAGGTTTTTTATTCATTATTTGGCCCAAGATCTTTCAATCTGTGGGTAATAACACAACTGGAGACAGAACCAGTAATTAGGAGAATGCAATTGGATTCAAAAGGTTTTCTATTATTTTCTGACTGGATGAGCAGATGGCAAATGCGGCTTAACACAGAAAAAAATGTGAGATAATTAGCAGGGAAACCAAACACCAAGTTAGAGAATATATACTAAATGGAAATCTCATCTAGGAAGCTAATCAAGAGAGGAATTTGGGGGTTATTATGAAAAATAATTAAAACCACCAAATCATTTCACAGCTGCTGGAAAAGAAGGCAAAGATGATAGCAGGTTACGTTAATAAATAGATATACCACAAAGTAAAGTGGTATTATTAGTGCTCCAGGCATTTATTAAAAACCATCTAGAATATTCCATCTGGCTCTGGCAAGCATGAGAGCATGCAGCAAGGCAGTGCATTACTGACAAAAATTGGTACGCTAGTCGTACTCCCCAAGCACCAGACTCCCAGTGCTGAGAGTGAGCCTTTCCCTGTCCCATTCATGATTTGACAAATTTCACCCAAACCTAGGTAGGATATTTTTGTTGCTCTTACAACACTGTTACAGGAGCCTCAGCCTTGCAGGATTAAAACCATCCTACTAAATTGGAACTGACATTAATTCATAGCCAGTTTATCCTTCTGCTGGCAATATAATTTAGACTATAACGCTTATCTTTATTCCTACTGTTTACCTTCTTGAAGTATTTATAGGGAGCAATCATATCCCTTCTTGGCCTTCCCCTTGGTGTGTAAAACTTGTCAACCCATAATATTTTCTCTTGTAAAGTAAGCACTCCTCTTTCTTGATCATCACAGAAGCCCCTATCAGCTCAATTGCTCACTTCTATTCCAGTCCAAATTTCTGCTCTATGAACTGGTCTCTATGCTTGCAAAAATCACTTCCAGCATCAATATCTATTTTAGCAAGTGTCCTGGTTAGACACTGGCCCACTGCCAGGCACCCACAAAAGTCACCCTCCCCTGCCACAGCTGGGCAGAGGAGAGAAAAATTAACAAAGGGTTCATCAGTTGAGATAAAGACCAGGAGAAAACACTTCAAGGGCAAAACGGGCTCAGCTTAGAGATACAAAGTGCATTTATTACTAACAGAGTCAGAGGAGGATAATGAGAAGTAAAATAAACTCTTCAAAACCACCTTTTTTTCCCCAACCCCTCCCTCCTTCCCACCAAAAGCACAGGGAGACTGAGCATGGGGGTTTGGTCAGTTCGTCACCCAAGATTTTCTTACACTGCTTCGGGAGAGGAGTCCTACCCCTGTGGCACCATGGGGTCCCTTCCCATGGGAGACAGTTCTCTGTGAACCTCTCCAACGTGGGTTCACTCCCACAAGCAGCAGTCCTCCCAAAACTGCTGCAACATGAATCCCTCCCACAGGCAGACGGTCCCAAAACTGCTGCAGCGTGGTTACTCTTCCACGGGGTGCAGCCCTCCAAGGACAGGGTGCTCCAGCCTGGAAGCAGGGCCCCCTCTCCAGGGGTCTTCCATGGAGTCACAGCCTCCTCCAGGCATCCACCCGCTTCAGCATGGGCACCTCTCCCACGGGCTGTGGGTGGATCTCTGCATCCCCCATGGATCCCCAGGGGCTGCAGGGGCACAGCTGCTTCACCATGGTCTCACCACGGCCCCACGGCCTGCAGAGGAATCTTGGCTCTGGTGCCTGGAGCACCTCCTCCCCCTCCTTCTTCACTGACTTCGGTGTCTCCATGTTGTTTTCCCTCACATGCTCTCACCTCCTCCTCTTGTCTTGCTAGGAAAAACTGTGCCCCCATTATTTTAATTTTCTTCTTAACTATGTCATCACAGAGGCATTACCAACATCTCTAATTGGTTCAGCTTTGGCCAGCAGCATGTCCGTCTTGAGAGCCATCAGGTATTGGCTCTGCTGGACATGGTGGAAGCTTCTAGCAGCTTCTCACAGAAGCCATCTCTGTGGCCCCCCTGCTACCAAAAATCAGGTCATGCAAAACCAACACAGCAAGCAAGGAGCCTAAGGGAAGGGTCATGCTTAGCTGTCAGAGTAACCAACAAGAAGTTGGTCCAAGTGACTTTTGGGAACAAATCCAGAAGGTGAGGGCAATCCGTCAGCTCAGACCTGTCCATGTAAATCAAAGTACCTGGACCTGGTTGAGAAAATAGGCAGATGCATATGGGACACTGAGCTTGGATGTGATCCACAGGAGAAGTGAAGGTGGCAAGGGTTGGGACCAGAGGACTGGGAAGAGGGATTCTAGGGTAGAAACTAGAGCCAAGGCTGGGGGCAAGGCTTGGAGGGAGTATGGTTTCTGTGGGAGAGAGGATATGTGACTATAGGTCATGGATAGGAGAAGACACTGGAGCGATCAGTGAGGGGTGTATTGTAGGTAGCTCCAGAGGATCTGGAAGGAAATTTTCTAGAGAAAATTAAGAAATACTGGAAAGGCTCTTAGGGCAATGTCGGTGCCACTAATTTGGACTCCATTTGTGGACCAAGACACACACATGTAAGCTGCTCCCTTCCTGCCACTTGATTCTCCTTTTAAATTTTGCTTTGATAAGGAGATTACATATATCTGACTGTCCATCCCTTTGACAGTTCTCTTCTATGCACTACTCCCACCACCTTTGTCCACTCTTCTGCATTTCAACAGGGAGCTTGGCACCTAGAAGACAAGTTGCTAAGAGATTTGAGAATATTGGCATCTGGAAAGAGGAAACAGAAACCCAGAATAAGACCCCCACTGGAAAGACAGCCACACAAGCTCAGCAACAATCAGATTTGTTCATCTCAATCAGCACACGTATTATGTTGAAATCAGCTCTTATACAAGCTGCTCCTTCCCCAGCAGCTGGGATTTAGGGAACATGGGAGAGAGCCAAGCATACTGTGAATAGGAAAGCCTAGCAGATGTTATTGAGGAAGTAAAGATATTACTTGGGGTTGAAGGAAGTTAATTATAAGGAACAAGAGAAGAGGATCAGGCTACTGCAACACAGGAACATAGGTCATGAATCCATAAGATAGTTTCTTTAGATCCAGCATTAATCAAACAACTTGGTGGCTTTCCAAATACAATATGCCATTGAAATGTTCAGTATAAACTTAATTTTGAACTAGTAAATTACAAATCATTAAAGCCAATATTTAAAATGAATTTTAATGTAATAGCTGCTCTATATGAGGTATTAATTACAGTTTGATCAAAGAATAGAACACATAAATGTTTTCTTTGATTGTGTCCCTTAAGTTTGCAGAGAATTAGTGATCTCAAAGTACTTTTTAACCAGTATTGAAAAAGCACAGTAAATTTTTTAACTGAACAAAGAATCTCTAAAGTACTGTTCTTAGAACATTTCCCTAAAGCTTGACTGTCCTTTGGAGTACTTTCAACCCATATCTACAAGAATAAGACTTTTAGTGTACATTTTTGTATGCAAACTATTTATTTCTTGTTCTTTTACCTGCTTTCTCTTTTCTACCTGGTAGGCGGGAAACATGCAGTTTTATCTTCCTATAACAATAAAACCATAAATTTAACTGTACTGAGTAAAGTGGTACTTTGCTTCTGTTATTGTCAGTCATCTGATTAGTACTTCACTGGAGCAATGGGAACTAAACTGCCTCTGACAAAGATTTCATCCCCAGGATGCTTCTAGATTCATACACTCACATAGAGTCATACTGACATTTATCTTTGAGAAAAAAATAGCATGTTTACTGTACAAATTAAGACTACTTTTAAAGTAACATTCTAATTCACTGAAATCCTATATACTTAGTATCACTTACAAGGTAGGTTAGTTAACACAATAACTTCTAACCAGTGTTAGTTCATAGTTCCTGAGAAAACATAATCCAGCCATTTCGGCCAGTAAGTTGGCTTCATTTAGGGCCAGTAAGTTGGCTTCATTTAGGGCCCATAAGGAACTGGATGGATGGTTATACTCAAGGAGCTATAGTCAATGCTTGATGTTCATATGTAAACCACTGACAAGTGATGCTCTTCAGGAGTTGGCATTGGGACTGGTGATGTTTAATATCTTTCTTGGGATGTAGACAAGGAAATTTAGTGCACCCTATCAAGTCTGGAACCTGAGATTAGCTCAGCTGGTTAGAGCAGGGGGCTAATACCAAGGTCACAGGCTTGATCCCTTTGTGAACCATTCACTTAAGAGTTGAACGCAGTGATCCTTGTGGGTCCCTTCCAACTTGGAATCTTCTGTGAAATCTGTGAAGTTTGTGGGCGACACTAAATACATGGGGTGTGGTGCAATTTACACACTGTGGGGAAGGAATGTCATCCAGAGGGACCTTCACAGACTTGAGAGTTGGGCCTATGTGAAACAGATGAAGATCAACAAGGCCAAGGGCAAGGTCCTGTGGCTGGCAATCCCAAGTACAGATGCAGGTGGGGTAGAGAATGGATTGAAACTAGTCTTGAGGAAAAGCTAGCTGGTGGACAAGAAGCTCAACATGATCTAGCAATGTCCACTTGCAGCCCCAAAAGCCAACAGTATCCTGGGCTGCATCAAAAGAATCGTGGCCAGTAGATCAGAGGAAGTGATTCTCTTCCTCTACTCCACTCTCATAAGACCCTACCTGAAGTACTGTGTCCAGCTCTAGGGCCCCCAGCATAGGAAAGACAGGGACCTGTGGAGCAAGAGGGGGCCACAAAGATGATCAGAGGTCTGGAGCACCTCTCCTATAAAGACAGGCTGAGAGAGTTGGGATTGTTCAGCCTGGAAAAGAGACAGCTTGAAAAATCTATCCTTGAAAGGGAGTAGGTTTAGATTAGATATTAGGAATAAATTTTTCATTATAAGATTGGTAAGGCACTGGAACAGAGAAGCTGTGGGTGTCCCATTCCAGGAAGCGTTCAAGGCCAGGCTGAATGGGGGTCTAGGCAACCTGGTCTTGTGGAAGCCCCATTCAGGAAACCTGTTCCATAAAAGGAGCATGGACACAAGGAAGGACTCTCTAAAGTTATTCAAGCCATACCAGTGGTGCAGCTCAGTATCTATTACAGAGAAAAACATTCCAGCACAGCACAACTCTGAAAGATGGCTGATCTAGCCTGATATTAAAATCATATTCCTTTTCATTATGTAATAGTCAACAAATTCAAAATCTGGTAGTCTTTTATGTTGCAGGAAATTTTTCCCCAGTCATGGAATATATAATAAACATTCACAGAAATCAACTTTTAGTAAAAGTGTCTGTCACAGGCATAATGAAATCTGCAGTATGTTAAATATTATTGAAGCAAATGCATGTTTTTACCATCCAACAGGAAGGTTCCTAAATATTAGTGATAATTTTATTACTGTTTCTGTTAAAAGCTTGTCCTGTTACCTTTGCAAAGAATTTTCTCAGGTAGAAAATGAGAAGCTGGAAATGGACTTGTGCCAGCTTAATAAAAAAAAAAAAATTGCAAAAGTTTGCTGCTACTTACTATGTCTCCCCCTTTGGCCTTTACTCTGGATAATCAGTGCTGGCTGTATTTCTGCTAGTCATTCTAAGCTGTAACTCTTTCCCTCACAAAACAGCAACCAGCCAGGCTGGCTTAATATAAAAGGTTCACATTAAAAAGTGGGCACATATTCCTTTCTCTCAGAAGCTGGAGAAAAGAGCACTGTGTGTGAAGAATAAAGTATGGTTTACAAAACTCTGGTGCATTTGAAACCTAATCATAAAACAATGGCTTGTGCTCAAAGGTTCATGTAAGTGCTTCCACTGTTTTGTCCCCAGTGGGTACCATCAAGAGTTTTTATTTTTTTATGTTGACAATTTATTGTTCAGCAAGTAGTTAGAGAAAGGACTGTGATTTTTCTGAATGTGAACAAGTAGCCATTGGGAGATGTAAATGTTATGTTCCTGTACTTATGGGTCAGAATGCCATAACAAACGTTTTCATAGAGGACTAAAAAAAACAGAATCTTTCAGTGAGTGATATACTTCACTGAAAGCCTATACATAAGCTAGGTAGGGTACGACAACATCTTAAGGAGAATATGGGAAAGCAAAATTCCTCCCCTAGCTTCCTGTTATCAGTTGTGGCTATTCTTTTATAAATTTATAGACTGAATAAGGTCAAAACCACAGTCAAGGAGTAAGAAACAAATGTTCTCATAACCCATAACTTTGCCCAGGGAAGCAAAGTAATAATGATTAATAATTATATTAATGATAATTTTTAAAGCTGAATAAGGGCTTCTTACTGCTTGAATACAGGCTAGGTCTCACTCTACCTACCTTACATCTGTCTTTAGTGCCATGTTTGCTTTTCTGAAGGGGCATGAAGAAAGATGATCTGTGGTCAGGAGGACAAGCTCCAAAAAATTAGCTCCACAACCCTATTTGCTGAAAAATCACACTCTCCTACAAGGGTAATCTTACCAAATTTATTTGTTTAATCTATGATTATAGAAGTTAAAACAATGCTGGTACAAATCATCTGAGACCATTTTAATAGATTAGATTTCAGTAGCCGAGGAATAAAGAACACTTTTAAAAAACAGGAATCATGATATTCAAGTTTTGTTAAAATGACATAGGGAATGGTCATTAAATTATATTACACTTTCTAGGAAAATTAATAGGTGCTATTGTGTAAGTTTCATAACCCTTACCTTTGATTCCCACTAGTTACAAGAGCAATACTGGACAAAACATCTATCCAAGCAAAATATTTCAACTGTAATATTACTTACTCACTTTACCATCATCTGAAGAATTCATGTAATTATCTTTAATTCACTGTTCATGCTATCTAGAGGAAGAAAGCAGTTATTGAAATACCTAGAGATGACAGCATGGGCAAGGCAAATTTCTACTTTCCAATGCTTGCACTGTGCACACAAAATCACACAATCATAGAACCTCTTACGTTGGAAAACTTCTCTCAGAGTATCGAGTCCAACCAATTAACCCAGCACTACACAATCTGTCTCTCATTCCAAGGTTCAAGACTGTTTGCCCATACACACATGCTGGTAATTGAGTTTGGTGCTTCCATACAGAAATTATTCTGAGATATGCTTGCCTCCCATCACAGAATACTAGAATCATTTTTGGAAATGACCTTTAAGATCATGGATTTCAACAGTTAAACTAACACTGCCAAGACCCTAGCCATTTCCCTAAGTGCCACATATATACCTTTGAAATACCTCGATGGATGGTGACTCCACCATTTCCCTGGGAAGCCTCTTCCAATGCTTGAAGACCATTTAGGTACAAAAATTTTTCTAATATCCAATCTAAACCTCCCCTGGTACAACTTGAAGCCATTTCCTCCTGTCCCATTGCTTGTTACTTGGAAGAAGAAACTGACCCCCACCTTACTCCAATCTCATTTCAGGTAACTGTAGAGAGCAGTAATGTTCTCCCTGAGCCTCATTTTTTCCAGGCTAAGCAATGCCAGGTCCCATCAGACTTGTGCTCCAGACCCTTCAATAGCTCCATTGCACTTCTCTGGACTTGCTCCAGCCCCTCAATATCTTTCTTGTAGTAAGGGGCCCAAAACTGAACACAGGGCTCCAGGTGCAACCTCATCAATGTTAAGTACAGGGGGAGTTTCCAGGCAGCAACTGACAGAACGAGAGGAAACAGTCTTAAGCTGCACCAAGGGAAATATAGGTTGCATATTAGGAAAAGGTTTTTTATGGAAAGAATGATAAAGTACTGGAATGGTCTGCCCGGGGAGGTGGTAGAGTCACCATTTCTGGATGTGTTTGAAAAAATGTGGATGTTTAAAAAAATTGGATGTGGCACTCAGTGCCATGGTTTAATTGAGGTGTTAGGGCATGGGTTGGACTCAGTGATCTTAAAGGTCTCTGCCACCCTAGTGATTCTGTGATTCTTTGAAATTCTGTGAGTTCTGTGAAAATCACTGCCCTGGTCCTGCTGGCCACACTACTGCTGATCCAGGCCAGGATGCCACTGGTCTTCTTGGCCACCTGGGCACGCATGGGCTCATGTTCATCCACTGTCACCAGCACCTCCAGGTCTTTTTCCACTAGGCAGCTTTCCAGCCACTCTGTCACCAGCCTGTAGCCCCACCTGGGGTTGCTGTGACCCAAGGGCAGGACTCGGTACTTTGCCTTGTTGGACCTCATACAACTGGCCTCCTCCCACCAATCCAATCTGTCCAGATCCCCCAGCAGAACCTCCCTATTCTCCAGGAGATCAACTTTGTCTTGGTTTACACCTCCAACAAACTTCCACCCAGCTTGGTGTCATCTGCAAACTGACAGAGGGCACACTTGATCCCCTCATCTGGATCACTGGTAAAGACATTAAACAGGAGTCCAATACTGAGTCCTGGGGGACACCATTCATGACCATTGCCAGCTAGATATAACTGCACCGCCACTCTCTGGGCTCAGTCATCTATTTGTTTTCTTTTACCTGTTGAACAGTGCACCTCTTCAAACTGTGAGTAGGCAGTTTCTCCAGAATACTGTGGGAAGTGGGATCAAAGGTTTTACTAAAGTCCAGTCTCAAGATGATCTGCTCCATGACCTTACTCAGAACCAAGGTAAGACTGGCAGGCCTGTAGGTCCCCAGATTCTCCTTCCAATCCTTCTTATAGGTGGGTGTTACATTTGCAAACTTCCAATCAACTGGGACTTCCAATCTCCCTGGTTTGCCAGAGCTGCTGGTAAATGATTGAAAATTGCTTTGTGAGTTGTTCTGCCAGCTCCCTCAGTACTCTGGGGTACTGGATCCCATCCAGCTCCATAGACTTGTGTGTGTTGAGGTGATGTCGCAGCTCACCAGCCATTTCCCCTTGGAATATGGTGTCTTCATTCTGCTTCCTGTCCCTGTCTTCCAGCTCAGGGGGCTGGTATCCAGAGACCAACTAGTCCTACTGCTCAAGACTGAGGTAAAGAAAGCTTTAAGTGCCTCAGCCTTTTCCTCATCCTTTGTCACTGTTTCCCCCTTCATGAAGTAAAAGATGGAAATTCTCCTCAGCCTTCCTTTGTTGCTGATGTATTCATAGAGGTGGCAAGGAGCTACACAAAGCAATTGAGTCACCAAAGCTTGGAGGGCATGAAGATTGAAAAGACTATGACAGCAGCCACCACTGTCTCTCTCAGGTCACAGAGGATATAGTACAACCAGCCTTCTTTGAACAAGGCATCTTGCCAAATCTGTCATGCCAGACAAGTGCTTTTAACAACTGCAATTAAAAATACACCAGAGACTCCAGAGAAATATATTTTTCCTTCCTGCAAGCGTCTTTCTCTGCCATTCTCTCACTTTCATTCCTCCCCCATATGACAAAATCCTAAGGTCCAAAATGTACAAATGAACCAGTGGCAGGCCTGACATTCAATATCTGGCAATTCCCACTGAGATAGCAAATGGTACTTCATGTTACTGGGAAGTGAACATTCCTCAGAGGATCCCAGCATATGTCTCACAAACCACACTTGAAATTTAGATTTTTTCTGCTGCTATACAGAATTCCAGTTTACATAATTTTAAATCAGATCTCAGTAATTTCAGTTATAAGGTCAAAGGAGTATTTTAAAAAAAATCCCAATAAGTTTAATCAATATGTTACAAATAATTTTAAAGCAGGGGGTTTCTTTGCATATATCATCTACAAAGAAATGTAACATAATGTTTATGGTACAAGTGTTCCAAGCAAATCTGTACTAACCTTTCCACATAAAGGCTGACAGAAATATTCAGATATTTTATTTTATTTGTAATAAAATNATTTTATATTATTTTATTTTATTATTTTATTTTGTAATATTTTATTTGTAATACAACATCTAATTTTTGTCAAAGACTTTACCATGTGTCATAGGAAGTTAACAGGCAAAAAGGAGATGTCAATAGAGATAAGAGAAACCACACATGTAAAGATATTACATCCATTTTTGTTCACTGAAAATGCAATGGTATATGGAGCTGCTGTGCTTAACTGTAGTGCACTCTGAGATAGAAAAGAAAAAGTAAAAAATGTTTACTGTGTACTAAAAAGGCAACTTTGTTTAAGATAAACTATGTCCTATCTTTTATTTTATGATGTCCTATCTTTTATTTTTCTACTTCACTAATAAATTTCAGCAATTTATACCTGTAACAGTGGAATTTGTTTTATCAAATTGCAAAGAAAACAAGGACAATTACTTGAATACCTACAGTGACTTGGGATATTACCAATGATTTATCCATGTTGATCATTGTTAACAGACAGATAAAGCAATCTTTAAGGGGTTAAGAGAAAAGCAACTATAGTAGTGTATGAGAACAGATGTTGAGTGTATCTTTTTAAGAGCTAAAAGAGAATGATTTGAAGTCAATTTAATGTCCTCTACTGTGTCAAGTTGCTTGGATGGTACATTAAGGCTTTGAATATTTTCAGTCTTCTAATCCTAGTCGTTCTGAACTGAGAGACACAAACTGAAAACAAACAGGCTTTTGCAGTACCTGAAGTCACAAGAGAAAAGAGATGCAGGTGAAAAGGCTACCAAGGCCAGCAGGTTGGGCCAAGGTATCATTCATAACCACAGCAGTGTCAAAACCTTGAAAATTAAAGCCTCTGGCTCCTAACTCCTTATTTGTCTGGTGCAGATGGGGTCACAGTATTTCATCTTATGGCGGCAAGTAATTATGAAGAAAGAACCTGAGATTTCCATGACAAGAAACCTCTGAATTTTAACCAAATTACTTACATTTATAAGATGATTTTAATGTTAAGTTGTACATGTTTGATTAGACAAGAAAACTTTATTTAGCTAATTGTTTTTATTTTTGTGAACACAGCACACTAGAGAACAGTAGAAAGTTTCCTCTGGGATCTGCACAATAACAGCTTTAGAGCTGTGATATACACATACTACTTTCTTTGCCCAGATGAATGACACAAAGATTGCCCGTCATAAGTGAAGGCAGTGAACATTATATGGAAAAGACATCAGAACAAAGGAGATAATTTGCAGATGATGTTAGTTCTGTGAGAATAAGAGTGTTATTTTATCAGTGCAGAGTCAGAACAATAGAAATAATTTGCAGATAAAGTTTGAAAGAAAAGCAAAGGGGAAAATGGTATTTTTATCAAAGATAAAGTCTAAAGTTTGTGATGACTACTTTCCTGAAAGAGTAGGATGATTCACTGTGGAAAAAGGAAGCTAAATAAATAATTTGTCCTCACCCAAAAACATGTCAGAGAAAATCCATAGGGATTTGAAATACATGGTTTCAGAAGCAGGAGCTACAATGCATTTTTTTTTTGTGATTTTGGTTGGTTGGTTGGTTGGTTGGTTGGTTGGCTGGTTGGCTGGGGATTTTTTGTTGTTTGTTTTCAATTATGTTCTGACTCCTGACATACCTTTTATTGTATTCTAGGTTCTCCGGATGCACGCAGTCCCTGATGCAGAAATTCCACTTTCCTGCCAATCCTCTCTTACCTACATTTCCCTAAATTCATCCCAGTCTTCCTCACACGCTTCTTAGTAGCTTCTGCCTAGCTGTGAGCCAGGGCTGTGCATTGACTGGCCCATGGGCACACACTTATTGCTTACGCAGCTGACTTTGGAGTCAAGACTGAAGTTTTTATATCAGTTTGATTGAATTTGTGTCTCTCTCCCTGCAGTTATAAAAACCTTCAGATCTTTGAGATCAGTGAGATCAGTGAGTTTACAAGAGTTTTGTTAAGAAGTTCAGTCCATGCTTCAGAGAGTTCCATCACTGGTGTTATGGAGAGCATCCCAGTTCCCCCAAGCTCTGAAGCCAGTCAGACACCACCACAGATACAGCTGCAACAGATATGCTGTCCTGCCAGACTGTACTGATCATGAACAAGCTGCTCATCAGGTACTCTCAAAAAGCTCCAAGCAGATGACTTGCTTCATCTTATACTTCATTTTTCCCCCTCTTCCCAAGCTATTCCTGTTTACCATCCTCAACCCCTCCTAAATAAACTTCCCACTCTAATTTACTCTTACCTCACTGGCTCTGGTTTTGCTGACTTTATACCCTCACTTGGTGACTCTGATACAGTTGTCTGAATCTTTTGGTAAAAATCAGATATTAGAGTACTAGTAAGGAAAACAAAAAAGCATCTATACACATCATAGATATCACAGAGACACAGTGAAAGTGCTTTGTAACAAGCATATTCAAGAGGGTGTGAAATTGCATATATGATCCAGAAGACTTACTCTGAAATTCAGCAAGACCTACAAACTTACTAGGTATTTCAGGGTGAATCTAGCAAGAGAAAACAGTCATTGCCAAGAAAAGGAAGGGGTTGGGGATTATTATTTTTTTTTTTTTAGGACACACCATTATTCAAACCTTTAGTGCAAAATTTTAATAAATTTGAAAAGGTGAAAAAAGCTACTGGGGAGGAGCTACTGCAGGTTTGTTTTTAACTTAAAATGAAATTAAGTGGCAGAGCAAAGCTAATATGTGGTCATTATGAAATGATGAGGTTAACTATACAAAAAATAAAAAGTTTTTAAGTTCTTGTTGTGACTTAAAAAGCAGACTAAAAGAGGAAAAAAAAAACACAGTAAGACCTCTCAATAAGATTATCTAAAGGATAAATGAGCACATGAGAGTTACTATCTACTGAGAGAAACTACATTGAATATACAAAAGCAAACCCCTTTTGAAGTATAGGTAGGAAAAATATGAAGAGACCATTCTAAATGCATTAGTAATTTTTGGTAATGATCTGAAAATGGAAAAAGAATAATTATAAAAGTGGAAACAAAAGCAGATCATTAATGATAAGCAAAATGGAGAACTCACATGCCCCATATGGATAAAAATCAAAAGACTGGGGTGCAAAATGGCTTTCAATTAGCTAGAGACACAAAAGGCTATGAGGAGAAAGTCTACAAATACATTAAGCAGTCATGGCAAGACGAAAGAAAAAAACAACTGTTTAACTGGACAGGAGACATAAATATGGATGCTACACAGAGATAGCTAAAGTATTCACACTGCTTCAGGTTTCTTACATGGAAGAATTAATTACAATCAACCAAATTAACCAAGCAAAATGCATTTTAAACAGTAGTCCAGGAAAAGAAAAGAAGCTGAAGAGTATGTAGAAAAGTGAATATATAAAGCTTCAGAGAATGAATTACTTTAGAGAACTTCTCTAACTAGCCAAAGCAATCTCAGCAGAGAGATCACCTGCAAGTATACAAGAAGGAAGTAGCAGAATAGCAAACACATCTCCTCTATCTACTGAGATAAAGAAAGGCTGAGGAAATAGAAGTATATTAATCTAGCTTGAAAGTCAAAATATTGCAAAATATCAAGAAAAGAAAGCTATAAAAAGAATACAAGACAATCTATAAGCAGACAAGAATTTGCAAAGCATAGTAAAGCCAATGTAATTGCCTGCCACCAGCAAATATAAGAATGACTTTAATACAGTTAGTGATACTGCTGCAAATTTAATAAACAATCTTGTTAATGATAATCTGAATGTAACTACTACTACAGAGAACCACAACTTTGGGAAAAAAAATCCCAAACTTTCCTGCCATTACCAATTGTCAGTCATTGTCACAGTACAGCTGGTCTGTAACTGGACAAGGTAAATCTGGCCACATCATAAACCCAATTCGGCTAGCCTGCTTCATTCTACAAAAGAAGTAAAACAAGTCCCTGGGTGAGCAATCATTGCTTAGATTTGAACTTAAACAGAGTCCTCACCCAATCATGTTCATTCTATAATGCAGACATACCACTAGTCAAGGAGCTGGGGTGTTGTTAAGACCCAAACCAATCAGTTGTCTAAGCCCAGGAGTTTGAAACTCCCCATATAAGGAGGCTTTCCATAATAAACCATTGCTGTTGTCACATGGATCTCTGAGAGTTCGTGTCATCTCTGTCTCCAACCAACAATGCCACGTAACAAGTCATCAAGTCTGGAGTCACCAAATTTGAAGAACATCTTCAGTGCTGGCCCAAATCTAGGACTACAATGTATTTTCAACAATAACTTTCACAATTGCAGCGGAACTGCATTCATACTGCAAAAAAGGCATTTTGCCAGACAGCATTGGCATTCAAAAGGATTTTGACAAAGTTCAGTGTGTTCAAAATTGAGAGGACAAAATTCAACAGAGACCAGGCAAAGTACCGATATTAGAAAGGAGAGATCATGTGCACTAATACAAAAAGTGACTATACAGTCAGGGAAGAGCTGGCTGATAGGAAGCTAGGTGTTAACAGCGATCACATAGCAATCAATCAGCAAGGCCAATGACATTTCAGAAAAAAAGGCATACTTCTGTCTGGGTTATGTTAGTAGGAGATGCCTTGTGACAGGGTGTCAATCATTTAACTTCCTGAGCTGGTAGAGCCCTCTAGAGATTATTATACCTTCAAAAGCCATTCCCTTTCAGAAAGGTATAAACTAGAGTAAAAAAATAAAAAGACTAACAACCAAACCCAGCACATTTTAAATGGTTTAACCAGGATGCAAGGTTGAAAGAGTTGTCTTACTACCAGTGCACTCATATTATATGGCGTGGTGTATCATGTAAACATTTTATGGGTAACTGCACCATGGTATACTCTGTAAAAAATTTCTGTAATCAGCAAACAGATTTTCATAGCAACTCCCTTAATACAATACATTCTCTGTTCTTTCTGATACTCTAATAGGGTAATGATCTGAAACTGAAAAAAGATGCCTTTGAAGAAAAATGTAGCACAGCTGAAACAAGGTTTGAATCATGTTTATTTGTCAAACAAACTAGAAATTACATTATAATTTATTGTAGCATTCTTTTTATCCTTTGAATGGTTACCAACATTTATAGTTACTGGAGACACTAAGCAGGGCATGTGTATTGTAGGGGCTTTTCATCCCTCCACACCTCCTGGAGTTCCTAAAATAAGGCTTATTCTAAAAGTTCGTATGCTTCTCTTCTTTCTATAGTTAAACAAACATCATGCTTCCTCATTGGAACAAAATGTAAAGATATTAATGATCACTATTGATCATGCAATAAAATACTAAGGTCTGGACTGAGGTATTTGCAAAGGTGATGGACTCCCCTGTCATAACAGGAGTACAAGCTGGATCTTGGCAATGATGACACCAGCTGTGGTAAACTGCAGCTGTACAGAGTTTTGTTAGAGTAACTGCTCAGTAGGGTCAGAATAAAGTCTACACTCTAGAAGGGGTCCTTGGGAGGAAAAGTGCAGAACAATAATAAGTATATTGAAAGAACACACTCAGTGAGGCCCCAGGGACTGAAGCACATGCTGCAAATGGTCTGTTCCTGGCCACTAAAGTAGCGTAACTTGGAGAGCTCAGCAGAATTTCTTTTAGAGCACAATAAAGAAAATAAAAACCACACACAAAACACATAAATCTGGACACATATAATGAAAATTCTAAGGAGAAAACAAGAAAGAATGTACGATCACAGCCACTATGAGAATGAGCATGAAGGAAAAGCAGGGAGAGCATTGCTCCAGCAGTGTCTCTCCTGGTTAAGGATGCTGCATCTGATTAATGTCCCACAGTTCTTCAGTGAAGGAAAAGTGCTATTTGGTTTGATGGTCATCACATTTTGCCTCTGCAGTTTAGAAATCATATATGAAGTGTTATCTGTTACTGTATACTTATAATGACAGTTTAAAAGAGTGGCATGTGCATGTGTGTTTTATTCAGCAACACTCTCCTACACAGTAGCATGATTGGTACTGCAGCTCCAAATCAGAATAAACCCTGATGAAACAGTAGATCATACTTAAACGTGAGCTACTTTAGCCTAGATATGTTAAAATACAAAAGATTTTTTTTTAAAATTACTCTATAGCATAATTAGTGCTGATAAAAGGAATTCAGTTATCCTGCCACCCTTCTTACAGTTTTAGAAGTTGCAAAATGCCCATTCAGTTCCACGTACGATGTACTAATATGGTCACATGCAGCAATGGCAGAACAAGCCTCCATGGGTTGATGTCACCAAATATCAAGAAACTTCCAATCAAAGCAGCAAGATTCAAGAGGTTACAGATCTACAGGATGACAGTTTCTCTTTCAGATGGCATTAGGACTAAATTTGCATGCTATACAAAACTATAAGCTATTTGATAAAGAAAAGTTAAATTCATACACTCGTACAAAGTTTCTAAATTATCAGTTCTCTTTTACTTGAATGACTGAGACAAAATAAAATGCTATTTATTTTCTCTGTGCTGCATATCACATTTGGAGTCTTCTTTGTAAGGTTTAGTCTGTAAGTATGCACCCACACAGGAGAGAATAGAAGAACCCTGCAATTAGAGCCCCACACTAACCAAATTTTAGGCCTGAGTGTGTAGGATTAAACCAGACTATTTACCTAGCTGTATCTCCTTTGAAGCAGGTAAGCAGAAAGTACCGAAGGAGGAGGGCAAGGCTGAAGACTTTTTCCAGCCTTGTTGGCTAGAACAGCTGTGCCACTGCAGAGAGATACTAATTTCCAGAAGTAAATTGCTATTCCCCCAGAGCAAGGAAGAAGCAGAGGAGAAAATGTGATTCAGAGGAAAATCTGAGTCACCATACTTCCCCAGGCTGGCATTACAATGATGCAGTTCACAAACCACCTCTTGCTGAAGGCTATGCCAATAGGCATAATCTCACCCTAAATAAAGAACAGGATAGTTGTATCAGCAACTTATGGTTTCCAAAAGCAAGCTTTATATGCTGATGTTTAAGGCTTAGGGGAAGATCAAGAATCGAGGAAGCCATGAGACAGAGCACTTGCTATGTTCTCATACTAAAATATCGGTGTCACATGCCTTGTGTCTTTTCATAGCACAGAAAGTCCCCTCTGTAGAATCAAAACCCAGATGGATCATTTTATAATGATTAGGCATCACTGTTTAAATGTAGACACCATGAATCATTCTGCAACAGCTGTCAGCAATTTGCCTTGGAAATAAAAGCAATCATCTACCAAGTTTAAAGAGCTACTTTATGGGAAAGGGATGGGAAGCATGTGTTCAATAAAAACACAAAGACACAAAAATGCAGAAAAGCAAAATGATTTAGTTTTGACAAAATATTCTGTAGTAGTTATAGACTATCATCATTTAGATGGCTCTGGAGTCATGTGGTCCAACCACAGGGCCAGTGCCAAATATTGATATTCATGATCTAAATGTGATTAACACCACTGAGGTACCCATGTATTTTATTATCAGAAATAAAAGAAAGGTGCATTAGTATCAGCTACTTGGGAAAAATATTGGTTTGTCTTTTAACAATAAGCACCCTATAATTAAAAAGAAGTTTATTTTGTTTTCAGCCTAGATTTGTATGTGTAAAGCATTTTCCTGCTATACATGAGAAAATAAAAGTGATCTTACTTTACCAGATTTTCTGTTAAAAAAATGGAATAAGCATACAGGAGGAAATAAAACTGGTAGACAAAAATTGAAAAATCCTACTGTTTACATTGGTAACCATTATATTAGCAGTGCTGTAAAATTATTATTTAATAGATTCAGCTATTTCTGTTAAGAGCCCTTTTTGTGCACATGCTTCAAACTGCTGCCATTTTGAGTTTCTAAAATAGTGTCTCATAACCCATGTTCCCTTCAAACGCTCAGAAGCAGAAGTACACATGCACAGCAAGACATGATCAGAATCTACCTAAGACGGTAAAATCCTTTAACTCAGCAATGGAATCTCAGCATTAATGGCGACTGCCATGGATAGCACACCTTGATGGGTGAGAAGTAAGGGAACTATTTTTATCATTTCCATACCAGCCTAGAGTTGCCTTTATCCAAGAGGCAGGAAAAAAGGTCTCTTCCAAAGTCTTCTTCAGCAGAAGATATTTTCCTATCACACCTCTCCTTTCCCACAAATGCGATCCAGTTATCAGGTTAGAGCAAAGGCTGGAGTGTAAAGAATGAAAATATTCACAGGGGAACATATATAAAACACAGGCGGAAATATAATTGTCCATCTTGCTTAGCTGGACATTCAGTTGGGAATTTCAGGAACAGAAATATCACTTTCTGCCCCTATAGTGCCTTGTTTATGTATATGATCCTCTGATGAAAATGCAAACACTGCTGTGATATTTGGATACTTCATCTTACACAGTACATTACAGGAAAAAAGTAGGGACTATATCACAGGAGTCCACTGTCCAAGATCACACATACAGTCTGAGCATTCGCATCAGCCACTGTAGAAGCAGTGATACTTGCTAAGCTATTTCACTGATCTCTGCAATATCCCAGTGTATTCCTAAAGTCATAACATGTTCAAGGAAAGTGTAGCTGTCTGAAAGTATTGACCTTCTAATAGGGCCCACCTATAGCATAGAACTGTGGTAAGGCTGTATTTATCTGACTTTTGATGAAGAGAAATAATATCCATTTTTAAAACCCTGCTGTGATAATTCAGGCTCAAAATATCTGGCTCCATTATGAATACAATATTTTTCTATGGCTATATATTTTTGTGGACATTTTTATAATCTGTGAATGTGATATTTTATGTAAAAGGAAAAAAAAAAGGAGAGGAACAATATATTCTGCAAGACTAATGGACAGCTAAACATAATTCATTAGGTGAGACGAGCAGTGTATAGAAAAAGAAGTTAAATCATGCAGCAATGACCTTGGACTGAATAGCTTTTCTGAGATAATGTACTGAATTTTGAATTTACTTTGTGAAGGGGTCCTTTTTTATAATGCAATAAACACTATAGAGGGGAATTCATATAATCAAATGCAGATGACTGCATTAAATTACACATGAGATAGTTGTCTCACAGGGAAGAGAGAAAAACAGCCACTTTAAAGGCACAATTGATTCGCATACCTGAAAGAAGGCAGACCTAAACCCACCGATTTCTCAGCATTCATTATAAAAGAAGGAAGAGATGATCAGGTCAATATGCACATATCTCTATTATATCAGTATTGGATGGAATTAATTCCATCCAGAAAGACTAAAAAATTCTGGTCTTTATAGTTAGCTTCAGGCATCCAGTTTAAATCTCATCCAGGGATTTAATTTTAGAACTGGGGAATGAGGAACATACCAGATATAATAACAAGGCTTACCTCCTACCTCCTTCTCTAAAAATACACAGTTTGCCTCCCATTTCCAATATACCTCAAAATGAGCCGATTACTGAATCATTTAAGGTAAATAGTTTTTCTAAGGAATTTCTTCATTTTGGGTTCTTTTCAATCATGAAGAACATTTTTATCCATCTTGCAAAATCTTCCTCAATAGAATTCAAGGAAAACCTGTGAATCTATATCATGTTACATTTTTTTTTTTCTTTTAAGAAAATACTAGAAAAATATTAGGGAATAATACTTTGTTCATTATCCTCTCAGAGCATTATTCTCAACTTCAGTCTTATTTAGCATCTGGCTAAACTTACTTGGCTGGCAGCACAAAGTGTGTCTAGGGAAGTAAACACAGTAATAGCATCAGGGCTGCACTGCTTGGGAATTGCACAGCTTCTCTCCATATAGACCCATAGTCTTCTAGCAGTGCTCACTTTGGTTTATATTTTAGAAACCAACAAGAACTGCAGTAGCTGAATACTGTATTAGTAAACACAGGTGTTCAGCTGGGACCCTGTGTTGTGGGGTTGTGTTGCTGCTACGAAACAACTTAAAATGCATGAGGCGTAGTTTTTAAACAGCAAGTATCAAATAAGTTCTGAAACTATGAAAAATGAAGTTTTCAGAATGTAAGATATTATTCATCTGTCAAAACCATAGAAGCAGCTTTATATCCATTCTTTTCTTCTAAGAAAGAAGTGCCATGCTACCCACAAAGTATAAGGCATAATGCACTACTTGCTGTAGTTCAGCTGCAACAAAAGAAAAAAAAAAACTGAAAAGTTTGAATCAAAAGTACCTTTCTGTAAATGAAGAAAAAAAAGAAAAATTTTGGCATACTACTTTATGCCCTGGTCAGAGTTATTTTAATTAAGCTTATTGGCTCCTCTCTTTTCCAATAAATATGTATTATTATTTATATGATTTTTTAATATTAACTTTTATTCCACTGACTGTTCTAATGTCAGTCAATATCAGTACTAAAATGGCTATGAAATGTCTGAGTCTGCTGAGAACTAGTGACAAAATGCAACACAAGCTTCAAGTCTTTGCCAAGACACAATGGCATGAAAACAATAGGCTGAAGACAAGACTGCGGGATTCCTTTGCCAGCATCCTTGCTGGTTTCCTCTTCAGTCTCCATCAAGCTACTATTTTCTTCTGACTTTTCTATTTTGAAGCTTTGAGATAATAATGATTAGGTCATTAAGCCATCTTGATAAAGATCACTGAGATATACAGAAAACAAACTAAGGAAATACAGGTCATTTTAATAAAAGAGAAATAGATGCACATATCTAGAATAAGTTTCTTATTCATCATATCTGCTTAAAAAACCTATAATGATAGAAAACATTCTGTAACAACTTTCACTGAAATATGAAATGTAAGACATTTGCTGTTATAAAATCATAGAGAAATCTTCAACCTCTGGGTCCTTAACATGGATTAAACCATGTTATTAAACTATGGTTATTAAACAATAGACTGTAATGAAAACAACTTGCTTGATTTCCAGTGCCTACTAATTAAAATGCTCTTAAGTACTCGGAATTTTTTGTTTCATCATACTGTACAATTTCTTCTTCTCCATGAAGGCACCACAACTAAAATTCCACAGCTTCAGAGATAATCAGAGCACAATTAAAATTGCACATTGCCTCTAAACAACCATTTGCAAAGGCATTTAGTTGCAGTTCTAAAGTTAATAATTTACTGTCTCCATTAATTATAAAAAGCTAAAGTTTTGCTACAAATGTCTGTCTTAAGAAGATCTAAGGAAGACAAGCTTTGGATGTGTTATATAAAAGCATTTAAGGGTAGTGTTACATTATTAAAGGGAAAGCTGCCTTTAAAACTGGAATTCATTAATATTCACCCTTTTAAGACATTTGACTAGTACATAACTGACCTTGAAATAGGTTATGAATCTTCAGTGTAGGATGCATAACAAGTCATGGTCAATTAATATACAACAGAGCCCATAATCATAGAGATTATTGCCTGATCTGGAGACAACATAGTCAAGGGCATTACTGCCTAATTTAGCTTCACAGTCAAACTGATAACTTCAGGACCTCCAGTACTCAGAAACCATAGCAATGAGCACTCTGGAAGCACATGCAGATCTTTAATAAACAGTGATGCTATACAATGATGCTTAAAGATCTGTGAAACTTTAATAAAATAAATATTAGAGCCATAAATGGCATTTCATAACCTTGCTAACACAAAATTACATTGTCCAGAACCTTTCCCCTACAGCTATTTCTCAATAGAGAGCTGTCACCCAAGACAAAGGGTTTAATTCTGGATTTCCACAGGGGCACTGCCTGAGTGTCCAGGTCCCCACTGGAATAGGCCACTGCATGGCTTCGACCAGGCAACCATTAGAAATACTCTTACAGCTCTTCAGAGCTGCAGGTTAAGCAAGCACTATGCATTGCACCACTCTTCAGTATCCCGCTTTGACCTGCTCAACCAGAGAAAAGACAACAGGGGCCAGATAAAGAGGATAACCTTAAAATAGGAAGAAAATATGAGGCTGCATTATTTTCAATTTAGACCGTGTAAGAGTGCATTGATTTTAATGTTTATACTTTATTTCTGTAGAGGCTCTGAACATCATTAAAACTCTTCTCATTAATATCCGCTGTAATTTTTGTAGATGGTTTTTCACAGCAAAGATGACCTACCCTCCCTGCTCCCCAACAAAAAAAAATCAGATGAAAAAGTTTGGTACCAAATTATAATTGATTGTTTTTTCTAAGTTAGAAATGAGTTTTCCATATGTCCTGAAGCAGATGAAAATAAATGAATAATAAATAAGAATGTTTTATACTTGCAGTATTTGGAGCCTTTAATCTAAGGATTTTAATAGGGCTCTGAAAAGTATTTCCTAATTAACCTTCACTTTACTATGAACAAGACAAATCCTTGTAACTTTCCTTTTAGCTCAGATGAAAAATAAGAGAAAAAAAGGAAATTGTGTGATTTTTTTTTTCTATTTTGTGCCCCCATGCTAGCTCATAATCAATAATGCAAAACATTTCTTTAAGATATAACACCTCATTGTCATTCTTCACACACATAAGTCACAGTGAAACAATGTTCTAGCTTCTAGTTAACAGTCCTGCCTGGAGGCGAGGGTCAAAGACAAAATACTAGTGGTACTCGTGCTAGTAAAGCAGTGAGGAGCCAATATAAGTAGTGGATAAATGGATTCTCCCCACTGTGCCTCAAGACTCCAAGCCTCAGAAATATGAAAAATGTATCTTCAGACAACCATCCAGAAGAAAAGATACTGAAGTCAGTATTGCCTTGTTCCCAAGGAAATCATCACTGCTGCCATCACAGGACTGAGGAATCTGCATGGCTCAATGGCAGGTACATTTCACATTAAGACACGTGAAAAGTGACCTGACCCTTTCAGGCTCAGGAGGAAATTCCCTGTCCTACTAAAAGGACAAATGGGTAAACCAGACTGCTTGCACCATCACCCTCACCTTCCCCAGCAATATTAGGGATCAAGCAAAGCAAAGAGATCTGCCAGCAAATACATTCTACTCAAATTAGTGCCTTGTTTGGAATGCTGGGAAACTGCTTTTTCCAACAAAAAGACTACTCCAGGAAAAAAACCCAAACCAAAACCACCAAACAAAAAGCACCAAAAATACCCTGAAAAAAACCACCACCACCACCACCACCCCATCCTCACAGCCTGACTCAGCTATTCTGTGCTGTTAATCCAATTGCTTTGCTGCACTGTTGCTTTCCAGTGTAACTTCTCTCACTCAAGGCAGGCTGAATTGACAGAAATGAACTCAAATTCTGATGGTGCAGCATTCATGTCAGTCACATTCAATAGATATTGATTTCTCCCTCTCCCTTTTCCACAAACTGCTGAAGCAGGATAGGGGTCAAGGAAAGAATAAAGGAATTTTGGAGATTATCTGTGATAAAGCTCTTCTTTGTCAGGGACAGAAAAGGGGAAAGTCATCTTGATTGCTGAAAATGCTGACTGAAAATTTCTGTATCTATGTCTCACACTGATGACAGAGAAAAGTAAGAAACAAGATGGGTTCTCATGTACCATCACAGAGAGTTAATAATAAAGTTAAATGCTTGAGTTTCAAAAATTATTACAGAGAACAGTAAAGGGAACTTTGTAAAAACAAAGCATAACCTACATGGAAAGCTTAAAAAACCTATAAGGTTTAATTCGTACAATCACAACAGTAATCAGAACAACACCTGGCTATGTATGCAAAATGTATCTGCACATGATAAATACAATAATAGATCTCTGACTCTAAAAATAAAATTTCATGGAAGAAGTAGTAATCATCCTATTATTTAAAAATTGACTTAGATCACAATACTAACCTTATTAAAATTCTGTATTTGTTTATCAGAAGTAGTTGTGTTGAATGCTGACAAATGAAGACTGACAGATCCTAAACCAGATATTATTATATCATTCCATGCATTACCCTACAAAACTCAAATAGTTTCTGCACTTTATTTACTAATCTGTTGAATGTTTTTATTTGCTTTGAGTATTAGCTACCTGAAGTAAGATCTGAAATTATATCCAAATGTTTGTTTTTTAAATCTGAAGCCTAAACAATTACCTAGCTACAAAATTTGTCCCTCAGTCTAAGGTGTACTGTATTTGCCAGTACACACATGCTGGTTATCAAGTTTGGTGTTTTCAGCATAGAAATTTTTCTAACTCAGATACCTTTACCTTCTAACACAGAATCCGAGAATCATTTATGTTGGAAAAGACCCTGAAGACAATTGAGTCCCACCGCACACCTACCACTGCTATTCCTAGCCATTTCCCTAAGTGCCACATATACACATCTTTTAAATATCTCCAGGGATTGTGACTCAACCACTTCCCTGGGAAGCCTCTTCCAATGCTTGACCACCCTCTTGATGACCTGATATCCAATCTAAACCTCCCCTGGTGCAACTTGAGGCCATTTCCTCTTGTCCTACCACTTGCTACTTGGAGGAAGAGACAGATCCCCACCTGGCTAACACCTCCTTTCAGGTAGTTGTGGAGAGCAGTAAGATTCTCCCTGAGCCTCCTTTTCTCCAGGCTAAGAGAAAAAAAAAAAAAACACCCAGCTGCCTCAGTCATTCCTGATCAGACTTGTGCTCCAGACCCTTCACCAGCTCTGTTGCCCTTCTCTGGACTTGCTCCAGCACCTCAGTGTCTTTCTTGTAGTGAGGGGGCCAAAACTGAACAGAGGGTTCCAGGTGCAGCCTCACCAGTGCCGAGCACTGTCCCAGACCTGATGGTCACACTATTGCTGATACAGGCCAGGATGTCATTTCCCTTCTTGGCCATCTGGGCACACTGTCTCATGCTCAGCTGCTGTCAACCAGCACCTCCAGATCCTTTCCATGCAGCAGTTTTCAGCTACTTTGTCCCCAGCCTGTGGCACTGCAGGAGGTTGTTGTGACCAAAATGGAAGATACAACACTTTGCCTTGTTGGATTTCATACAACCAGCCTCAGCCCACCTTGCATTCTCTCCATCTTCTCCTGCCATTATGACTGAGGTACTCTTCAGTTAACTTTAGCTGTGGCTCCTTAATGATTAGGGAAGGGATTGTTACACAGAGTGATCACATAAACCCAGCCTGCTCAGGAAATAAGGCCACAAAAACAAGGCTACAAAACAAAACAGGTGAGGACAAACAGAACACATAGAGCTGAAGAACATAATTCAAGGCAATTGGATTATCAATATAAATGTACTCTGAAGGCAGATTCACAGCTAGCTACTATGGCACAGCATGACTGTATCAAAGCAAGATGTCGTTAAGGCACCCTCATTAGCAGTGCCTGCCAAGGACAGGTAGAGTGCAACTCATCAGACCTGTGACTCCTATCACCCAGGAGCAGGAATGTATGAGCTGGAATGGTTCACTGCATAAAAAATATTTACCAGGTAACCAGTCAGGACAGAGATGACTTGGAATGTGTTAATGGAGCAGGAGGATGGCTGACTGGTACCTGCAGTGGATGAGATTTATCTCATACTTATCTCAGCAACAGCAGAATTTGCACTGTCTTTTTGCTACAAGTGCCTCAACACCTGCTGTGACTCAGGAGCCCATGCAGCCCAGGAGCAGGCTGTTTCAAAAGCGCTTGGCACTTCACTGTGCTGCCTCCCACCTGATCTAGCTCGGCTTTGCTTGTGACTCATTTAGCCCACTGATCTCAGGAGAGTCAGGCTCCATCTCATGCATTTCTGTTACTCTGGTGCTAGTTAGCTTATGATGGATTCTAGTATATTATGAGACACTGCTGATTGGATCAGATCAGCTAATTTTTGTAACCACATTCACATGTCAATTCTGCAGAGACAGGTGTTTACATTTCCATTATTCCACCTGTTCCACATCTTGTGTTGAAATAAGCCAGTCAGCTTTGAACTGACTTTCCTCTCAGACCACTGGAAGTATGCAATTTAGCAGAGAGGGTTTAACACCCCCTTTATACCTTTATCATCTCTGGATCATGTCTACTTTGTTCAAATGTTCATATAAAAACATATATAATCTCATTACATTGTCCCAGTTTTTTCCCATACTACACTTTAAAATTGCAGTGTGCTGTAGTTTGATATTAGCCAGTCTGTTTTCCTATCTGAGGCTAAAATGAAAAACCTCAGGACCAAAAGATTCAGAGTATAAGGCCTTCCATCAATACTGGATATATTATCTGTTGCCTCTTTCCTGTCTGTAAACTTTTCTATTTCTGAAGTTCATGCTATTGGCAATTCTTTTTTCAGCATGATATTTTATAAACATTTGCAATCCGGTATAGACTGTCATATTAGCCTGAAGTAACAGTGATAAGTAGACATGTCTACTGGAGTAAGGTGTGATGCTACAACCCAATACATACATTCCTCCATTCAGTGTGGATTATTAAGGCTGAACACACTCACTAAAATCTGACCAGAATTACTTCACATATCAGGTCAGCTCATGATATGTGGGGAGTAACTGTGACAGTGTCTGCTCTGATCTGTGTAAGCCTTGCTTAACATCACATGCAAAGCACTAAAAAAAAATGAAAAATGTGTAAAATGCACTTTCAAGTAACAGACTGGAAGAAACAAATATATTCCTTTGGGGAGTGCCTTTACTGTCAGAATTTCCAAAATTCCTGAAAGCATTGTGTCTTGAATTGAAAATTACCATTCCAGTTTCTACTATATAATATTTTTGCTTTCTTTGCTAGAATTTTCTTTCAAGAGTTATACTGCAGATAACAGTCAGACTACATAGTTCATTGCTACAACCAGTAATAACGGATGTTGCACAAGCTGATTTTCTTTTTACTCATCACAAACATCTGGAATGGTTAATATTTGAAGTACAAGACATATAAGAACCCTTTTGAAAAAAATCCAAAACATAAAACAACAACAACAAAAAAAACACACACCAAAAAAAACCCAAAAAACAAAAAAACCCACCACAAAACAACAACAAAACCCCAAAACAACAACAACAAATAAAACCCAAACAAACAAAAAAAAAAAAAACCAACCAACCCAAATTAAAAAAAAAAAAAAAAAAAAAAAAAACAAAACCAAAAAAACCTAACCAACCAAAAGAAGATCTGTCCTATTTTGAAGAGGAGGTGTATCAAAATAGTGTGATTTTACTTACAGATATATATTTGGAATGTGCAAACAGAAACTGGATTATTCTTCTTCAGATATACTCTTTGCACTGCTCAGATAAATGCTACACAATTATACCTGTATATGCCTCTTAAAAACCACAAAGGTTAGTGTGATTTAAACTATTCATTCATTCATACAGCTACATTATGGAATAAATTATCAGAATAATAGGAACACTTCCAAGAACACACAGAATAATAGGAACACTTCCAAGGAAGAACCTTTATTACCTCAGAGCTGAGTACTTCCCCCTATCTAGAACTCTGTTCAAATCAAGACATATTCATACAGTATTTTTAATTTTATCTAAGACTAACTTTCTTCAACAAGGGATGGCACAGATGTTTAGGATCTAGAATATAATCTTTTCAGAATAATGCTATGGCAAAACATGCAGCCTTCTTTGAGGTCATATTAAGGAGATCTGTCAGAATGGTGTAACTTTGGGGTTTTGTGCCATCCTGGAATATCAGTTCAGAACAAAAATGAAGACTTCCAAATGGTTGAAAATACTCATACTGTAAATGCATATTTTTTATATGAGACATATAAATCTAAACCATCTTTTCTTTCTGACTTACTTGTAAGTAGTTTCAGAACACTTGTCAGAGGAAGAGCAACTAAAGCTTAAGCATTTTGAGATGTTTGCTTCCAAACTAATTACTAGCTTTCTACCTTGAAACATCAGAGGCAAAATTTTAACTACCATATTAATAGCTAAATACTTTACCAGGTGAGATTGCAACTAAACATTTTCAGAATATGCTGCCACTGTTCTTCCATTGAAACAAACCATTTTGAAATATACACTGCTCCCTAATCAATCAAATTCCACTTGTTAATTAGAACTAAGGTTTTAACAGATGTCTACATGTTCCTGGCAGGGACTTCACAATCTATAGTTTAAAGCATTTTTCTCAATTAATTAATTGTCTTTTTCACGTTTAGAACATGAAATACAAGCTTAAAGACCACAGGGAAATGATAATTAAATGAAGAGTACAATTATTAGTCTCTGTTGTATTGGTTATTTGCAAGAATGCAATCTCATCCCAACAGGGTTAGATGAAATCATAAAACACTTGTCTGCACTTTTAGCCTTGATGAGATTGTTATATTTATGTTCTCTTGTAACATAAACTTCTCTGAGCTGATCATGAACAACCAACCGAGAAAATATGTTTTGAATTTGCAGAGCAGATATTGAAGTAATATAGCAGAAAGTTGTGTGGAAAACAAAAAAGAGACATGTTATTTATGATCTCCCTCATGGCTGGCCAACTTTCCTCTCTTATTGGAACACCTATTAGTATGTTTTCTCCTGAGGACACTTCTCAAATGACTCCTCTCTTAATACCTGTTCTCTCTGCCTCAGAATGTCAAATTTACACTATTTTTTTTTCCTTTTTATGTCACATTAATTCATTGTTCAAAAAAAAAAAAAAGAAAAAGAGAAAAGTGGTAATAGGAATACACTTTAAAATCTGATTTGTACTTTTGTTGAAAACAGGCACTTTGTGAATTCCTAGTGCATTTTTACACAATAGATGGGTGGCTTAGAAAGCAAACAAAATACCTTCCTTTGTTGACAGTGAAATAACAAGACTTTTCTTTTAGATTTTATGCTTCCAGATCCAGTCTTCCTCTTAGAATGGCTCAGTCTATTCCTGATTTTCCCAATCCATTGACATCCACTGTACCATCCTGGCATCACAAAAGTTTTAAAATAAGGGTGGCTATAACTTAAACTAGATTTTTTTATATTGTTTAAGAATGGAACTAAGAAGCTGAGCCTTGATTTCCAGTGACAGCTCCTATACTCTTCACACATGGAGAGAGTAACAAGCAGCAGATCTGAACATTTTGAAACGTGTGTTAAACCTTTGACAAGAATAGCCGTCGGTAAGAGTGCAACATGCCCGAAGTAAGCACTGTCAGCTTTTGGTAAATATTTTATTATTCAGGCTGGATTTTGTTTGTGTGCTTTCTCTCTGCTAGTGTATCCAGTCTTAGTAGTCACTTTTTTGTTCAACTTCACTTCTTCTAAATGATCTGACATCTCTGCTGCATACTGCCCAATTATTAAATCATTTATTGCAAGATTATCGTAATTTTTCTGTCTTACAGACAATACTCACATTTTCAGAACTAATCAGTTTGAATCCTGTCTTTTCAGTTTAAGAATATTAGTTTGCTGCT
Source organism: Promerops cafer (assembly GCA_013398275.1). Taxonomy (NCBI): domain Eukaryota; kingdom Metazoa; phylum Chordata; class Aves; order Passeriformes; family Nectariniidae; genus Promerops; species Promerops cafer. The sequence goes on along the minus strand of VZSE01007178.1, from coordinate 959,771 downwards.
GTTTGAAATAAATGAGCAGTGCATCAAATTTATTTTACAGTACTTGGAAATGCAGATTTGCTGCTCCGCAAAAGACTGGGAAAAATTAAGCCCCATGCAAAAAGATTCCCGACACAATTTCTGCCACACACAACAGATGGTGGTAGCCAATAGGGTGGTTGGAGAGCACAGAAATGAATACTGCAGAAGTAATCACTCAGGTTAGAAAGATATGTTGGTTTTCTTTTGTTTGGGTATTATTTCCAGTTTAAATTAATATCTACATTTATGAAGTCCTTGTGGAGATATTGCTAAGCATAGTTAGAGTAAAAAGACCTCAAGATCTGATCTTGATATTTGTTTTTTGCAGCACTTGCAATACAAAAATATTAAGCCCAGGGTTTATAATTAATATATGTGAATAATAATATTTTATATATAAAATAATTAATAAAATATTAAACTACCTAAAAGATTTACTACCACTGAACACAAGGTTTGAAGTGTGAATAGCCAACCTAGTAGTAGTGAAAATTACAGGCGACCTAAACATAATTTTTAGCATTTTATAATGCTAAAGTGTTTACAGTGTGTTGCACAACAAATATATAATGCCACAGTGACAAAATTTGCAACATCCAGAACTGTTGCCAAAATGGTGAAGAGCACTGGATAGACTCATCATGCCTGAATTAGAGTAGAAAGTACAGCCAGGAAATGCCTTAAATTAGTTATCCAGTGCAAGGCTGGGCAAGAAGCTGTAAAACTTTTAAATGCATGTGTGTGCCTGGGTCATGTCTCTAGACTCGCTCTCCGAATGTGGTAAGTCCTTTCACACTTCCACTCACTTCCACATGAGCAGGAGGCTCTCAGCCCCTGAGGAACTGCATTGCCATTGCCACGACTGAGCTCATGCATACAAATTAACAATGAGCATTTGGACCTGCCTAAAATGGTTTAATTGGATTTAATGGGACATCTCATATGCATCTAAGGATCTGGGTCTAATTCAGTAAATAAAGATTGATTTCCAAGCAAAATTATTATGCTAGAAGTAAGAAACCTGTCATAGAAGAGGTTTACCTAAACCAATATGAGGCCTACCACAAAAGAGCAGTTGGCTATAAAGCACTAGGACAAGTGGTTCCTGTTCTGAAACAGGAATGTTAGGCTGCTCCTTGGATAAAGCAATGCTTGCTCCTGTGCTTTTAACTGACAAAATAAAATATAGTAGTAAGGATTTAAAAATCACTTATATTGATTTAACAATTGTGGCAATTCTGAGCTATTATTATTAATTTAATTCATAAATTTCAGTACAGTTCTGCTGAGTCACACAAATGGAAAACCTGGCCAACTGGATGGGTATATGGCTCGATTAGTATACTGAGACAAAACATCCTGTTATGTTTCTGCAACATAGCTTATTGATTTGAATACATGGATTGTGCAATTCAGATAGAAGAAACAAAGACAGCAATATTACTTGGGACAGCACACATGCACAAAGCGCAGTAGGTAAACGGCCTGAAAGACTAATTACAAGAGAGATGTGCCCCAAACTATGCCTACATAAAAGAACAGTAATGTCACCTACAGCAGTCTGTAAAAAACATCGTTAGTCATTTTATACCTATTTTACCTTTATTAGACATGCCTGTTTTTAAATAGGCAGCCTGGAAAAACAACATCATCCATACATAAATATATCCATCAATGAATTTGATTCAACTTGGATACATACAGTCATACATGGTGAACTTCATACACTATTATGCATATATAAAACTAACAGACTTGTTATACTGTATGATCATACAATCATACAAAAGGGGAATCATCACTGCCAATGCACATGTACAGATAGGAAATACTGCTTCTTTCTCTTTGATCAGCCTGTGAAATTTATCCTCATTCCTTTAAAAGGAGTGACAGTTATCTCCTCGGCGGTGGCAAAAACTGCAGATTTCTTTGGGAAATGCAGCAGCCTCAGTTACTGCATGCCAAAGACAGGGAAGGGCTAAGAGAGAAAAAGACAACACACCTGCATCCTACAGCTCAAAGAGAGCCTGAAAGATTGCTAAGAGCAGCAAAGGGCTGTGAGCAGAACAACAGGAGATACTGACAAGGACCAATAAGCACAGCAGTGAGGAGATGACTGAAAGCAAAGGTCATCCTGCAAGGTCACAGGGAGAGGAAGGTTACTGATTTATAAACCTTGTATTCCCATTCTGCTTCGTCTGGCCACTTGGAGTTTTCTATTGCTTTTATTAATTATTCCAGTTCATAGCCTAAGAGAATCTGGCTTTTTGAACTTCAAAGCCATTTTTGGAAAGCTCTTTATAAGGAAAAGGTTCAGGCCCCATTGCCTCAAAGCTCTGGCAGTTTTGGCTCTCTCACAGCTCTCAGTTCTCAATGAAAGCTTAATAGAAATTACACATTTCTACAAGAAAGATAACGTCTTTTGCAAACTATAGAATAGAACCATTGGCAAGTACAACATAAAGGGCTCACTTGAGTATGTGTATCTCCTACGGATTTGATTTACTCAGCCTTGTGATTCTCCATTCATGTAGGAACTCTTATAAAGGAAAGAGGTGCACTAATATCGATGATACAAAAAGTCCAGGCAAAGGAAGCATAGCAAGTGTGCCAGCAGTAAACCAACTGTGAAGCACTGAAGCTGGAGTCCAAGCTGGGATAACTAATAATGCACTACCTTTAAATACAGATGCCTGTAACTGTGCCAGCAGTCTGTGAAGTTGCACAGCCAGAACTGTACTTTACTGCCTTAGATGCAGCTTTGTGATATGAATTTTCATTTGCAGTATTTAGCCTTTATCCTCACACTTCTCATTTGGAGACAAGTCAAGCTGAAACCATTTGAAGTGTACTCAATAAAAGCTATGATAGCTAGCATTAATCTACAAACATATACTTTAAAAAAAAAATCAATTTTCTAAAGAATATTACTATGATCGAAGAGTTCAGGTTCCTCATCAACTTTAGATGGTATGGATTACCATAAATCTTAAGTGAATTGCATTACTGTGATGTTTATTTGGCAACTCTTCTTACTGTCCACCAGTGTCAAATGTCCTGCAAATACAAAGCACTAAGAATGCTGCACATGTGCAATTCTATGCTCTTGGAAGCTGTCAATTTAACACTAACATATGGGCAAGGAAAACAGAAAGTAGTGCAGAAAAATATCCTTTCAGAGACAAATTCCCTTGATCTCAGTAAAGAAAATTTCTTGTCAGATTAATGCAACAGAAAACAAAAGATTTGGTCCGCTGTTTTAAAAATTACTGATTTCAAAAAAGGGAAATAAAGCAATTTCCTAGTACAGGGGTTTGAGATTTTCAAAGCATATATAGCTATTCTTATTCTGTAAAGGAAGATGTACAGACAAGACTCCCTGCCCAAACTTTAAAAAAAGCAAACTATTTGACTAAAGAAAGATTCTTTATGAAAACTAAATCGAATATTTGTATAAATGAATATTAAAACATTCAAACTGTATAATACTATGAATACATATGTAACTGACATATTAGTAGAAAAAATAAAATATTAGGTTGGATCAAGAATTTTCTGATTTTACTAATAAGAAACTTCTCGTTTAAGTTCAGTACTTTGAAGAGTCTTTTCCAAACATATTCATGATTTATTCTTCTACAGTAGCTGTGCAATTTGGGAATGAAATTGATGAAAAATAACTTTTACAGATTTCTGGGATTTTCTCCAGAAACTGAACAGGTATTTAAAAGTATTTTTTATACTGGAGATGAACATGAATTTACGCTGCCTCTGATTGTACAGAGTCATTTAGAGTAAGGAATGCAGCAGCATTCAATTTTGTTCACCTACAAAAAGGCAGGTTCTTCACAGCTCTTGGTGCTACCGGTCAACAACAGGAGCAGTGGTGGCAGCTATGACATCCCCAACCATATTGCAAAACTCAGCTCATTTCTATTAAAGGCCATTATTCTATACAGTCATAGGATCATAAAGAGGCAGAAAGCTCCTGTGACTAATTTTTCTTCTTTTTATTCCTTAAAGACTAAATATTGCTTCAACAGATGACAGAAAATATGGCAGAGTTTTCATTTACTATTTGTGGTTCTTCTGGCTGTGAATGTGATTTGAATTGGTAGATTTGCAAAATGGAGCAGTTTTCCTGAGCTGACAGTGGTTATGCAGAGCGATTGGTCTGTTATAGCATAAAGTTAAATTACTGGAAGATCTGTGGATATTTCTTCCCACTTTTGTGTAATAATCTGTCTAGATTTCGTCATGCGAGTCTACCTACACTACATCAACAACAATAAAGGTTTTGCCCCTACACGTCTTTCAATTTGCAAATCTTGAAAAATATCACATTAGGCAGAGAAGCCATAAGGCAAAATGCACTCTCTTCTCTGAATTTATAAGCTTTCAATACAATAGACACCATAAAGCTTTAAGATTTTGACTCTATCTCCAAAATCTTATAAAGAGAATATATTCTGCTTATTCATTACAAATTCTCTAAGCATTGGCACCAATGATGTACATCACTTATAAAGCATGGTGAATGTATATCATTCCTCAGAAGATACAGATGCACTTGTTTAGCAAACTTCTGAATGGAAAAGTTTAGGTATTTCTGTATAATTCAAGAGTGTCTTATTGAGAAATGCAAAGCCCTCAAGCAGATGTACAGATATTGATTGCTACCATAAGAAAACTATATGTAATACGATACAGTTTTTACAACGCCCTTTTAGCAGGTTAATATGTCAAAGTAATTTATAACATAATTTAAAGCAATAACACTGCCTTGAAGTATACCAAGCAAGAAAAAAAATAAATAATATTGTACTAAAGGGATATTATTTTTGATGGTTATTGAATTCTCCAACTCTTCAGAGAAAATCTTTGATGCAGAATTGTAGGTTCAAAAATAATACAGTCCTTGACTTCAGCAAATGTCTTTAGAAATTACAGGTGGTACTTCCTTTTTATTTTGCATGTACCAAGCACCCACAACTGTACTATCTGGGCTCTTTTCAGTCCCATTTACAGGTAGAAGAAAATGATCAAGACTAAGTCCAGTATGACACAGACCATGGTACTTAGTATCAAACTCAGGACCTTGTATTCAAAAGCACTAGCACCTTGATAATCAAGTTTCTGATTCTCACGAGGGCCCTTGTGTTCTGTTTGAATCAGCTCCATTTACTGGTCTGAATCCTGCAAATAACCGATGGCAAACCTCTGTTTTGGCACAGAGCATAGATACTGGCTGAAGTCTTCTGGAGAATCATGTTTAGAGTGCAAACACAAAGCTATCCAAAACTGTGTTTTGAAGGGTGGTTGTGTCTTCTAGACAAAATGGACAGTGTTGTGTGGTAAGTGCTACTGATTATGTCATGTGCCTGCAGTGTGTGCATGTTCTCATAAGGATAACTTAAAGACTAATAGACACAGTGTGAACACCAGGAGTCCCAAGAAAACTCTGAAGACAAGAGGGCATAATAAATGAAGTTTCATATTGATATGCTTTCTGCTTCAAGTGTTCTAAATTGCATATTCAAAATTTTTGAAACTGCATCCTCACAGTACACTGTAGTTTACACCAAAACTTAAAATGCTATGCAAATCAGTGTCAAAATATTTACTAAAGTCTTGCTAGCAAAAAATATTTTGTGTATCTAATACTTTTAATTGTGTTTACCATACCATTTGCCATTATATTTTCATAATTTAAATAAATTATGCAAAAAAAAAGTATTTCTAATATATTTCTAATGGCATCTGGTTTTAAACAAGTTCTCTAGCACTGAAGGTGTTAGCAAGTAAATTCAATTTCATTAAAATGAATGGAAAGGTGTGAATACTGATCTAACAGTATTTGAAGCTATTTTTAACTTTTTCTTACTTCTAGAGTTGTCAATGTAATCTTAAATGCTTTTCTAGTTTCTAATGCAATGATATTCATCACTACTGTAGGAAAGAAAAGAATTCCAGAGGTGGAATTTCCTTTACTGCTTGTTATGATGACATCCATGTAATGGCATTTCCACAGGCAAAACTCAAAATAATTTATAACATCTTCAATGTATTAGTTGCCACTTTAGTTTGTTTTTTTTACCTCCCCAGAGTCAACACCTATTCAACGAAACTTTTGAGCTTTTCTTACTATTTATGTTAATTATACAGACTTTTGTAATGTTCTTGAAGAACTTAGTGGAAGTCACAGCTGGAACAAGAGAAAAAGAAGTAATTGTCATTCCTGAAAATAGAGATAGAAAGAGATGAAAGAGCCAGGAAAGAAGAGCCAGTATAACCAAAATTCAGAGATAAACAACGCAAGCCGAGTGAAGAGCTTTTTTTATTGTATACTTGGTCTGAAAAGTAAGGGAGCAAAGGGAGAATTCTTACTGAACAGGCAGTGTGTAGACTGCTTTTTAAGCTGTTTATTCATGTCACTCATGAAGAAACTCAAAACAACCTGAACCACGGTAAAGAGTAGGATTTTAACTGAAAGGCTATGTTAAAAGCTATGGAGCTGGTTATACAGTAAAGAGTTTTGGCCTATCTACTTCTAAAGAATACTTATTCAAGAGTTAAATGGGCTCTTCCAGTTCATGAACAGCTACAGGTATTGCTAGCTACCCAAAGAGTAATAAATGGAAATATCCATACAAATGTTTTCACTGTATTGTACCCTTTTGTTTTACAATCTCCTGGATGTATTTGATGAACTCACACCTTCCTTAAAAAGAAAATAATGAAATTCTGGTAAAAATCATAAATTCTAATAACACAAATCATTAAATTTTTTTTCTCTTTACTTACTAAACAAAGCAGTATTTTGAAACTTAGTATCTAAATAAATTCTGGCAAAAAAGCACAGATGTTTCTAAGAACCAAACAAATTTTCTGAATTAAAATATGGAAGAAGGCTATTTCACCATTCCAAATTTTAGATACTTTAAACTGATGTTTTATTAGGCTCCAGAAATAAATGTTTTTCATTACTTTAATACATTATAATTATTCCTATCCAGCAAGGTGCTGGAGGCTCATTCTGTTTCCAAAACTAATGCAGTTGGTAGGCAAAATCACTCTGTCTGCCTAAATGTCTATGTAATGATCATAGTAATGCAGAAAGGAGCTCTATAAAGGTATTAGGGAAAGAACATTTTAAAATAACTGCCTTAAGTTTCCTTAATAAATTATTATGAATTCTGAATCTGAATGCATGGTATGCACATAGACCACAATTGGAATCTCCCTTTTTGAAAAAATTCAAGTTCTGGAAAATCTATACCCAGAACAAAGCAAACTTGTGCAGTATGAATTTCTCTAGTTGCTGGTCAAACACGTGAGTGTTTGGAGTTCCCTCTCTAGTTAGAACAATGGAAGTTCCAGCTATGTGATACCTTAACTTTAATAAAACAAAACACTATAAAGCAGCAAGGAATAAGCTTTCACATGAGAAAGATCAGGTTAGGTCTCCTCCTTTTTCAAAGAGCTATAATTTGACAACTGAACCCTAAAGATACCCCTGGAAAAAATCCATGGACGGGAAGAAAATCAACATGGACTCAGGGATTTTTTTTCATTGTTTCAGTGCAGGACAAAGGAAGGGCAGCTGGGAAAGTGGTCTTTGTGTTGTATATAACCTGAATAGAAGTCTTGAGCAAAGAGCCCTGTCAGTCTGGCTTCCTCCAGGGGCACGACATTCATTTACACAGAAGACAACTCCTGAGACTGCATAATGTGCTAACATGAATAAATTTTTTCCCTGCCAGTGGAAGATTTTACTATTATTATCAACTAATCTTCTCCATTCATTTTACAGGTTGAAAAGACAAGGAAAAAAGTGGATTTTTACAGTAAATGAAATATTTCACTGAAAAGTATTTTGACAATGCATTAACATACATATTTCTTTACATAAGCCAAACTTGTAAGAAACTTAATGAATTGTATTTATGTCATCACCACAACAACATAACAGCTGAGGTGCCTACACAGCATGGATCTTTAATAGAAAGAAACACCAACCCTAAAGACTGTACAAGTCTATGAAGCTGTTTCTCAATATATTCTAGAAAAAAACAGGATCCAGTTCCAACAGTTTTCCACTGTCTGAGGGATACATGATACGGGTCTGGAAGCATGTAGCTGACTCAAACAGAATTCATGATTGCATATGCTCACATTTTTTAAAATGTTGAGTAAGACTGGATGAAGTATACTTTTAAGTATCATATGAAGAGTTGTTTTATCTTTCCCTTATTTTTGCAGTTTCTCTCAAACACAGTAAGAGGTCAGCTCAATGCAAGAAAAATAATCATCTGAGAAAAATTCCTCAGGTGGCATGCCACTTCTTAACACCTGATAGATTTCTACTGGAATTATTTATCTCCTAAAATGATCAATACTTAGAATCACAGAATAAATGAGGTTGGAACAGACCTTTAAAATCATTAAGTCCAACCATAAACCTGACACTGCAAGTCCACCACTAAACCAGGGAGTCTAAGTCACTAACTGTGATTCCCAAGTACCACTTCTAGACATCTTTTAAATACCTCCAGGGATGTTGACTCAACCACTTTCCTGGAAAGCCTGTTCAAATACTGGACAACCCTTTCTGTGAAGAAATTTTTGCTAAAATCTAAACCTCCTATGGTGCAACTTGAAGCCATTTCCTCTTGTCCTATTAATTACAGATACTGATGCATACCTTCTTTAACAAAGAAAAAGGCTAACAGTCACATTCCATTATTTTATGGAGCCTTTCACCTGGAACCAGTGTCTGTGCTTTAATGTCAGAATAAGTCTACAATTCTAAACTAACAAATAAAGAGCACATGTGGCTAATTTAGGTTTGTCTTAATTGTGCTTCTTACATAATCTAAGCACACCTAGTTCCTGTGCACAAGACTAACTATACTTCCGCAGATCAGAATTCCCATTGATTTAAGTGGGAAGGGGAAAAAAAATCTATACTTTGCTAAAGCTGCAGCACTCTGTTTACCAATAGTGATTTTGTTCTTAATTTAGGAGACAGAATGTCCATTTGTCTACTGAGAAAATTCTACAAGACAACAATATCCACTTTTCAGCAAAATATTAATTAGGCCTCTTGTGTCTAACTGTAGTCCCACAACATAATCAATGGATTATTTCCCAGTGCCTTATCGTATGCTTCGAGCATGTAATTGTGTATCAAGACCTACAGCCCTCTAAAGACTTGCTTACTTTTCTTTGAGATTAAACTCACCCATATCATGATAGATCCAGTTGCCGTGAGGAACCAGAACATTTCTCCCATATTTAAAAAAAGCCCAAATTCTGTCTCTACAAATGTGCTTTTTTTTCTGACTGTTCAGATTGTTTGGGAGAAGTCTTCAGTTTAATATTGTGTCTACTAACAAAATATGTCTTTTTTTCTCATGGCCTCCTTCTTCCCTCCAAGAAGAGCATGAATGCAAAAGTCTGGTTCCATTTCCAAGCTGCACAAGATATCACTACCATTAACTCCTTTTCACTCGGCCTGTATTGGTGTAAACTGCCTTCACAGAGGTGTGTGAAAGAGTACCTATATCATTACTGTGGCTTTAAGCTTCTTTTCATTTTACATTTTGTATTATTTTTTCTTTTGCTCTACAATTTACTATTGTATATTTGTTAGTCTGGTAACAGCCTTGATGATACACAATTAATGGACAGTTAATATATGGGGTTTTTTTCTATATATTGCTTTTCTTTCCAAAATGTGTCCTTAAGTTGAAAATCTACTGAAAAATGCAATTCAGTTATTAAAATGCAATTATTCCTATGGCATAAAATCATGACTATAAATAACATACCCCCACCTTTTTGGAAAAAAAAAAAAAAAAAATTCTCCAAGCCTCCAAGACCTTGAGGTGTAATATTTACAGTATCATAAAGTTTCTTTAGCATTCTTGTTATTTTCTGGTTATTAAAACTGGAAATTTTCTTTTGAATTTTAGACTCCTCTCTTTCACTCTCTGAAATTTTCTGTTTTCATTCTGTGCTTCAGTTGTTTAAGTACATAAGTGTGGTTTGCTTCCTAATGCTTTTCAATTAGCAAAGCATTTACTGAGCTTTCACAGTCAGTACTCTGTGATGGCAGAGCCAGCTTCTGAAGATTTAAAAAGTTGAGACCACCACTATTCAAATAACTCATGAGAAAGGGTAAAATATTTAATCACCAGCTAGCTTAATATTTTTAACACATATTGAAAACAATTTTGCTGCAACTGGCAAGAGACCACTAAGTTAAGTTTAATTCCATTAAAGCCAGCCACAATGACCATATAATAGGAATATCTTGCATAACTGAGTTGACAGAACTCTTTGAATACAATGCTGTTGTGATAGATAAGAGAGTGACATGGATGGTATGCATTTTTCAAGAAGCTCTTGATAAGGCTTTGACATCAAAGATAATTGGTTATTGTGAGGAAACCTTACCCAGAATAGAACATATTTTAGAGTACTGGAAAGTTCATAGTTCCATAGAGACACAAACATTTTTGTCCTGATAACTGTAAACTATAAGACAAACATAAGTCTTTTAGAAGCATAGCCACCACACTGGCCATATGGGAACAGAAAACCATCAACCTATGCAATGTAGTACAGTGAAATTCTGCTACATTGAAAAATATGGGTGTGTATATTTATATCCTAAAATTTTAGTCAAGAAATACATTCTTCTCTGGACCATTACTATGAATAGAAAGGAATCAATCTTTTCAACTTTACGCCAGTGCTTCTATGAAAAATAGTGTATATGGAAGTATTAACTATGACGTTGTGTCTCCATTTTTTAAAAATTGGGAATAAGAGGTCACTTGTCTGCTGATATTTTTTATTTTCTTTCTTTGTTTGCTTTCCCCCTTTTGGAATAGCTGAGTTAAGATAATTAGGCAGCCTTTCCTAGAACTGAGATGTATTTGATTTGAGAATAATCTCTATAGAAAATCAGAGAAGTTTTCAAATGCCTTTGAGTAAACTGTATAAAGCATTATGAAAACATACCAGGGTGACAATTCCTGCAGTGCAGTGACAGAGATTAGATGCTTTGCATGTTCTCTGAGCTATGAATTATGATATTCAGAGCGGGTCTGCCCCCTTTGAAATCAAGTACTCCTAATATCTGAAGATCTAGCACCAGTTGGCTCATATTTTCATATTCTCAGCATACACTTCCTCTAAAGCTGATGAGTCTATCATTCTTTCAGAGCAAATATGTGCAAACATGCAGGGTCAGTTCATTATTCAGAAATTGTCATCAGCATTTGGTAATTATTACACTGCTGTTTAGGAATGATAAGTAATAAAAATGTCATTTATTCATAAACATTAGAAAACCTAAACATAGCCTTTCGGCTTTTGATGAATATTGAAAAGTTAATAGTTATTCTTCACGTAAACTCATATGACTAGTTTGTATATCTAACCTCTGAAATTGTTTCATAATAAGCTCTCAGTAATGACAGACTCCACTGATTTACTGTTTAGAATATCCATTGACTGACTGAACCCATGATGATGAAGCAATTGTATTCCCAGCAGCACCTATGCTTATACAGCATATGCAGTAATACATCTTTGGTTTGATTTTATTTAAAACCTTATTCTGAATTCTTCTGCCTACTTTCCATATGTCTATATTTTTACAAGAAATCTGGAAGTATTAAATCTATATGCTTATTTTATCTACTGATCCCATTAATCAGCCTTTGACTACATGCTAGCAATCTCTCTTGGATACACTTGATTTATGTCTGCCATAGACATCATCTTTGTTTGGGGTTGTTTTAAAGAATATTTTACAATGATGTTATTTTAAAGCTATGCCCTGGTTATACTGTAGTTGAATGCTGATAAGGTTGGAGTGACACATGAATCTCCAGATTAAAAGTCATTTACTAACCATTATATTCCAGGGATCTTCTACTTCCGTTTTTGCACCAATATAGTATAAAAATTCTAAAGAGTAGACCAGCAAGGACATGTTTAAACAGCGGGGAGAGCATGAAAAGAATGAAAGCTTCATCTTATGCTTATAAGTTTACTTCATACAGTCTTGATAGCTTTGACAGCTTTTACTGTTCTTTCAAGTTTCTGCCATATGACTGTTTTTGAAGCACTAGAAGCATCTGCTTTTTAGCAAAATATGCTGAAAAGAATTGGAAAGCCTCCTCCATATTCAAGCTTCCCACTCTTACAGATGACTCCTATTTTTTCATGGTTAGAATGAGCTCTTTTTTCTGTTTGTTTCCATGGACCTTTTTACCTTAGAAGGTCCATTTATAAAGGAGCCAATGGAAAATGTCCACCTGAAGAAAATTAGCTTTGCAGTTTAGGAAAAAAAATGAAAGCTACTGAGGGTGTGGAAAAGCAAAACTTTTTCGGTTACAGACTTCAAACATACAGCTTAAAAAAACCTGTCTGGTGGTGGCAACCATAACTAAAAGGTCATATAAAGGTACTACTCAAAAAAACCACAAGACAATATGGTCTTGTTTGTTAGTTTATCGTCTTAACTACTCACCTCACCTACTTTGGTAAAGTTCAGAAGCTTCAGTAAGATGCAAGTTACCCCAATATGAACAGGAGAAATTATAGTCTAGATAAATGAACCTTGTTATGATATGGCAATCCTTGCCATCCTGCCCTTGCACCTTCAACATGAAGTTCAGCATTTGCTTCGACCCAAAACCATGTAAACTCCAAGCCTTTAGTATTTAATTGCAATCCCAGCTGGAGTCAGTACTTCCATAGTGGCATGCAAAGGCTTATAGGACATACCCATTATAAACTGTTGCTCAGTGATTCCATATGATAGACTCAAAACAAATGTGTTCTCATACAAAAACATTATAATCGAAGTTATATTTTCCTAGATGTATTCACAGAATTCATTTCTGATATTTTGATTTAATTCAATCATTTTAGGTGCTTGGCTTTGTAAAACAGCACAAAATTCATTTTGCTGCCTTTCCTGATTTCAATCAGGAAACAAGATTTTCAGAACGTCTGTGAATGAGTCAGTATACATCTGACATTAATACATGTACACCTGCAAAGATAAACACACAAAAATATAAAAAACTTCCTTGTGATCTCATTTATATTATCTAAGTAATTAATCAGTCAGACAAGACATACATGAAAATAACTGCTATTATAATCACTGGCAGTAGCACAGTGATGGAAAAATCACATTCAGGAAAACAGGATGAACACAACTATCATAACCTGTGCAGTGAAGTGAAAGAGATAAATCCAACAAAAAAAATATACTCATGTCCCTAAAAATTAACTAAAACAATACTTGTAGTGGAAGGGATTACCTCAACATTAAATCTTAAACTGTTCTAGTTTCCAGAGATTTCTGTCTAATCATAGCCTTACATATCTTTGCCACTCTAAATTGCTGTCAGAGAGCAACACTCATTTTCATAATACCTGAGATTAGGAGAGGATTAGCATTCAATGGATGTTTTCTCCTTTTTTTAAATTAACTTGCACCTTACCTCTCCATTCAGAAAGTTTTTTAGAGTGCCATGAGTATTTTGGTTATTGCAGTTACCAAGAATATTCATCTCTTAGAGAGTTTCAGTCCTTTACACCTAACTTTGAATATTTCCATAAAATGGAAGGTGAAAATATTCCGTCTCTCTACAGCCATTGGAGAGAGACAGAGGTCAATCTCTCTCAGAGACAGTAAAAGTAGCTATTACCTCTACCTCCTTAAGCGAAACTCTGAAAGTTACCTGCAATAATATTGGCTAATCTCTATCTTCATCCCATTGTATAAATAGGATTACCTTAAATTCTTATTCAAATAATAATAAAAAATTTTATCTGTTGAATAAAGTAGTTTACAGACAGCAATCAGACCCCTTCGTACAGTTTCACATTCACAGATGCCTGGATTATGATATAATGGCTGAAAGCCATCCACATGTGTGAATATTCAGTACTACTCTGATGAAAACACTGGCAACCTCTAAAATGCCCAGAGAAATAAAAGAAATCATGCTGGATATTTAACCTTTGAACTATATATAGCCCTGTAGGATGACTTGAGCCTGTGAATTAAAGTAACAAAACCTGTTGGCTACTTTTCATAATAAATGGTGGAGAAAGAGGTTACTGTCATGATAATAGCTGTGATTCTGAATAGATTTCCACAGCAAAACATATTACAAGTGGGCACCACAGTCAAAGTCTTCACTCATTTATAGCTATTAAAATTGTGTAAATTTTGTACTGTGGCTGCCTTACTGCTTTTCTCTAGTTATTATCCTGGATCATGATGGGGATAACTTCCTGGGTTGTGAGCCACACCTGAAGGCTTTTGCCCTAGACAGTCATAGATATACATCCATCCATATGTACTTCCAAGAGAGAATAAGCACTCCACTCCCTTGCAGCAAGATGTATTACTGATTAAAGAATGATGATACAGTCAATTTCTAACAAAGCTGCTGCAACTATCTCACTTCTGAATTATTCTGAAACAAAGGAGGACCATACTGCTGAAGTACAAAATTACACAGACCTAATTTCTTGTTAATCAGTCTTAGTTGGTTTAGAATGACATTGAATTTGAATTCAGCTGAGTGTCCTGGACCCATTGAACCTGTTCAGAGAGCACTTTGAAAGGGAAGAATTTGACCTCTCTTTTCAAAGGCACAGAGAGGTAAGCAAAGCATCAAGTTCAGACTTTTCCTCCTACATAATTTCTACTAATTCCAGTATGGTGTGTTTTTTTTAAAAGAGTATTGATCCAGATTTAAAGCATAGAGTAACAAAAAATGAAAATATTATTTCTTAGCTGTTTCTCTCTTTGTTTTGTAAACAATAGTGTTCTGCAGTTTACAAGTTAGTAACTGTCCCTCTGTTATGCTCTTTTCAGAGTATCAACTGACAGTATAGGAGGCAATGGGCACAAATTGAAATAGAGGAAATTCCACTCAAAATTTAGAAAAAAAACTTTTTTTTCACCATGAAACTGATAAAACATTGGATTGATTCCCCAGAGAGTTTGTGCAGTCCCCGTAATTGGTGACAAAACCCAACTGACATGGGCAGTGTCATGGGCAACCAGCTTTCAGCTGGTGGGCTCTGACTGGAAAATCCCCAGGGATGTCTTTCCAACTCAGCTATTTCTGTTATTCTATGAAATAATTCCACCTTAAGGCATCTGCTGAACATGCACTTCCAGCATAAAAGCTCAAGTCATGACTGCATTCCCATAAGAAATCTGAGCAGCCAGGAGCTCAAAGACACCTTTGACACTGGAGGTCAGTACAGTATTTCTTGCCTGATAATCTTAGACTTTACTCTAGGCCAAAGCTGGTGTTACCATTGCATTCCCAGGGAAAATGGCATTAAAAACATCCCATTTAGGTAATGTCTTTAAATAAATACAGTAATACTACAGCAATCTGCTATTGAGTGCCTATTTTCTTTTTAAGATGGTCATTAACTGAAGATTCAGTCTGCCTCTTCTCTTGGCTGATCCGTTGCTTACTGAATGTCACCTGGAGTGAGGTAAATGGCCAGTTTTTCAAACAGCCTACAGTTTGGCACATAGAGTTCAGAGGCCACTTCATTGTCAGAAAGATGTTTCAGTACTGATTTATTATTTAATTTATAGAATGCTAAACTAATAGTGAATAAGATGTTTTTCCATCAAAATATTTTTCTTTTGCTGCACTACACAGTTTACCTCTGCAGATGCAGTTTGTCATTTTGTCTGGCCTACTTGAGAATGATTAGACACACTGAAGGGGGAGGAAACTATCCCAAAAGTCAACTCCTTCCTAATTCCAGGCAACCTATACTGCCTCACTGATTCAAAACAAAAGCAGATTCCTTCACCATACTTGATCACCTGTGTTGTAAGAGAAATAGGCAGAGCTTCTTTCAGATCCATCCCTCCCTTGCCCATTAGTTCTGTTTACAGTGCCAATCACTTTCCTGACCATGTATAGCTCACAAGAGCTCATGAGAGCAGCAGATGTGAGGAAAATTCGCTTTCCTTAAATCTTGAATGGCCATAAAAGTCAGGATATATGTTTTTCATTAATCATTTAATATTGATTGATAAGTTAGACTGTCCAAAACACATAAAATAACCATACTTTTCCTAAAATATGGAAGTCATTTGCTATCTAAATGCATAAACACTCTTGGATCATGAAAGTTCTTATTTAAAGCACTTATCATTTGCTGAGAAATTTGGCAAAACTTGTCCCAAATTTTGTCCTAAAACAGCTTCTTCCTTGACTTCAGAAACAACTATTCTGTAAAAATAAAAACTATTAATAACATTTTAAGAGTTAATAAAATTTTAAGCATTTCTTGCTTCCCCTTCTACTTTAAATTATTTCAAGGATAAAGTCCTATAACCAGGAAGCATAGAAGTCCCAACAGTGGAATCTGAAAGGCCCAAGAACTGCCAGACAGGAAACTGCCCGTGAGATTCCTTTTGAACAATGCACAAGAACAAATCTGAATATGCAAGAATGAGAAGAAAAATCTAGTGAGGATTGGACACTTCTAATATACTTTGTTATACAGCAATATTTAAATAATATATCTGGAAATGAAAATGAATGTATTACAGGGACCTGATTTTATCTACATGTACAAGTGGCACTTAGGGACATGGTTTAGAGGTAGACCTGGCTGTATTAGGTCAACAGTTGGCCTCAATGAACTTAGAGGTCATTTCCAACCTAAATTATTTTGATTCTCTTTTTGTCTGTGTTCATAGCAGTGATGAAAAGTAAGAGGATGAAGTTCACATTGGAACTTTGCGCATTTCTAACAGTTACTGTGACTACATGCAGAGTGTCCTTGGTGAAAATGGTATTACAGGGGAAAGAAGAAGGGCCACCTCAGGAGGGAGAAGCATTCCTGAGAGGGATATAAATAATTGTGGAAGACAGAGGGCCTTTCTTGTTGTTTTCTTTTACTTTGTGTGCTGTTTGGCATGGAGCACTTCAGATGTAGGAACATAAAAAAACTTTGTAAAAAACAATGCCTTTCTTTCTCCAATCTATTTAGCATTTAAATATTTCTGCTTTAGGTGAAGTGCCTTCTGCATGGCAGACATGGAGACCAACTACTGAGGCTGTCCTCTGCCAGCTTAGATCACTTACTGAGAGGGAAAGGGTTTGCCTTCTGTTCTTTTCCCCACTCTCATGCATATTTATCTATTTTCTAAACCTAGGGACAATGGAGGAGCACACACTGTGCAGAAAGAGCAAAAATTAGTCATCTAGAGATGCTTAATGAGGGGACACTGCTGGGGCACAACTTGAGAGACCAGAAAAGGACATCATTTGGCCAAAACAGGTATTGTGCAATGATAAAGCCTTTAGTATTTCCAGTTACCAACAGAACTGTTGGCAAAACTCAAGACAAAGAGGGCCTAAATTGCTGACGCCATTTTGTTCCCATTCCATTTGATCCAGCTGCAGCTGGGTGAATATTGCATTGAATGAGTTGTTGAGGTGTTACCAAGACTTTTCCTGTTTGAGAGGTATTCCGTCTCGAAAGGACAATCCGAGAATATAGCAAAGCTCATGGTAGCACATGATAGAAAACTGCCTTTGTTGTTCATTACCCCATCTTGCTATTAGTTGGCTAGATTCAACCTATTTGCACACTGGAATAAATCCTCAAATAAGCAGTATCAAAGGCAGCTCTTCTTCCTGAAGTGCTGCCATGCATAGCTTTATTAATGCCAGCCAGAATTTCTTCATGACACTCTATGTCTTACATCTGTTGTAAAGCTGATAGAACATACCTGGTAAATGATGTACTAATGCCAACACATGAACTTCTATGGATAGCTGCTAGTTTCTAAGTAAATTCAGTAATTTTTATGTATGGTGTTTTTAGCAATCTGGATTGTTCCCCTACTTCTGTTGCATTAGCAATGAGCAAAGGCATCTGACTTTGAGAAAATGCCCAAATTCTATTTTCTCTATGTAGAATCTACTTTAAACATGTATTTTCCTTCTAGTCTCATACTAAACTGAACTGTATCAGCTTAAAAGGGTTCCCATACTGTTCAAAGCATCCACAGATGAGAAAGAACAAGAACACATGCCAGGTACTGGGAAGAATATAATTATGATTAATTCATTGGTTGGATAATTTTGATGGAGTTATGATTAAATAGCCACATTAATTATTTATTTAGGAATTTGTTTAAAATATAGGTCATGGTTTCCAAATGTCTGAGGAAAATGCTTTCCATTAATCTACACAGAACAAAATAAAGACTGCAAGAGTCATCATCTGTCCAGTCTGTTCTAAAGCATAATTTCTATCTTGTCTTTTATTTCTGTTGAGACACCTCAAGGCTGAAAATGGCACGGGTGCCTTGGGATGCCTTGGGATGCCCTCACAGGTGTCCAAGGCCTTTTGGAAGTTTGAAGAAATTCTGATATCACAGTATCTGACTAAGGTAGTAGCACCCCTGCTACTTTCAGGTGCAACTGCAGCTGCTGGCTACCTGGGTAGCTGCTGGGCTATGTTTTCATTCCCCTCACTGGTTACCTGCCAGCCAACTCTCCCTGCCTACCCCTCATATCTCCCGTTGCTCAGCCATCTCCATCTTCTTGTTTGCCTCAATGCCACCATCGCATCCACTAAACAACTGAGGTTTCTTCTTTCCCAAGTTTCATTTCCTACAAAAGACTTCCCTTCTTAATATCTAGCTTCATGCACAATTCAGAACAATTCTGAAAGTGATGTCAAGCTCTTTTCTCTAATAGGCAGAGTAGAGTCGGATCTTATGAAGTCTGGTAGGAGTTTCTGGTTTAATTCACTGGCTTTAGATTCAGAGCAGAATTAGGCCATTTGATGCTAAATTCTCAGGATGTGTCTGAATAAAAATAGTGCAAATACTGTGGCATTCAAGCTCTTCATCCATAATATATTCATCTTGAAGTGCACAGCTGCCATGCATATATTTATGTAACTGTTATCTGTAGAAATAGTTAAGTATTCAGTTCAAGTCTTAAAAAAAAATATTTAGAAAAGTTAAGAAAGGCTAAGTGGTGAGCACAAGCAAGAGGGATAGTCATTAGACATACGTGTCTTCAGAAGGCAGCAAATCACTAACATTTTCACCTGAATTACTGAAGATACATAACATAGCTAGAAAATGCACTGAGAGGAACAAGGATGACCAGACATTTGGAGAAGTGAGGAATCTAAGCAGACCGCAACTTTTCAGTTAATAAGCAGACAGCTTAAGGAGGCAATGATAAGCATTCACTTTTCACAGTCAAAACACTTGAGGCAATCCATAAAATACTCAAACACAAGGCTTAAACCAAAGACAATGTAATTAATTTATAGAACCTATTTCCATAACATTTTTGAAATCAATAGTGTAAACATGTTAAAAAACAAGACTGGATAAAACCATGAACAATTGAGACATCAAAAGCTTTTAAACACAGTATGACCTTCAGCCTGAGAGGACCAGACACAACAGAAGCTGGATATGGATCAGACAGGAAGGTGGCAGCATTCCCTACAAACCCCATCTCCTGTATTGTTTTTCATTATCAGCTACTGAGAGCTTTTTTCTCTCCTATTTTGGCAGCTGTCTTGCACTTGCCCTACACTGTTCCTAACTTCCACTAATAAAAATTCTGCAAGTAACCTGGTCTATGTATGCAGTAAGTGCTGAGGGCTACAGGAACATCTCTGCCTCCCTGTTCTGCCCAGCTGGTACAGCTGCAGAACCTCCTTACACCTGCCTCTACTTTTTCCAGATTTCTGCTTTCTTCCTTTCTAAACTTAACTGTGCAATATCTTTGGTGCAGCAATACAAGCACAGTCATATTAATCACCAATATTTTTATTCTGTTGCATCGCTGGCAGGCTCTTGGCAGTATAGCAACAAACATCCCAGTAATAAATGAGCTTTTAAGTGCACCAAGCTTTACTATTCAGCAGCTGGCGTGTGGTCTCTGATCAAAACTTAATGTGTACGACCCCTGCATAGGCAGCACACCAGTAACAACAGTAACAACACTAATAGTAAGACTCTGCTCTGACCTCAAGTTAAGAACACAGGTCAACTGTCTTCCTAACTATACCAAAATCTATTACTTCAGGGGCTCTTTTCCTAAGCCAAACTAACACACTACTGAATTGCAGTGACTTAGGTAAGTAGGAGCACAATGCCCATTAAGTCTCCATAAACAATTAACTTTTGCAGCTAAGCTCTAGAACAAAACAACCTGTCTGCTGCCATGGGATGTTGTTTCACTTCATGTAGGTCATTGGTGAGGTAATAGGCAGTTTTACCCAGCAACAGCAGAAAAGTAGCAAAATCCCAGCACAACACATCCTTTGATAGGCTTAATAAAAATACAGATCAAGTTTATAGCAGAAGAAATTGGAAAAAAATAGCAATTTCCTCACTTAAATATATTTCAAATATTTGTAAAGTATACAGAATTTTACTGCTAAAAATACCCCAACAAAACATACATTCAATGTAAAAAAATGCCTTAAACTTACCTCTTAGTTTACACTGATTTAATATATTTTTTCTTCTACTTTTCAACTTTCCTTGCATCTTGGGAATATAGTGGTTTTCTCCACCCGTTTCCTTCCTCTCACCTCCTCCCCCTCCAATCTGGCCTCCTTTCCTTCCTTGGAGGTTTTTAAGCTTTAATTTGAGAGTGTAAAGCTGAAAAATATTTGATACAATTTTTTTTTTTAATTAGAGAATTGAGCTCCTCACCATGGTTGAAGCATTTCTGGGAACAGCACCAAAAAGCTGGAAGCTACTGCACTGAGTAGCCACAGCATATCTCTTAAAATCATCACTCATTTATTTTTCCCAGACAACTAATGTTTCAGCATTTTACTTACAGACATGACTGCAGTTTAGGAAACTAGAAATGAGTCCGAGTCTTTTTGTTCAATTTTGGAACATGAAAACTAGATTCCCAAATTCCAGCGTGGGCCCATCTCCAGCTGGAACAGGAACAAGACTCACCAAGTGGGATTTGACAATGTATGAGCTGAGGCTTAAGTTAGTCACATTTTAAATGAGCTCAGAAGGGTATTGATGATTATATGTTCCAACTGGAGGAGGTAGTTGTCAGTCTGCCTGCAGCGTGCATGTCACCACACCGGGGAAGGGGAAATATTTTAGAGCTTGTGTGGGATTGGGCTTGCTGAATGGAGTACTTGGGAAGTCTCTTCTCGTATAATTTGGATATTGTTGGGGAAGGGGGGAAAAAAGTATAGGTTAGATATAATCTTCAGGAACTCAGCAACATGCATTCACAGCGAGGGGTGTTGGAAAGACTTGGCATTTCTGTATGCAAGCGAGTGGAAGCCTACAGCCTGTTTTAGGTTTCCATTAATTGGCACTAAATTGTGCTTTACAGCCCGTATGAATATTTTTTTTAATCTTGATTTGTATGGCTAGAGGTTGCTTTCATCTAATAAAGAATATTTTCCGGATAACATATCAAATCTGTGGTAATGCTAAATAAGTCATATCTTTTCTATATGCTTACACATTTCAGATATGTGGATAACAGCAGTCTTCCTCTCCATTCCTTTTTTGTTCATTCATTACATTTCAATCTTTCCTCTTACATTACCCCTGCTTGAACAACAGCAAATTGCTCCTACAATCCACTTATTTGTGTGAAACTCAGCAATTACATGTCTAGTCTTTTACACAATCTATCTGCACATTCTTTCAAAGACAGTATTTCCCTTTTAGACACTATACTGACTACAAACTGGACCTTTCACAACCAAAAAATAAAATATTACAGTGCAATTGAATGTGTATATTTCTGTGTATTTAATTAATATGCATTAGGCATATAAAATCAGTTCTGAACTAGTTTATCACAGATGCATTAGCATCTCATTTCTCTCAATCAGAATATGATACACTGATAACTCCTCCTGCTCATGTTTCTAACCTCTAAGTATCGTTTATTTTCTGTTTCCTGCTGTTTACATCATCTGCTGACTTCATTAACATGCTGTTCACTTGCTTTCTTTAATACTATTAATGAAACTGTTAAATAAGGCTGAAACAGAGACCAATCATTATAGCAGCACATTGGACAACTGGAATGTGTCATCAGCCAAGGTTTCTGCAGCAAGGTCTAAAAGCTCATTTGTCAAAATCATTCCTTTTAATTGGTTTCACTAAGTTATTTTTTCAATTGACTGATGTTTAATTGTGGCACTACCAGAAAGCCATTTGTGAAACCTTGGCATAGAAAATCTGACTGCTTATATATTTGCTTTTGTCTAAACCAAATCTACTGGAAAGTTTGTATTTTCTTCAGGATTGGTTTTGAACTACTTACTACAGTTCTCCTTTCTGTTTACCTGTTCATACTGACTATTTCATACCATAGTATACCCTTACAGATTTAAGATCCTTGAATTAACTCCATGCAATTGATAAAACAATTAGGTTGCTTTAAGACTGTGCAGAAGGGTATGTGATAACAAACAAATAATTTTAAATAGAAGATAATATCATTTACATAAATAGACACACATAGTGAGAATATATATGAATCCAACACAGACACAAACAATTCCAAATACATTTCCAGCATAACTAAGGGAAGCATGAGAGGTGTCTGTTAAACATCAAAAAGCATAAACAGAGAAGGAAAAGACCTATTTTACCTGCATAGTTACTGGTGACCTGCAAACACACTAACTGAGAATAAATTCAGCTAGAAGTGAGAAGGTAAATAACAACCATCAGGAATGTGAGCCTTCAGATAAGTCTTCCAGTACATGTAGCCAAGGCAATGAACATAGTGCCTTTAATACAAAGCTGGCTTGGTTCACAGAAGGAGATGTCAAGTGGCTGCTTGAAAAGGCAGCCATCCCTGATCTCAGCCACGGTGGCCCTATCTGCCTCCCAGCTCTGCGAGCACGACAGTACAACAATTCTTAACCCCTAACTTTGTCTTTGAAATTACTGATTCACATTTTCTTTGTACTGAAACTCTGGAATAAATGCTGCTCGGTTTTGATGAACCTCAATTGCCTCATGAAATCTAAAAATAAGAAAATGCAATTATTAATGTTCATTACTAAGAAGACATGAGCTGCTGAATTTTTAAGTGTCAAAGTTTTGGCCTCTAAAAAATTAGTTTTCAGTAAGTACACATGGGGGAAAGCTTCACAAGCAAGGGCACTCTTGAAGACAGTGGATTGTGGCACTGGTCAAGGTCTTTGTTGAAAACTTCAATTTCACTACTCCTGACATACAGCAACTACATCAGGGTCTGCTGCCTCCCCAGTCGTATCAACACAAATCTGGGAAAAATGGATATAATCTAGACCAAAAGCACATACCCTTGACATGTATTCTTCTTTTGGGGACAAAAACCATGGAAATCTCTCATGGTTTAGAAAAGATTGAAAATATTTGAATTCATGTCCCCAGAACTATTTTGAATCTGAGAAGTGACAGAGCTGATAGAAAAGGACAATCAGACATTTTTGTAATCGAAGTATTTTGAGTATATAGGTCATTTCATTCTGAGGTTTTCAGAAAACTCTTCCGGACATTCAAAAATTTCAGCATATCTTTTTATACAAAAAACCCAGTCTCAATTAAAAAGACTGTCAAAAGATTTGGTCATGGACATGTATTTCATTTCATGGAATGAAGCATTCTTGATCCTCCTTGGAGCATTCTCCTCTAAGTTTTTAAGTCTTATCGGTGGAAGAAGGAGCTTTGGTTAAAGTTATTTAACCTTTATAGTGTATTATTTACATAGACTACTCAAAGAAAACTAACAGGGCTGTTACTCTAGGTACAATCTTTTTTATTTGGCTGAATAGTTCTTGGCCTTTTCAAAGCACATGACTCATTGTTTTCATCAGCCTATGATCATAATGATACAAAGAAAAGTCACAGTAATTATAGAGCAGTCTTCATAAGAGCTATATTTAATAAGCTATGTTCATCCCTGTTCCAACTCCACTAGCTTCTGTCAAAAGCAAGGATATATTTAACCGTTATGTGCTAGCTGGCATAGCTACAATTATTATCTTTGAGAAACATTAATGCTTTGGCCCTTTTAGAGGTTATACCTTATTTTCTGTCTGTTAACAAAAATACTGAACAGTTGAAATAAATCAAGAGTGCAATAAATGTTCATAGATTTCAAACAAAGCATTCTTTCTGAAATCATGTCTATAAAAGGCTTAATTGTGTTTTTTACCTTTTCAGTTTGACAACAAAAACAGTGATGAAAGGCGAACATACATATATCTGTATATATGCATGTATTAGCATAAATACAAACATATTGGCAAGAAATATTAGAAGTGTATCATCAAAACCCTTTGTTTTTCATTGGGTTATTAGTTGTTTAAGTACAATTAATGACTACTATTAACTTCAGAAGTCTTGAAAAAAATGGAAAAAAAAACCCCAACTCTTTATCTAGAGGAGATCACAATGAACATATGAGACAGCAGGAGGATAGAGTCTGCTGAGTAGCACAAAGAAAAAATGAGAAAAAAGTTGCTCAGGATACATCTTAGCACACAAACTGAGCATCAGATATAATCTGTTGCCATCACCAGGTGGTTTACATAAACATTTATCTGTTAGGAGGCCTCTGCAAATGCTATTTTGAATTGTTACTGGAAATTTATTTCAGCATAATATGAGCTAATAATAATAAGGAAAAAAAAAAAAAAAAACCAAAAAAAACCAACCAAACTCAGGGCACCAGCACCAGCCTGGTTCTATTTTACCAGTCAAATTTAAGCAGGGAAAAATAATTCAGACTATCTTGCAGGAAGAATAGGCATATTATTGACTTCAAAGGGCTCACTAACAGTAGCATACAAATTCTGGCATCATTTCAGTCTCACTGGTTCTTGATAATTAAAAATAATGTTTACTTCACAGTACATTTTTAATTAATAAACAAAATAATTTACATAGCTTCTTTCTTTGGCTGTTTGCTAGCACGTGTTCTGCCACACAAGTGTTTACTTCCTGTTTCCCTGAAGATGAATCCTAGTGCTCACAGTGGAGGAACAATATGGCTCAGAGAATCAGACCTACAGAACCATCCTGCAATAACTGATCATTCAGGGTGGGAGGGATGAGGGGTGAAATTTCACATAAAAATTATGAGGGGGACCAAAAAAAAAAATAAGATTATATTAAGAGAATTCATTAATATCAGGTAATATTAATAGAATTCAAAAAACCAAACAACATATTTTATGTTCATTCCAGAACTCCAGACATCCTTTCTAGTTTTAAAAAGCATGAAGTATAAAATCCTTCTATGTCATCTACTGCATACAAGATATCTATCTTCCCACACTGCCATCCAATACAGCTCAGAATTCTGGTCTTATAAAATATAAGATGTGCTGTTCTCTAAATTAAAACTTTGAAAGCATACATTGTGTTTATAGGCTGGCTCACAGTCACAGGGATCATATGTGCCTGTGCATGTATATGCGAGTGCATGAGACAAGAGTACTGAACCTATTGATTAATTTCTAATTAAAAGAGAAGACGGCAAAAGACTGGGAAAATTCTGAAGCAACCTTGTATTGTGATATGCAGAAGAATGCAAGCTGCAGTTCATTGGTGTCTCCATAGAAACAAGACATATTGAGGGGTGTAAGACACTGTCAGAGGACTAAAAAAATTCAGCTTCAGCAGAAAACAGAAAAGCACCTGAGGGATTTTTTTTAACCAGGAAAACAAAAATTAATTATTCATTTCCTATATGGGAAGCATCCATTTTTAGATGAGTTACTTAACATACATCAGGATTAATTTATGGAGTGGCTAATCCTATGATTTTCTAATCCATAAAATCTGTAGAAAGCACATCGTTACACTTCTAAGCATAATGCCAAAGTAGGCTCTCAGTGAATAATTGAAAGGTCTATTCAATGTGCTGTTAATTCTTGGTAACATTTTCACACTTGCTTTAGACAGTGCTTATGCATTCATAGGAATATTGGCTCATAAGCAGAACCCCATTTTGGCCTGTGCAAAAGGTGTCCCCAGGAGAATTAAAGGCAGTGGGGAGACATTACTTCAAGACACTGTGCTGTAAACCTGCTCAGCATCCCTCCTACTTCAGATGAACAGAGACTCAAAGTGTGCAGCTGCAGCAACTATTTTTAAGAAGTTAACCCACACACAGGATGGATTAAAAAAGGCTCATCTCCATATGCTAAACCTCAAGCTATAGGCAGAGATTTTTTTCCTATGTGACCAAGGGACCTATGCCAGCTGGTGGCTGGGCTACTGTTCCCTGATTTTATGCCCTGAAATTGCTACTGAAGCCTTGGGGACAGGCTTCCCACCTCAGAACCAACCCCAAGCCCCCTCAGCTCTTTTACTAAAGATAGTTATTCCTTATCCATGGAGGTCCCCAGTACTGAAGGTACCTCTTACCTCCTTTTCTACTGAAACAAAAATGCTGTGGAAATTATCAGTTTCCTCATCAAGTCATTTCTGCTCCATTTCCTCAAAAGAGAAGAAAGCCTGTCATGCTGCCTCCATGGCCAGGGGTACACATAAGGTACTTGTGCTACACAAGGGAACTGAAGTTGAAAACTGCCATTAACTCTTGGCAGGAGGTCCCTGAAGTATTAGGAGCCTCTCTTAGGGCTATAATAAGAGAGTGCATGTTAGATATCAAAAAAGAAAAGGTCCTTCAAGAATAACCAGGCCTTTTCCTGGTGACATTGTGTGCCATGATATCATGGTGATGATCCAACCCTTCCACAACAACTAACCACTCCAAGAAAGATGAGGATTGAGGAAATGGATAACTATGAGACTTCCCAGCTGCAAACAATACTTAAGGGTTCTAAAAAGATGTCTCAGTAGATGGGAAGGGAAAAAAAAGGTTAAAGAGAAAACAGTTATTTAGGGCCTTTTTAGTGTGCATGTCATATATAACCAAGCTCTGTACGAAGCACCCCTTAGTAAAAAAACAGAGTTCTCACTGATGACCAAGTATTATGCATATTTTTTATCAGGTACGATCTTCATAATAAATATCCAGGTATTAGAGCTCTGCCAGAGGATGCAGACTCATTCTCTGGCTCTCTACAGACTTGCATCAAGATGCATCTAAGGTCAGAGACAATCCTTCAATCAACAAAGCATTGCATCTTGCAATCAATTGTCAAAATTGACACAGAATAGAAGAATGGCACTATGAGTGACTATGACATGTTAATGTCCAGCTGTGCATTTTAGCACACGTGAAAAGATGGAAATTCAGAAAAATGTGAACTGATATGCACTCATTTACACTACAGTTTCTCTAATCTGTGCACCAGAGCTGAGAGCAGTGAACTTGCACTCAGTCACTTATCTTTCATAAATGCAAAGTACTGCCTGCACAGAACAAGTTAAAATTGGTGGGTACACATGAAAAAAGAAATGATTTTAAAAGAGATACAGAAGATTATGAAAGATACCTGATACTGCTATTTTTTTTTTTTCAAGGAGGAGAAGAATTAAAAAGATATAATTATTTTTGGTTTTATGAAGACTGTAATGGCCCTGTAATTGACTTTTGGACTTCGTATAAACAGTAATACTATCCTATACCTTTGCCTTTATGTGCCATTCTTGTCCACATCGTCAGTCTTAGGTGATATTAAGGCCATTTCTCATACAAGTAAAATCTACTCTAGGAATAAGAGAGACTAACAAAAACATTTTCTGAAGGACATAATATTAGGCTGTTCCTTTAGGGAATCTCAAACTTTTCTGTGTTGCATCTAAAGGAAAAGACAAAAGAGTTGTGTAATCTTGAGTAGTCTACCTTCACATCCTTCACTGCAATCTCAACTTTGGGCCTTCTGAATCCTTATAAATACTGATGTAAAATGAGGAAAGGATACAATAGTTTGACACCTCTTTTCCCCTTTCCTGTACCCCCTATCCACTTCCCAAAAAAAGGCAATGAGAAAGGAAAATGACTGATATTTTTCACTATTGTGCTACTTATTAATAAAAGTCAGACTGAAGGGACAGTGAGAAATGACACTCAGAAAGGAAGAGTGCACAATACCTGATACACAGTTGCTGATGTATGCACCATGATCATATATTACTGCAAGTGCAGATTAAATTACATGGAATGGTGTCAACATATCTCAGGAGAAAATTAGCTATAGCTTACACAATAAAGTCTTTATTATCTGTCAAGCATGCTTGACACTTATTTTTACAAATTATGATACTTTATAGGAGGCTATGCAAACACTCTGACTAAATGCTTTATTCTGCCATTGTTTATAGGTGATATTAGATCTAAAGCACATACCAGCATCATGCAGTGATGGAACTTCAGTGTGGTTTTGACATTAGTAATACATACTGAGTTTGCAGTAATGACTCTTACAAGTTGTTTGGTCCCAGGAGTATGTTAGACATATTGCAGTGGGGTTACAGATGGATGTTCCTAATTGCAGTTCCAGGAACAGTGAGATCAAAGATCTCTGCCAGATCTTCCATCCCCATAGATGAACACAGACCCAAATTTTCAAGAGATTCAATTTTTCTGGGTAGCCAAGGCTGAGTCAGCATAATATATATGAAGTTTTAGGGCAATTACTAGAGAAATCATGTTGGTCATGTTGGCTGTCATACAATTTTGTCACACACAGTTATCAGATGTGGAGAAAAAATCAAGAATAACCGTTATGAAAGACTGAAGACTACTGCAGTGTGTCCATCATTCAGGTCAGTAGTTATGGCTGTAGTGCAAGACTGGTGAGTAATGTGTTTAATTTCATACTTTGCCAAAGGCCTCTTTGGGGACGTGGAGGAGCTGTCAGATTCTCTGCTTAATTCTCAAAATAAGGATAATGATCTTTCCTCACTTCAGAGATGTGCTCAGATGACTGAGGCAGGTTGCTGTAGTGTGTAACAGGTTCACATTACTTTGCATCTATATGTATGTATACATATAAACACATATGTTCATATATTTTCTTCAATGAACAACATCAAGGACACAGTGAATTTAGATAAACATTGCAAGGTCAGTCACTTTCCTAAACTTTGCAGGTAACACATCTTACTTAGAAGGAGAGAGGATTTTGTAAATATAAAAGTTTTACAATGTATTTCTTGAATCCATCCAAGACAACTTAGTGCAATATTCTTCCCCGAGTTATTTTACACTTTGGCATATACAATATTCATTGTGAGCATATTTGAGTGAGTTTGTTTGGGGTTTTGAACATTATATATATATGTAATACAAGTTCCTTTAAACAACTTTACTATTTCCCATAATTAAAATAAAATAAAGCAGAAAAGGAACATATTCATTTTCCTGCCAGAGCTGCATTTATCCCTAAGCACTTTGAGCAAGGCACAGCGATGCACAATATGTTGCACAGTAATTCTGCCTGAGTAAAGCTCCTGATATTAAAGAATAACCATGCATCCAAGAGACAGTCAGCCTTAGGCACAGACAGATTGACACAGCGTGGTGCAACATTTTGGTCCAGAATCTGGAAATGCCTGCTTGTGAAACTTTGGCAAGAGTAAGTCTGCACCATATGCATCTCCTTGTAAGTTTAATTGTCTGTATGCAAGCTATTAGTCTACCTTCAGGAGTTACTTTTCTTAGCATCTTCCTCCTTCTTTGCAATATTATGTCTAAATGAACATTATTAAGTCAGATAAATGAAAGGCAATCTATGGTAGTTTGAGGCTTTTGACCAAGCCTGAAGCCAGAGCTAATGAATGAGATCAATCAACCAATGAATCAATAAGTGTTTGGTTCTAAATCAGTATTGGTATTCCACAGGCAGAATTGCTTAAGGCAAAGGTTCCTTTAGCGTGGACCACAGCTCTCTGACATCTTGATCTCCTGCCATCACTGCACCTCAGTGCAGACCTCATTCACTTGTATTCTTCTTGCTATCTCTTCACACTAGTAAATATTGGAGCTATGCTTGATGAAAAAGGGATATTTCAAAAAACCTACTAAAAAGTTGCACTAAGAAACCGTGGTCAGTCCCATTGAAACTGCATGAAAGATCTGCAGCAAAATCCAAGATTTCTCAGAATTTGAATGCTGATTACCTAGTTAGTAGCAATAATCAAGAGTCTTATATAGATAAATCAAGACACCTAAAAAGAAAAGGCATTTACTGAAAATAGGCACAATGTATTTTACATTTCCACCTTGCATTTCAGTGCCACAGCATAATGAATCACTGTGAATAGCATGGTGATACCTTCTTTAGAAGGCATATCTGTATGCCTGCTAAAAAGGATGAGCACTCCATACGGTGTCCTGTGTGAGTCCATCCAGATGATTTAGTTGTATTACAAACTGCACAGACTATACATATCACTTGCACATATTATCTACATTATTGTCATCAGGATAGTACCAAGATAACAGAAGTGCTTTTTGTGTGTGTGTGTGTGTGTGTGTGTGTGTGTGTGTGTGTGTAACTTCCTTTTGGTGTCATACAGTTTTCTTGGATATTTACTTTGGACTTGGTTTCATAAAAATCATCATTTAAATAAACTCACTGTTCATTCTCACGTCTATGAGGCTACATCAGGCTACATGTAAACTTTTGTGTCACTGGTGTCACTGCCAGAAGACATCTGAAAAACATGCAACTGCACCGTTCTGCCATTGCCATGGGAGCCTCTTTGAAGATGTGAGCCAACACGCTCTCTGTAGGTGCACTGTACAAGAAGGAATTCAGCATTGCTATCGGGTTGAAGTCAAAGTGACACGGAATGTAATCTACACCAATATGTTGAGGAGCAATCCTCACTCAAGAACATGGTCAAACCTCCACTTGCAAAGGAGCCGTGCTGCCTGGAGCTCCCTTCCAAGGGGAGCTGCTGAAGGACGAGATGCTGTGCAGTGCCGTGCGAGCAGTCGCACCAGCTCTCTGCCAGTGAGGCATTTCTCCTCAGCCTGAGAGGTGCTCCCCAGAGCAACAGGGGCTGGTCCTCTCTCTTAGCACGAAGGGAGGAACCTCATCCCCTCTTGGTGGGCTGACATGAGGGCACAGAGACACACAGGCTGCTCTGCTGCCCATTTGCTCTGATTTCTGCTGTGCTGCATGCCGTACAACCTCTCATGGGCTGGACCATATCAAAGATGGACAAAAAAAGGCATGAATCTTATTGCTTCTACAAATATATTTTACCCCACATTTAAATAGTTTTGAAATAGTTGATCCACACTGTCAAACTTGATGACTTTTCTCTAAAAATATTTTTTTTCTCTAAAATAATACTTCAAAAAGCATTTAGATTAACTAAAACACTATGGAATTTATCAGAATATAGTTATTTTGGAATACTTCACAAGAAACTGAGTTTCTTCCCCTGGAGATTTTCATTGACACTTTTAAAAATAAGTGTAATACTTATGTCTCAAAAAGAGACAGAATAAAATAGATTAGGTTTTAAACAGAAGACATTTGGGACAAATTTTAAATTTCAGATCAAGGTGTCATTTCTTTAGGCAGGTCTGCCCTACACTCCATCCTTCTCAGAGAAAAGGCAGGATGCCACTGCCCAAAAGCTTACGTGATTTAATTTTCTGGTGGTTCCCCTACACATCCTACCTGCACTCCATTCATATGAGCTGGGGATTTTTAAACTGCTGCTCCGTACGTAATCAGATAAATGACAAACTTTCTGTTTTAAACATTCCAAGGAAGAAAAGCACTGTACAGGGTGTGGGTGCCCAGGCCCAGCTCCGTGAGGGGAGGCCAGGGCTGCCCCAGCCGGACACAGCCGGTTCCAGCCGGATCCAACCGCCCTCTGCAGGGTGCACCTCGGGGACATCGTGTGTAAGGAAGGACAAAAACGCAGCACAAATGGTGGTGAGGAAAAAATTTGTGAGATAAACCTTCAAAAACCCCACACCAACCCTGTGGGCATGAAGGTGAGAGCAGAGAGGAGGAAGTGCTCCAGGCACCAAAGCAGAAATTCCCCTGCAGCCCGTGGAGAGGACTGTGCTGGAGCAGCCACAATGCAGCCTGTGAAGACTCCACGCGGAGGCAAGTTTGTCATGAAGGGTGACAGCCCGTGGAAGGACACATCAGGGAAGATGAGTGTTGAGGAGCAGCAGAGAGGAGTTTTTATGGATGGACCCCTACTCCTATTCCCCATCGCCTTGGGTGGCAGAGGCCAAGGAGTCAGGTATAAAGGAGTAAAGTTGAGCCTGGGAAGAAGAAGAGGCCAGGGGAAAGGAGTTATTTTCATTTTTTGTTGCTTCTCACTATCCAAACTTCTTTTAAATTGGCAATACATTAAGATAATTTCCCCAGGCTGAGTCTGTTTTGCCCATGATGGCAATTGGTAAGTGACCTCCCTGTTTTATCTCATTCCATAAACTATTTCCTACCTCATCCTGCTGAAGGAACGGAATGAGAGGTGGCTGGGTGGGGGTCTGGCAGCTGACCAAGGTCAACCCAGCACAAGGACTGAAATCAGGAAGACACATTCTTTCCAGAAATTAAATCATCACATCAGATATTTTATTAATGAAATAAAAAGCACTGCTTTGAGTCAATACAGAAATAAATCACAGTTATACAGGCTTGTATTTATGGCTAACATTAGAGGTTAACAGATCAATGCTTAGCAGTTTTTTATAACAACAATATTCAAAAAAATAATTAAATAACTCAGTGCTGCTCCTTTCTCTTGCTGCAGGCTGAAAACAGGGAAAGCCTTCATCTGCTTAAGGTTATCTAGCAAAATTTTCATACCACAGAGAGAAATGGATTCCAACATTTTGCCTAGACAACTTATTTTGGTATTGGAAGAGACGTGTTTAACCCCTGCAGTACATCAGTGACAAGTGAAAGAAGGACTCCATGAGCAGAGTACATGGCAAACAGACCATTTTATGTGAATAAGCAATCTAGTTCAGGCTAACTCAGGGAAATCAAATCAACTCTCCAGACTAAGTTTAGTTACAGAGAGGTAAACTTGGAATAATTTAAACTAGTGCCTTAGTGGTTCAAAAGATAATCTGCTTCATACAAATGCCAAATCACTAACTCCTTCAACAGACCAGATCTCATATTCTACAAGAAGATGATATATAAAAATGTTCTTAAAACATGAATCAACACTGCCTTGCTGAAAATAAGGATCTTTGAACTCTCAGTTCAGATTTATGCTAAGTTCTTGGGCAAGGAGCTTACTCTTTCTTCCTTCCTCAAAAGTATATGCTGCTTATATCTTACTACCACACTAGACCTGTCCAATATCTTTTATTCTTTTAATATACTAAGCTCTTTGTTTAATGTTGCCATTACTAGTGAAACACCACTTTTTGTTTTATTCTTGTTCTAACAGAGAGAAAAGAGAGCTATAAAAATGTCCTCAGAAACAGCTGATGCAACATTGCAATAATTCTGATTTGTCCAGGTTCATTTTGATGCATAAAATATGTGAGGAAAACCAAGTCAGGTTTGGAGAATGTATTTTAAAACTTTCATTGAGCATTCTCATTAATGTTGTGTGTAGCCTTGTTTTGAACTTTTGAAAAAAAGCTGACAGATTCTCTTGGCATCTTAGTTTACTCTGTAGCCTCATGAATATAATTTTTAATAAATACTTCTCACAAGTCAGTAGGAGCCAAGGTTTTAGCTTAAATTGGCAATGGGTTGAACAGAAAGAACCACGTTTATGTCTTCTAGGTGGACATCAGAGTAATTTTACATCCAGTTTTGTCTACCAGTAAGTATCCCATTGATTTTAATAAGAGTACCTGTATACTTTTGCTAAAAAAAAATGAAAATCACACAAACTTAATTTTGAAACCAATCTGTGCAATACTCAGTTGGATGTCTGAGTCTTGATTTTGTAGGTTTGGGAAAGGTTTGGTAGATCCCTACTTGCCTTTACTTGGGCACACTGTTATTTTATTCCTCTCTTATCCTATACATCTTCTCTATAAAAGTGTCCTTCATTTAAAGGGAACAGCTGCCAGCACAGTAATCACAGTATCTCCTTCTGTGCTGGAAACTGTAGTTCAGAATCCTGTTATCAATTGTTATTTTTCTGTTCATGACACATCACAGCTGTGTGAATAAGACCATTTAAATTTAAGGATGAAAACATTAATTTAAATTATTTTATTTGGAGGAATCTCTATTATTCAATATCCAATACAGTCTTGATCTGTTCACAGATTTCAGTGTCTCTGAAAAAATTTCAACCACATCAGCTCTGTCTGAATTCCCATAGAGCAGGGGCACAGGTGTCATACACACATGACTAGAAACTGTGCAGTCCTCCAGCCTGAAATTCTGTTAAAATCTCATCTTTTTATAACCAAGTGACTATCCCTAATTGGATTCTTAATGGCACACTGCCTGGAAATTGAAATGTGGCCTCTCTTGATTTCAGAGTAACCCATTTGAACACAGAAAGTTAAACTGGCTTGTTAAGACCATTTAACATGAGTGAATACTCTAGAAAGCAAAAAATTATATTACTTCACCCTTAGGGGTTAGGGAGAAAAAGATTCATATTGTATTCATAAAATTGGCACTGATAAAGGAAAAAGACATAGCAGCTGATCACCTAATATTGAACTGTTAATAGAAATTGGAACTGAAATCAGTAAAACAGAAATTGTGCCATTAAATTAGCTTTAAAAAAAAAGTCTTTTGAAATACAGTTTTAAATATTTGAGTTAATTTCCAGGCCTGTGTGCTACTTCTGGATAGGATTTGTCCTCTTTGTTTTATGGAAAGGTAGTATGGCACATGCAGCACCTTTCAGGCTAGCTGGATTTCTCAGTGCTTGAAAACTAAAATGAAATTAAGTGTAGAATGTGTTAAAGAGTTGCACTTTCAAGAACTTCCTTACAGTAGTCTGAAGCCAAATCCCACCAGCTGCAGTGTGTGTCTTCAATATATTTTCAATTTCAAAACCTTAAATTTTGGAAGCTAATGCAAATCTGCATTCTTTATTAGGTCTTTAAGTCTGCCCACACTTGACTATTGCTGTAATTTTATGTTTTAATCTAAAGAAATGGAAAATACAGTTGAAGATGAGATTTTAAAGTGAGCATATTAGTGGTCCAGTTCCCTAAGTGCCTTCCCTGATTTCTGCATGCAGTCACTTTCACTGGACTTCTTCAGAGTCTCAGCACATTGACAGAAGAGAATCAAGGGAAATATCTGCCCTTCTGTGAGGATGATTTCCCCTTCCTAGCATAGAAAGAAACATGTATGAACACCATGAGATGTAATTCTAGCAATTTATGTCAGTCGTGCTTCCCAAATATATCAAAGAGCAACTTCTGCACTTTTATCTCAAAGAACACAGCCCTCTGCTACCTGGCAAAGTATTGCCATCCATACTTTACAGAGGAATGACTTGTAAGGAAACTGTATGACCCATTAACAACCAAAAACATGTCAGCACAGTCACATCTTCACCCTTCACTGAGGTGCCTGAATCACTTGTCCTGCTCTTTTTTTCCCAAATACCTGTGTAATTTATCATTTTATCATCACTGCTAATAGCAGCATGATCATATAAGTGAAATAAAAATATCTGAATCAAAGGGATTCATCTGGCAAAAAAGCCAAAATGATTGTTTTGCTACTCTTCTGAAAAAAACACGTATTGATCCCCTAGGGGCCTGGCTTGCAAAGCAGTGGCATTGCATGAAACAGTGGAGACTGAAGTATTTAGGAGCCAGCTAAATTGCAGCCCTGTGTGAGAGTTTGGGAGATGCTGTTAATTATTCATGTATAAATTAAGAGTGGAAATTTTAGAATTATTAGTCAACAGTTTTATTCACTTCAGAATCCCATCACTATGCAATCATTATTAGTAAAAAATCCATCTTTTACTGATTTTGGTATTTAAAATGTACACAGTCATTGAAAAGGCTTAAGTGAGAATAGTGTACCCACATATAAATGTGTTAGAACCAGAATTTGGACCAGACTAGGTCTGTCACTAGAGTTCCAGGTTTGGGCACTGATTGTAGTGTGTGTGTGGCCATGGAGCAGGACAACGAGCTGAGTGAGGAATGGCACCAGGAGACCTTTAGGGTCCTCCCTGGCTCTCGTGGCCTCTGCTATCTGGCAGTATCTCAGGGGGACACCCACTGCTTTTTCTGGCTCTCTTACTGAAAGACTGTGTGTGTGTCTCTGTGTGCTTGTGTATATGTCTGGGTGCATAGGAACAAATGCCTGTTCCTGCTCACACATTACAGCATTCCTGGGTGAGAAGAGGCACAGGAGACATGAGATCATAGGAGAACAAGAGAAATCAAAAATGAATCTCAAGATTGCGTTGCTATGAATATATATCTGTTCTTGCTTACTGAAGCATAAATGTATCCATAAAGTCCCACACTCAGATCAGACACAAGAGGTTTAATTCAAAGCAGTAAGTGTCTAGATAGGAAATCTAGGGAATTCTGTCTGGGATGCTTGGGACTGATAAGAAGCAGGCACCGACTGCTCAACAGGCACATAAGGGATCCATCAAAGTAGTACTACAACCAGCTTCAAGGGACACCAAACATTAAAGGCTGTGTTGCCATGCACAGTCCTGGGAAAGGGAGTTTGGCAGGTTAGAAAGCATTTCAAGTTCATACTTATTTTCATCTAGAATGGACCCAACATTTAGACCAGGAAAACTTAACAAGCTTTTTTAATATTTCTTTGGATGTAGATCTGATTTAAGATGTTCTTTTTGGAAGTTAGTCTTACTCCTAGTTCCAGATTTTTTTTCTAGATCAACCTAGCTATCATTTGGTGTGCTTTAAAATGGAACTGCATGCGCACAGAAAAAAAAAAAAAAAAGAATATAATTTATAAAAAGGCCTGTTCAGCTTGTCTCTGCATGTTTTTGAGGAAGAATGTCTTGTTAAGCCATGGTTTGGAGTGTGGCCACAGAAAAAGCCAAGTCAGCACAACTAGGCACACTTTGGGCACAGAGTGGGAAGGAACAAGCGTCTGTGGCAGGATGTGAACCTCTTCAGATGAATCGGCTAAAGGAATAATGAAATGGCACCACAACTTCAATATGTGGCAGCATGGTTAAAATATGGAGAGACAAATGCTTAGACAGCAGTTCAGAGCAATAGCCCAAATTAATTGTCTAATTGTAAGGAATAATTTAGGCTTTAAC
Source organism: Promerops cafer (assembly GCA_013398275.1). Taxonomy (NCBI): domain Eukaryota; kingdom Metazoa; phylum Chordata; class Aves; order Passeriformes; family Nectariniidae; genus Promerops; species Promerops cafer. The sequence goes on along the minus strand of VZSE01007178.1, from coordinate 922,510 downwards.
TAAGTCTATGAAAATGTATGCAGACTACATATTTATGAGAAAGATTCCATTGACTACATATAATCAATAAAATCAAGATTCCCTATAAGATTCAGCTATTTAGCCTGCCAATCTTCATGACACCACAGTATTATTCCTCTTCGTTTAAGATGTTTTCTCCTTTCAGCTGCTATTATGGCTGCACAAGTGGGAAGAAGCCAAATGATTGCACTGAGGAAACAATGAGGCTGAATTGATGCAAAATGCTGTCAAACACACAGGGTGAACAGAAAAAATATGTTTTTAATTTCTTTTAGTTCTTGCCTGTTACTTCTATCAGCAGTTGGACAGAGGGAAGGGAAATAGATGAAAAAATAGTTGCCCAGATGACAATACCCCACTTAAAGAGCCATTGATAAAATTTATAGGACCAAAAATGCATTTTAAAAAAGGGATTAAAAATTCATTTCTTCAGAAATCTATAGAACAGCTCCTAAGTTCTGTGCCCTCTCCTAGCCATGCAGGTGATGTGAATGGTGAGGGATATGAGGTTTTGGGGGAGTTTAACCCAGGCATTTTCTCTAGGAGAGCCAGCGCAAAGACAAGCTTTCTAAGAATAAAGTACCTCTTAGGTGCCTGATAGGTTAAAAACAAGAACATCTGAACTGGGCCCACTCCTCAAAGCAATGCCAAACTCACTTCCTCCTCCAACTCCGCAGCAAAATTTCTGTAGGAGATGAAATACCTCCATTTGGGTTTCCTTGTCATCACATAGAGAGGAGCAGCCACAGTGAGGGAGTGTGACTGTGACTGTGTGCTGAAGTAACATCTGATCACCAGCACCTGCTTTCCTTTCAGATCCTGGCATTTGAAGTGCAGGACCCCAATGGGGTCCTGGCAGCAGGTGCTACGTGGTGCTACCTGCAGGCAGGCAGCACAGCCTGGGGCACACAGCACCTGGCTGCCCTAAGCCACATGCACGCCATGCTATCACTTGTGCCGTGCTGCTGGAATATTTTATCTTGACATGCCTGGCCTGCCCTTGCCCCTCCTCTCTCTGTGGGTAAAGTACACGAAGTCTGGAAGTCCACTTCCTCTTCATGAACTGCTGTGAGATTTCTGCCCGCAGGAATAGCACCTGGGTCTGACAACCAAAAAGCAGCCTGATATTTTCTAGCCCCTGTTACTAAATGGTGCATTGCCCTTACCATGATCCCAGTAAAGCCAGTAAGTGTTTTGGCATCAGCTTCAGCAGAAGCGTGTTCAAGCCCTAGAAACCAAGGATTTGATGATGGTAGGTCACCTAGAAAATGAACTGAAGATTTTAAAGGATGTTATTGCTCCTGTATCAAATGTCAGATTGAGTGCTTATAACTGGGAGGACAGTCAACAGATTACTATACAGATCAGCTAAAACTTGAACCTAGTGACAAAGAATGCATTTTCTCAGAGATCATGGAAACACATGATTCCTAAATAATTTTTCTGCTTTCTGTCTTTAGTTTGCTGGACAATGGTCACCTTTAAATCTTTGACTTTAATACTGCAAGTAAATATTGCTACCACAAAAGCTGCAGTAACATTATTTGCCTGCCATTTCTCTGAAGATGTTAATGGCAACTAAGATGCAGTTTCACTTTCCTTCAGTAAAAGAAATCTATGATTTACTATGTGGTTTTCTCTGTGTATCACTGAATGCTCTACTGTGCGGGTTGCCTGACAGTAGCAGACTTGTTACCCTATTTGTACCTTGGTAATGTACTGCTAAGAGGAATTAATACCTTGCTGTGCAGAACTACTTTGCAGGCATTCATACTGTCATGTACAATTTTCAGACTAATATCAATTTTGTAAGCGTATCTGTCAAAAACAATTAACTTCTACAACAGATATAATTTTTATTGCAGCAATCTATGCAAATCTTTCATTGTTGCAGGTATGAATATTTTATATTACACAAGGAGAAACTAAAAGAAATTCAATTTAATTTAGCCATGGGGTCTCCAGTCAAGGATGTGTGGTTTTGTATGTACTCCAGACCTTTTCACTGTTCTTGGGCAGAATTCCTAAAGTATATATAAAAAGAAAAAATGTAATTTCAGTTGTATCCAAATAAAATTAAGCTGGCACTTATGGGCCTTGTGCTATAGTAAATGCTTATCACTGAACAGAACTTTTTTTTAATATGAGTGCAAGAAGCCACCTAATTTCCCTTCCTACTCTAGAATAATTTATTGGGATTTTATTTTTGATAGCAATGTGGATCCCATATTATTACTTTGTGTTCAGACTAAGCTCCCTTTATATTCACATTAGAGACATCTATCTGGTCTCCTTTGTACTACACTCATGAAACTTGAATGTACAGAAGTCCAGTTATTTGTGATTTTCCTTGATGAACTCCAGCATAAACTCAAGCTTTTCTCTTTGAAACCAGAACTAAATTATTAACTACAGAAATTTGTTGCAATGACAAGGCCAAGAGCAAAAAATCAAATATCTAAGATGAAAAATCCCAAGTATATAGATCAAAAAGTTTTCAGAAAAATACAGCTGAGATTTCTGACACGTTGACAATAATCGAATGCCAGAAATAATAAGCAAAATTTATGGAGCATAACTAACATGACGTAATCTATGCTATGGAGTTCTATGACTCCTCCATATATAATTAAAAAACTTATTAGATAAAGCAAAAATTAAACATTGCATGCTCTGTGCTATGGTCATTTCTCCTTCTTTTAATTTTAAGAACTGTATATACTGTTTTAAATATCATGGATGGCTTGCTTCTATTTATGTGCCCTTCAGTGTGCTTATTGCTCCAACTATGTTGATTATCTTTTCTATTGTTTTTAGATTATTTTATTATTTATGACAAGCTGCTGCTTTCCTTTAGTGGGAATTATAATAGATGGAAAACTGGTAAAAAATTATTAATGCATTTTTGGTTTTTTGGAAAATAAAATTTCAAAATAGCAGGCGGCTAGTAAAAGCAGTGACTACACAATTATTTTTTTTTATTTTTGTTTACCAAAAGATGCACCCTGAAAACCACTCAATATTTGAGATTTGATCAGCTAAGCTACGTAACAGTTGTATGTCTGAAATACAGTGCATACAATTTGGCCTGTACTTATTATCTGCCACTTTCCTTTAGCTTTCGCTTAATATACACAAAGGAAATCTGTGAAAATGTTTTCATTTTTCTAGATCACTTTAAGAAGCCTTTCCAGTAAAAATGTTTCCATGAAACACATTAAGTAAATCTCATTATGTAACTATTTCAACCAAGTAGTCTTTATTCTGTGTTTTTTCTTGAAAAAGCACCAATAATATCAGGCTCAGTACTGCTGTTTAATCTGCATGTGTTGAAGCACCTTCACCTGCCTGCTAATATGTTAAAACAGCATGTTTTCTTCAAAAAAATGATGCCAGTAGTCACCAACTTTGCTAAACACACAGATTTTGTATATCTAGCATATATATATTTTGTATATCTATCTGTTTTCACATTTCAGAAGATACCTTTTAAAGTGTGCTGTATTGGGCACTACATGATCATGTTGGTCACTTGTTGCTAAATAGAAAGGATGTAGTCTGTCTCAAATGACAGGGAAACATGACAGATATGGGTCCATGTACTAATTATGATCACATGCAGGAACTGATATTAATGCATGTCTGTAAAATAATCATGTTGATACTACAGAAATAAAACCTTTAAACTTCTCAGCAAAAAAAAAAGCAGCAGAAATTACAACTTGTGAATTGATGACAGCCAGTTAGAGCATTTGTTCTTATTTTATACAGACCTCTCTTTTTTTTTCCTTTGTGGCTTTGTTCCTGCATAAACTTTTAAAGAGCAAGCTATTTTACCTGCCCATCAGAAATCTATGCTGGAAAATAGAAATTTATTGATTTTTTGGATAGGCATATCCAAAACTAGAAGGGCTAATACTCATGGAAAAAGGAACACCCCAAACCTCTACTGTTGAAAAGTTTAGAGCATGAGAAGGAAAAAAATACATACAGAGAATACTTCCCATATTGAAACATTTCAAGGCATTGGAACACTATTCACTTGATGCAAAGTTGCCAGTTCTAAAACCAGGATTGAATGAATTTTGCTGAGGAAGACCCAGTAACCTAGTGATCCTCCAGACCTCTGCTTAAAGGCAGGTTTCTCAAAAAAAATTCTTATATCAAATCTTAACCCTTACTGTACAATTAATATTACGTATCCAAAAGAGTGCATACTGTATGTGTGATCACAGCACTTTTTAAAGCTCATTAAAGAATATTTCTGTTTAATAGCATTTTTTGTTAGCAGCATTTTTATAATGTAAAGGCTCTCATCACTGTGCAGCAAATATATGGGGTTTTTTGCTCTTATCTCATGTAGTGCACTTGATAAGGAGTACTACTGAATCTTCTGCACGCTGCATTACAAAGAAAACTGTCTTTCTGTAAGGCATTTTCTCTCCACTGCTTTCACATGAAATAAGGGCTCTTGTCGCTGAATGTATCTGTCTGTATTAATACTCAAATAACTGAAACCCTTCTACTTTATCTGAAGTATAAATCCCTGAAAAGATTCTTGCCTTTCCAATTGTGTTCATTGTAATAAAGGTTAATATTGAACTGAACTTATCGTATTGTAGCATCACATGTTAAGTTCCAAATCTCTGCATGTGATCTATTTTCTTCTTTATTGTTGAAATTAGAGAACAGGTAAAATGATGGCAATATTATTAAAAATATCACAGCAAAAGCATTTTACTTAAAGACAGTTCAAACCTATTGCTTTCATGAGTAGGAAAAAAAACATGGTGCAAAGTGCTCAGGAGAGGGAAGGGACTAGCATCTGTTGAAAATTAACTACTTCGACATTAATTAACACATAATTTTCTACCTGATGAGATGCTGTTGTAGAAAGTATAAATTGAAGGCATAAGAGTAAGAAATGAGTCATCTTTGACTTACCGTATCAAAGACTATTGCTGTATTGCAGTCAGCATCCAAACACAGAGCATGAAGCTTCTCACAAATCAGAAAAAATACACAACCAATGAACAAGTCAGATTCATTGTAAAAATAAAGGCCAGAGATTAGAGTATGTATCCAAGGGTCTGGTTAGTCACAGCCTGCTACAGAGCTCTGCAAAACAAGTATACTGCAGCAGTGTGGCAAGCATAGGATTGCAATGCATGTCCCATATATTCAAGCATAATAGAAAACATGGTCTGGAGCTTATTCCATGTGGAAGTGGGGTTTGTTTTATGCAGGCAGAAAAAAGAAAGGTTCTCTTCCCACATAATAGAATTAGAAATGAAGATTTTTCTTGATTATTGTACACAATAATTCCCCAGGATATCAATTACATAAAGCAGGTGCCTCTGTCTCCTGTTTCCCAGATAAATGCCTGTAATCTCATTTCACAAATGATCCTATTTAGACAGGAGCCACCTATTGTGATGATATCATTTGCTCTAGTATCCATAAATGGGCAACTTCCTACAAAACGTCATGACTACTGACGACACAAATTTTTATAATATTGAGTGGGCAGGGTGGTTGATGGGGTCCCATCAATCTACAGCAGCTTCTTCTGATGTGATACCACGAATCCTGCATAATCACCTAAAAGACTGTAAATGAAGAGGAGCATTAAATCTCTCTAGTAAAGCTCATTAAAAAAAATCCAAACCAAAACAAATAAAAAACCCCAGCAACAACAAAACCCCCACACCTCAAACTGGGAAAAAAAACCTAGAGAGGTAGTAAAGGCAGATAAAACATAATGACAGCAGTGGCACCTTTTCAAATGCCTTCGGCACTCTCAAGGATACTGGTAGATATGAACAAAATCACTCTCAGTTAAGAAGTGTAGCTGTCAGTTTCTTTTTAACAAACAATAAAAGACTGAATATCCTTTTTCCTTGCAAATTTAAAATATGCACTGACAGCAAAAAGGACCAGTGCTTCAGTGATACACAAATTAGCCCATTCTTAGTGAATATTTTTTAGCATTAGCAGCTACTTGTCACAGGAGCTTGGAATATGAATACTGTATCAAATTACCCTTAGACTCTTTGAAATCCAGGCTGCTAGACAGGCTTGCTTCATGCACTAGCTACATGGATTTAATTTCTTACATCAGTGTTTTCTTAAGAAAAACCATTCCATTAAATATATGTATTTGGGAAATATTACATTACTCACAGATAGCTGAAATTAGTCTCCATCTGCCTGCTTTAACAGAGATGTGAGGAGGGTTAAAGGTGATACAGTGTTCACTTGCCTACTCCCCCTTTCCCCAAGGGACTGAGTTGTGCCTAGAGGCTAAAGTAAATTGCTTAAGAACTTGTATTTAATATTTTTACTGGCAGAAGTTGGTAAGAACTTCAGAAGAAGGTCCTCTGATTAAAAAAAAAACTACCTGAGGGCATTTTTCAACAGGATCTCCACAAATCTTGATTTACTTACTCCTACTTTGAATAGACTGAGCTGCATCTAAACAGCTTCTTAATACACAGGAAGAAATGCATTAGGATCCATCCGAATTAATGTTTGGACAGTGCTCACCAGAACACCAGTCAAGCTGGGGTTTCAGGGTGGAAAACTTTAAAGCTTAAAAGCAAAAAGCTCGAGAGGATTTTATATACATTTCCACTGATGTAGTTCCAGCAAAACAGAGTCCACTTCTCGAAATCCAGCCCCTCCACTGTAGATTCCCTTTTAATACCTTGCCTTTATTTTATAGTTTCTTTGAACCAGGGACCGCCCTCTACTAAATTTCGGTATTACACAGAGAGAGAGGGTCTCAAAGGCAAGGCAGTGCAAATTTTAATAATAAAAGCAACTCTTTCAGAGTTGACTCCTACCAGAGTGACTCACTTCAGGTCTAGATAGGTTGAAAGCAAAATCTGAACACAGAATCCATGGCTACAAGACACAGTATGCTGTCAAAGCAGAGAAGTCAATGGGTTTTTTACAGGCACCCTAAAGAGAACAACTCCTTCTTCAGAGGCTGAAAACATTGGAGAAAACAGCCTCAGAGCACTGAGGCTCATTTGTATAGCCTCCCTCCCTCCTGTGCTTATCTTCTAGATAACACTAGCTGATCTCCTTAAATACGCTGTTTAGGAAAAGACAGAAGCACAGTTTGGCTCTGGATATCATAACCCCTTCATTTCAGTACTGGGTGGAAATAGAAAAGCATATATGCTGTGTATCCAGATGGCATAAATATTTTCCATGTGTTTCCATGACAAAAGATAAAGATAACACAAGAAACAGTTAGAAAGTAGAAGTGTGTGAGTGTAACTGAGATTGATGGTCCAGAAGTTTCTCTCTTGGCTAGATAAAAGCTGATGAAATGGAAATGAGGAGAAGAAAAAAAGAAAATAGCTAAAAAGAAAATTAATCACTGCTTCATCAAATTCAGTCCTGCCTTGGGAAACACCAAATGTCAGATTTCCCTGTTAATGTACTAAGTCTTTCAAGGCTGTTCCCAGGATGTAGTAGGCAAGTGCATGATTTCTTAAAACAATATCTTTCTCAGCATCTAAGCCAAAGGATGTCACCACTCTTCCTTAACCTAGTTTTGAGCTTACCAAGAACACAGTGATGAGCTCAGAGCTCACTCCAATGCAGAGGAGGATGTTAAACATGGTCCATGGAAGATGCCTCAATGGTTTTGATCTGTGCTTAAAGGCTTCTAAGCTTTATAAAACATAGTGCTAAAGAGAATGGATCATCATTTCCAGCAATTCCCATTTGCTTAGGGAGATATTGTGGGAAAATACTCCAAGCATATTGCTGTCTCAGGAAGGGTCTGAAGGATTATACTGAAAGGATGAATCACTCCAGTGAAAGCAAAGCTGCTGTGCTTGGTCATGGAGAGATTGTCATAAGCCACAACATCTAATACTAAGCAAGTACAGTGGACATCAAATATAACTGCAGACCACACAACAGAATATTCTACCCCTCTTAAGGTCTTTCCTTTACATCTGAGATCTTTGAAATACCCCGATATCCTAACAAATAAGTCTAAATGTCCATAAACCCCCTTTGAAATTCCTACTGGTCTTCCTTTTGTTTAGCTTGTTCTTTGTAGCATAACTGGAAACTAAATCTCTCAGACATTACAGACAGCTGAAAAATCTGAACACTTCTGGGCAAAGACTTAGGAAGGCTGGATCTTCTTTAAAATGTCTGGGCTTTCCACTAATTAAAGTTGAAACCTAAGTTATAGAACACCAGTGTATTATTGAAAGTCCATTCTGAAAGGTAGGAGACAGAAGGATGTTATCTTCTAAAACACCTACTGATATTTTAGTAGATAGTCTCTAAAGCAGAGACAAAACAAATTGTTTCAGTTAAATGAGTTTGTCTGCTGGTTTGAGTAACAAGAAACCCTGCCATCTCCAGTAAGTATCATTGTAGCATATGTTAATTAGTGGGGAAATACCAAACCAACAAAAAATTATGCTAAAAAAAATTTGCAATGCTGTCCTTTTAAACTGCAAACAGCTAACAATCAGTACAAATAAAAAGTGAATTCTTACATGCCATCATTTCCCAGAAGCAAAGTATGAAAACAGCTACTGCACATTGTGTGATACTTCCTTTAATTGTATTTCTTAGGCCACCCCATGTGCATATCGATTAACAAGGCTCACACTAACTAAAACAAGGAAAAGCTTTACAAGAACTTGCACTTTCGCTTGTTTTTATAGCAAACAAACAGGAAAATTAAGCAAACAAACAGGAAGATTAAGCGAGATTCTTGGTCAAGGAAATTTTAGTCTGCTATCCTTCATAATGTTTGCAGCCAAGATCAAAAATACTAAAGGCTAGAAGTTTTATCCTCATTCTTTTAGCCAGATCTACTTGAGGAGCTGAACTGAACTGATGGGATCCATTGAGCAGACATTACTATAACAGGCATCACATTTCTGTACCTAAGCAAAGATTCTCCCCTAAATCCCTCTGAGATTCACCACTTTTGCTTGTCAACAGCACTATGGAAAACTCAAAGACGGGTTTCAGCCTCATAAGGCCAAATTTAATTTTTTATAATATAGCAATGTTGATGAAGAATAATGTGCAGTTTTTAATAACTCATCAAAACCCTCTTTCCCAGCAAAAAGCTAGAAATATCAATTAGAGGTATCACAACTAAATAAATTCTTAAGAATGATAATTAATCACAGTAAATTATTACTTAATGTCTAAAACAATCAGAAAAAAAGTTCTGTTCACAAGCTCAATTTTATACCACTGGCTGCAATGCTGGGGTTCCAAAGAAAATTTGAATTTCACATTCCATTAGCAATAGAAGTGTAAAAAAATCTACCAAATAAAAAAATTACATGTTCTGATAGAAAAAAACAATGAAAATTTTAATTTCCATATGAATATTAAAAAAGTTGAGAGAATAAATTTTCTAAAAAAAATATGAGGAGGGCTTTACTCTGCTCTTCAAAACCTGGTTAGCACAATTGTTGATTGATAAGGGGTAATCATGGTTTTTATCTAGTGACTCTTCTCAATGAAATAGAATTGTTTGGGAAATAGGAAGAAAAGGATAAAAAGTTCTGCCTGATTTCTTTCTGTCTGTGAAACTGTGCATTTTACTAAGTCATTTCCTTTTCAAACTCTCCACTTCTTTGAAAGGCAGCTGAATAGAAACATGTATGGCCCTAAAGTCTGTACAAAATACTGTTAAATATAAGCAGGAACTAAATACTCTCCTAGCATAGACCTTGATACTGTAGGATGCCTGGTAGATTTTCCTGAGACCAGATATTTGGTAGGATTCATCCTCGTAGTCAAAAAAATTTAATTCTTGGAGCATTTCAGATCTGGAGTCTCTATAAATTTTAACTATTGTGACAAAACATTGCCTTTGGCAGACAGGAGATCTATAGAGAGAGTTTTCTTCATTGAAGATCATAGCTATAAAATAGTACTAACTTTGACCAGCAAAGCTATGGTATGGCCATATCATTGACATGGAAAGGAGAGGGTTCTTGCAGGTTAGGATGTCAGAAATTCTTCATATTTTGATAGTATCAAAGTGGAAGATATATCTGTGAGCAGGACAGCTTTGTGAACAATAATCCCTCACTCATTTGGAGGCAAGACTGCATAAACATCTGGCTGCCTTTTAATGCAAGAGTTGAAGAACAGCTGTAATAACAATGAAGAGAAAGACAATTCCGAAAGACCGTATACAAAAAATATGGCACAAATTCCTTCTTTCAAAGACAATGAGTTTGCTTCAAAAATTGCACTTTTTTCTTCTTACCAGCATCTCCACAGAGCTTAAGTTAGAGGCTTTTAATATCCTT